>CM021109.1:123027620-123627620 GCA_007115665.2 Sequoiadendron giganteum | reverse complement strand
AAATATTTCCATTTTGAATTAAAATTAATTCAAAATATGGATTGTGTGAGATAGTAAATAATTGATTTAAGATTATTTACTAAAAGAAGAAACAGTTAACCATGTGAAGTCATTTTTAAATAAATTGTTTTATTTAAAAAGAGGGAAATGTCAAATAAGGCAATTAAATAATTAGGAATAATTATTTAATTTAGAAGAGGTAGTTAATTAATTAAATAAATTAATAAATCTATTTAATTAAAAGAGGATTTGGGCATTAGTGACATATTAAATAAATAAATTAAAATATATTTATTTAATAATCAAAAGGACATAAATGATAAAGATTAATTAAATAAATTGAGAACTTTATTTAATTATGACAAAACTTTAGATAATTAGTAACGCATTAAATAAATACATAAGATCTATTTATTTAATAATCATGGAGAATAAATAGATATGAATTAATTAAATAATTATGAATTATTTAATTAATAGTCAAAGGTGAGTTAGAAACATAATTAAAATGTCATAATTATGCTAGGATGAAAAGTGGTAAAATAGTGCTTGTAGGTCCAGGTCATTTTTATGTGTTTACAGTCTTAATTCACTTTCACACACTCTTGCTTCTCACACTTGTCGCAATTGTGTCTTACAATTCACAACATCTTGACTTGTATTTATACCATCTTCGATCTTAGAAACTTTCTCCAAGGTCGACTACACACTCTTCATTTTACAAATTCAAATTAGGTCGGTGACTCAACATTCTCGTGGTGGATAAAAATGAGAGTGGACCAAATTAATACGTAATCAAGACCCAAAACAATATCTTGGATCAATCACATGCTTCCTTAATTGATACTTATCCTTCGTGTAATGTGTATACACCAGGTCAACCAAACCTAATGAAAACACCAATGAACATTGAAGTATGTGCATTCACAACAAGAGAATAACATGTGGATCGCATAACATGCTTCACCATACACTAGAACACCTCTTAGATGCCTTCAGATTCATCCGCAACAATTGCAACAATATTCATACAAAGAACACATTCCATCAGTCCAACTAGACTATGCAGACACACATAGTAAATTTGGAACAAGTCTTCTAGAGCACCAAACTATGAACACTTTTTCTAGAACATAGATAACACCATTACAAGCCTTCTTCCAAATCCACAAGATATCAAACAAACCAGTAGAGGATTGTGGAGCAAAAACATTTCTCCCAATCCATAGACAAACTTCTCTGCCAAACCAGTTCACAAATCGATGAACACAACTTTCACTCTTCATCAACACAAAAGCTATAACTCAGGATATATCACCCAAGGATGCCCATAAACAACACTACAGATCCGCACAAGCTAGGATCAACAAAAAATAAATGCAAAGCATATTTAGAACACACACAATTTTGTCTTCACTGTTTATTAATTTTCTCAAAAGCACTTGATAACTCATCATATGAGCACACCTGCAACACCATAAAGATAGCTCCATGTACTCACAACATCTCTACAATATCTCAACCATACATGTATCACCTGCAATCACTTGATTCTTTTCACTGCAACAACCTGAACTGTGTTGACATCAATGACAACATTAATGACAACACCACCATACTTGTTCATACTTGCAACAATCTCCCCCTTTGTCATTGATGGCAACACATGATGTGAAAACCCATCAAAGATAGCATACACACTCTCATGCTTCTTCTTTTTTCAGATTAGATAGACTAAGCAACTTTCCTGCACTCTCTTCTCCTTGCAAGATTCTCTCTCATTTTCAGCTTTTTGAGATATAGATAGGCTTTTTCACATGATTCTATCTCCTCCTTTGACATCAATGGCAAAGAAAAAAATTTACATGATTCTTCAGCCATAAATTTTTTATCGCTCCCCCTTAGGAGTGCACCCATGACAACACACATACCATACAACAACAATGATACTCTCTACTCCCCCTAAGGAGTAGACCCCAATCATCAACCCAGACAGATGATGAATCTATAGATCCACTGGACTGATGCACCTTTGTGTGCACCAAGTTCAAAGGAGGGGCAGTAACCCCTAACTTCTCCCTAAGATACTCAAAAGTATCCTTAGAAAGAGCCTTAGTAAATATATCTGCAATCTGATCCTTTGTAGGCACATATTCAAGCCTGACTTCATTCTCCAACACCTTCTCCCTTAAGAAATGATATATGATAGATATATGCTTTGTCCTTGAATGCATTGTCGAATTCTTTGAAATATTTATTGCACTTGTATTATCACAGAAGATAGGGATACATTCATCACACATCACTCCTATATCCTTCAGTGTTTGCTTCATCCATAATACTTGTGTGCAGCAAAATGTTGTAATATACTCAGCCTCTGCAGTGGATAAAGAAATTGGATCATGTTTCTTGCTTAGCCATGAAACCAATCTACATCTAAGAAAGAATGCACCACCACTTGTACTCTTTTGGTTATCTACACAACCAACCCAATCTACATAAGTGTAAGCATTCAAAGTGAAATCAGTATCCTTAGGATACCACAAGCCATAATCCAGAGTGCCTTTTAGATATCTGAATATTCTCTTCGCAGTTGTAACATGTTTTTTTTAGGTTATGCTTGAAATTCGGCAACCAAACATATTGCATGCATGATATCTTGTCTAATAGTGGTAAGATATAACAGTCCACCAATCATAGATCTATACATGCTCTGATCAACTTTAGGAGAATCATCATCTTTACTCAGTTTGCATCCAGTCACCATGGGGGTACAGACCGGTTTGGAATCATCCATTCCAAACTTCTTCAGCAATTCTTTAACATACTTTGATTGTGAAATGAATATGCCCTTATCAGTTTAATTCACTTGAAGTCCAAGAAAGAAGTTCAACTCACCAATCATAGACATCTCAAACTCCTTTTGCATCTCCTCTGCAAATTTCTTGCACATGCCCTCATTTCCTCCAAAGATAATATCATCAACATACACTACAACTATCAAGATTTGGTTTCCTTCAACTTTGAAATAGATATTACTATCTGCGGAGCCTTTGCTGAACATTTGGTGTGTCAAATATTTTTCCAACCTTGCATACCATGCTCTGGGAGCCTATTTAAGTCCATACAGTATCTTTTTCAACTTACAAACTATGTTTGGTTTATCTGATAACTAAAATCCTTTTGGTTGTTCCATGTACACCTCTCTTCCAATTCTCCATTTAGGAATGCAGACTTAACATCCATCTGGTATACCTTGAAATCTTTGTGAGCAGAAAATGCCAAGAACATCTGAATGGCCTCCATTCTTGCCACTGGAGAAAATGTCTCCTCAAAGTCTATTCCTTTAACCTGTAAATAACCTTTGCACACAAGCCTTGCTTTGTTTCTTACTACTTCACCATCTTCATTCAGCTTATTCTTGAATACCCATTTTGTACCAATTACATTCTTGTTTACAAGTCTAAGAACCAATTCCCATGTCTGATTTTTCTCTATCTGTTGCAACTCCTCTTTCATGACTCTAACCCAATTATCATCTTTGTATGCTTCACACACTATTTTAGGTTCTATCTTAGAAAGAAGACACAAATTTACTTCAACTACTACCACTTTGCTTCTTGTTGTTACACCTTTGCCTTTGTCTCCAATTATCTATTCTTCCAGATGATTTTTCTGTACATATTTTGGAGTCTTAGGAGCAGGTTTGGAGCTTCTTCTTCTTTTTCAATATGTTCTTATTCTTCCTTATTCTCTTCTTGTACTTTTTCCTAGATAGTTTCATCTAGTTCAACTTCACTTATTTCAACTGGTCAGTGCATATCTTCATCAACTTTTATATTTGCACTTTCAACTATCTTTCTCAATCTTTTATTGTAGCATCTATATGCTTTGCTATTAGTTGAATATCCAAGGAAAATACCTTCATCACATCTTGCATCAAAATTTCCAAGGTTCTCATCATCTCTTTTAATATAAAATCTGCTTCCAAACACCTTAAAGTACTTCACAGTAGAAATCTTGTCAATCCACAATTCATAAGGAGTCTTTGTGTTGTTACTTCTGATCTGAACTATGTTAAGAATATAAACAACAGTGTGGATTGGTTCTCTCCAGTATACATCAGGTACATTTTCCTCTTTCATCATAGTCCTTGCAGCCTCTTGAACAGTCTGGTTCTTCCTCTCTACAACTCCATTCTGCTAAGGAGTTCTAGGAGCAAAAAAATGTCTCTTTATACCTTGCTCTTCACAAAATGTATTAAACTCACTAGAAGTGAATTCTCCACCTTTGTCAGACCTTAAACATTTGATTCTCAGGTTTACTTCATTCTCTACCCTTGCCTTGAACACTTTGAATCTGTCTAGAGCTTGAGTTTTCTCCCTAAGAAAAGTAACCAATGTCATTCTAGAATAATCATCAATCAAAAGCATAAAATACCTGTCACCATTAAGACTTCCTATTCTTGTGGGACCACAGAAGTCTATGTGAATCAATTCTAGCATTTTGGTCGTTGATTGTTCTTTTCCTTTATTTTTGCATCTTGTTTGTTTTCCTAATTGACAACTTTTGCAAACAGTATTGGTGGGCTTTGTGATTTTAGGTAGATCCCTGACAACTTCTCTTGAACAAATCCTTATCAAATTGTCGAAGTTTACATGTCCCATCCTTCGGTGCCATAGCCAACTTTTATTAACTTGAGACACAAAACACTGACCATCAACACTCTTAAGCTGATAAATGTTTCCATATGTTCTTTCTACAGCTACCACAGTTCCAGACCCTTTTCTAATCTCACGAGTGTTATCTTGAAATACAAGCTTAAATCCTTTGCTACACATTTTTCCAACTCTCAAAAGATTATGCCTTAAGCCCTTAACATAATAGACATCATTAGTATTGTGTTTTCCATCAACGCTAATTGTTCATTTTCCAACAATCTTTGCACCAGAATCATCTCCAAACATGACTAATCCTCCATCATATTTTTCAAGTTTAGTGAACTTACTTTTGTTTCTGGTCATATGATTTGAACAGCCACTGTCAATTACCCAATAATCTTCGTCTTGTCTAGCATGAAAGGCAATAACCATAGTACCTTCCATTTCATCCTTCTTGTTTTTCGAACCACATTCCCTTGCACATCTTCCATGGTTAGTGGACACAAATTTATTCTCCAAGGCCAGAAACAAACATTCATCTTTATCATCCTCAAAATCAGATTCATCATCAGAAATTCCAGCATCTTCTCCAACATAATACAATTTCTTGAACTTTTTGTCCCTTTTATCTTTATTATCTTTATTATTTTTGTGTATGGCTCTATTTGGACATCTTGAAGCATAGTGACCAATATTTCCACAACTGAAACATTTAAAAGTTAACATACTTTTGTACTTACCGATACTTTTCTTCAATTTCTTTGTAAAGTTTGCTTCGAACTCCTCTGAACCTTCACTATCTGGATCATCTTTTGTCTTAGTGGCTTTGAAGGTTGTTTCTATTTTCTCCTTTTCTTTTCCAAATTTCCTCATTTCAAATGAGATCAAAGTGCCGAATAGTTATTCTTTAGTGAATTTCTTTGGATCATACACTTCCTCAATAGCTGAGACCTTGTCACTATAACTCTCTAGTAGGGTCATCAAAATCTTCTCTATTACATCTTCACCTGTCAGAGTACCACCTTGATTTTTCATTTCATTTGCTGCAATAACAACCCTCTGAAAGTAGCTTGCAATGTCTTCACCTTCTTCCATTTTCAATTTCTCATATCTACGCTTTGATGTTAGTTTATTTGATAATTTGACTCTATCATTTCCTTCATAGATATCTTTCAACTTTTCCCACACTTCATAAGCAATGCCTAATGAAATAACATTTATCCGCTCAGTCTTAGATAAAGCATTATAGATTGCATACCTTGCTTTTTCATTTTCCTCATAGGCAGAAATCTCATATGTAGAAGGACCACTTGTTGGCTCAACATATTTTGTCTCAACAGCTTTCCAAGTCTTGAAGCCAAGAGAGATCAAGTAACCTCTCATCTACACTTTTCAGTCACTGTAGTCATATCCATCAAACACAGGGATTGACAATTTGTGTGTCATCAGATCTACCTCAAGTGGTTAAGCTCTTCTCCAAGGAACCTTGCTTTGATACCAATTGTTGAAATGCACAAGGCAACTGAGAGGGGGGTGAATCAGTTGTCACCAATCACATTCACAAATCTCAAACAATTATTAACTCCACATCCACTTTAATCTGTTATTAAGTATGAGCATGAAGTGAAAATAACAGAAAGCAATATCAACACAAAAAACACCAGATTTATGTAGAAAATTCAATCAGGGAAAAACCACAATGAGGATTAACTCACAATATAATAGTAATTGCAAAATCGGATACAAAGGCTCACTGCCCAAGATAGGACTCACTATCCAGATAGGACTCACTATCCAAATGGAGGCTCACTGCCTACAGATACAAAAACACATAAAGAAGAATGTTACATAGAGAACATCATCTCAATGCAACAGCAGATCCACCACTGCAACTCACACACATTCACAGCTTTAATCAAAAAAACGCATACACCATCGGCTCACTGCTTTCACGAGTCTAACACATTAAAGTATTGATGCCTTAAATCACTTTCGCACACTCTTGCTTCTCACACTTGTCGCACTTGTGTCTTACAATTCACAACATCTTGACTTATATTTATACCATCTTCGATCTTAGAAATTTTCTCCAAGGTCAACTACACACTCTTCATTTTACAAATTCAAATTAGGTCGGCAACTCAACATTCCCGTGATGGATAAGAATGAGAGTGGACCAAATTAATACTTAACCAGGACCCAAAACAACATCTTGGACCAATCACACGCTTCCTTAATTGATACTTATCCTTCGTGTAACGTGTAGACACCAGGTCGGCCAAACCTAATGAAAACACCAATGAACATTGAAGTACACACATTCGCAACAAGAGAATAACACGTGGATCGCATAACACGCTTCACCATACACTGGAACACCTCTTAGATGCCTTTAGATTCATCTGCAACAACTGCAACAATCTTCATACAAAGAACACTTTCCATCAGTCTAACCGGATTGTGCAGACACACATAGTAACTCTAGAACAAGTCTTCTAGAGCACCAAACCACAAACACTTTTGTCAGAACATAGATAACACCATTACAAGCCTTCTTTCATATCCACAAGATCTAAGACAAACCAACAGAGGATTGCGAAGCAAAAACATTTTTCCCAATCCACAGGCAAACAACTCTGCCAAACCAGTGAACACAACTTTCACTCTTCATCAACTTAGAAGCTATAACTCAAGATATATCACCCAAGGATGCCCATAAACAACACTACAAATCTGCACAAGCATAGGATCAACACAGAAGAAATGCATAGCACATTCAGAACACACAATTTTGTCTTCACTGTTTATTAATTTTCTCAAAAGCACTTGATAACTCATCATATCAACACACCTGCAACACCATAAAGATAGCTCCATGTACTCACATCTCTATAGTATCTCAACCATACATGTACCACCTGCAATCACTTGATTTTTTTCACTACAACACCTTGAACTGTGTTGACATCAATGACAACACCACCATACTCGTTCATACTTGCAATAAATAAACCAAGAGGTTTAAAAGAAATTTTCAAATTTCTCATGCAATTAGAAATACGATTAAAAATAGATTTATTTTGCTTTGCAAAGTTTTTAAAAATCTCCATATTATCCTATAAAAATGTTAAAATGTACAAACAAATATAAATTTTCCATTTAAACTTTGTATAGCAAAAAATATGCATATCACAATAGAAAAGATAGGCTCTCAAAATAAATAAAAAACATTGATTTGAGGAAATTAATTATAATAAAGGAGTGAAAAAAGATTATCCTCTATTCCTACTATATGGATAAATATCATAGAGAAATGAAAAAGCTAGTAGGGGATAGTTTGGGGACAATTGTTGTGAGTTGTCTTTAGGAAAAAATATACATATCACAATAGAAAAGATAGGCTCTCAAAATAAATAAAAAACATTGATTTGAGGAAATTAATTATAATAAAGGAGTGAAAAAAGATTATCCTCTATTCCTACTATATGGATAAATATCATAGAGAAATGAAAAAGCTAGTAGGGGATAGTTTGGGGACAATTGTTGTGAGTTGTCTTTAGGAAAAAATATACATATCACAATAGAAAAGATAGGCTCTCAAAATAAATAAAAAACATTGATTTGAGGAAATTAATTATAATAAAGGAGTGAAAAAAGATTATCCTCTATTCCTACTATATGGATAAATATCATAGAGAAATGAAAAAGCTAGTAGGGGATAGTTTGGGGACAATTGTTGTGAGTTGTTTTTAGAAAGATGTAAAGTAGGAGATAGTTTTTAGTCAAATGTAGAATATTTTTTAGTTGGCAATTGTTGTGTTGTATTTTTGAGAGGGACATGTGAATATTTTTGTTTTTAATTTATGAAATGATTTTTCTTTAATTGTTAAATGTTGTAAATTCAACTCATTATATACTAAATTTGACAATTATACCATTTTATTATATAATTGTATATTAATGATGTACAATTAGCTAAACACCTAGTAGACATAACTTATAATTAAACTTTACAATAAGTCTAGGCTTGACAATAAATGTTGATAAATCCAAAACCATGATACCAAAATCTAGATATAATCACTAAGTATTTCCTACAACGACCACTTGCTAGAATAGGTTCATTAAAGTAAATACTTAGGCATTAACCTTAAAACATAAAACATAAATTAAATAGATTTTAAAAAATCACATACATTTGAAAGTCAAATATGGTTTGAAAAACCAAACCAAAGATGTTAAACTTTGAAGTTAGGTATATCTGTGAATTTTAAGGTGGTAGAATATCTTGTGAGGAACAAAAATAAGTGAATTCAAACATTGATCATTTATTTCTTCAAAACTAAAGTATGCAGAACTTACCCTTGGGAAGGGGTATATTCCTTATTGGATGCTAAGCCTTAAAAGTGATGCCAAAAATAAGTGAATTCAAACATTGATCATTTATTTCTTCAAAACTAAAGTATGCACAACTTACCCTTGGGAAGGGGTATATTCCTTATTGGATGCTAAGCCTTAAAAGTGATGCCATATATATGTTGGTTAACTAAGCTAGAGATCACCCAACAATCAATTTAATTGTCTGCCCAAAAACTAATAGATACAAATTTAGATTTTGAAGAAAGCTTAAAATTTAAAATCTAAGCTAAAATCTTTAACAATATTTATAGCAATTAAAATTAATAAAGATAAAAAAAACTATGTTATAATAAACATCATCAATCCCAAATGGCTGCTTCCTTCCTATACACATAATACTGCAATCTATGAAAGTTAAAAAAAAACAATGCTTTCAAATTATGAACTAACTCAATAAACTACATAACAAGACTCGTAGAATGAAACTCTCAAAAAGCAACACAACAAAAAAAATTCAAAGAAAATGGAACCCTTCAATCATGACAGTAATTTAGACACAACTACGTGATTTTGTTTGTCAAAATAGCTGGATTCATGAAAAGCATAAACCAAGGCAACCGAGCAAATCTTACAGATTTTATTTTAAATATATATTCATTGAAAACAACACAGAAATAAATAAATAATTTGATTGATCTTACAAAACAAATAAAGTTAAAATGTCATTACACTTAATCTTCGTGTTGATTATTTAAATGATGCATTTATGCTTATTACTTTCTATTCATCGCACCCCATTGTGAAGTGCCAGAGAATAGGTAGAAACTAGAAAGTGAAATGACAAAAACAAGGATAACACCACGAATGACTTGAACAAAGGTCAAACTAATTTGCCTATACAGTTTGATTGTTCTTGGAGACTGGTTTGATTTAGATATTGAAAATTGACATAATCCATACTAATAAAATATATTAGTGCGAAAAGAGAACGAATTTGACAACAATTAGGATTAAAATTATGCAAAGAAAGTTAGCAGTCATTGCCAAAAAAAGAAAAAGAAATAGAACCCAAAAAACCAACAAAAACTAACGTCCATTGTATCAATACATCAGAAGACTAGGAACCTAAAAAATCTTGTAATCACTTGACAAGCCATCTATACAGGTTTACTCATTAGGAGGCGCAGGCATGATGAGCAAGTCATTTGACCCATTTGTCTATTGACATATGGCATGAACTCGCTCCTAACCTTTCGGTCAACAAATTGCACATTAACTAATCGTGCATTAATTATAGAACACAAGTTAGATGTTGCATGGCAAACTTCCACCACACATGGGTTAATGGGCTCCACCAATGACAAGATTGCTCACTCCATTACCAATACGGATGACGAATACGAAACCCCGGTGAATAGTCTAATCCACAAAGTGTCAACTAAAGAACAAAGAGCTGAGACAGACCATTGAATCATGTCAACAATGGTGTTTTGAAGTTGGCATTGCTCTTCCCTCTAGATAAACATTTAAGTAGAAAAGAACGTGAAAAGGGTGCATGGAATGTGTGTAGCGTTGCAGAGAAGCACTTTCATCGATGAATAGTCAACCAAAAAAAAGACGAGTAAACTCGAGGAGATATTAAGCAGGTAAGGAGTCATTAACACTGGCAATAAATTGGAACAAATAACCTGGTAACATAACCACTAACCTATTACTGGCATGTTCGCATGAACGAAGAATCCTCGACATAGATGCCCCCATTACAAACAAGACATACATGCAAAAAAGCCAAACATAACATCAATTAAAGGATGGTTGTGGTTAATCATTCTAGTGTGATAATCCAGGTGTGAATAACATGTGGCCAAAATCCAATAAATTAAGTGCACCTAATATAGGTGCCAACTTACATATTTAGAATTTCCCACCTATGCAAATGAAATATTTACATTTACTTGCGATATGATTTGAAAATGACAATTATCTTATCCAATCTTTCATGATTCTCTCTTTTTGCCAAGGTATTCAATTAGAAGGGATCATGTAAATATGCCATTTTAGAGGCCAAAATTCAGGATGACATTATATAAACAGGCGGGATTTTAAAATGTCTCATTTTACATCAAATTGTCTAATTACATAGTTGGCTAGGAAACATTTCCTTTTCTGCCACCTAGTTTTGACCAAACAAAAGAAAAATAGAGCTAAAATACATTTATTTGATAAAGAAAAATATTTATAAAATTTCAAAATTTTGTAAACAAAGACCTTTGAAAGATACCCAAATGGTTGCATTCTGTAAATCTACAAAATATACTAAAGAACATCATAATGATAAATACAATATATTATACATAGATCAAAAAAAAGGCTATATAAATGCTAGAAACTTAAATATTATAACAAAAGAATAATTATCGAAATTGACTACACAGAGTTGGCTTGGCAAAAGGATTTGAACCTGATAACCCATCACATTCTTACTGATTTGTTCGTCAAATAATTATCCATTATCAAGAACAAGAACAAACATTGTATAAAAAATGTAGCTACTGTAAAATAATTGTGAAGAATTCTTTTGCCTGCCAAGAAAATCTTCTCTTGAAAATCTGCTGAAGCGAGAACTGCAATGCCAAATGTTAACTACACAAATATCATCTGAAACCACCATAACTAAATTATTTGGCAATTCATTTAAAAGTTGAGTATAATTCATGTCTAGGTGAATTAAAGAAAATATATAAAATGTTGTTATCGTTAAAATTGTTGAATGATTCAAACAAGTACATTATGTCTAAATTCTAATAATATTGAATGATAGGATTTGTTTCTGTTATAGCCTTGGTCTCTTACACAAGAAATCCATAACACTGGAAAGGTTCACAATTGAATTTATACAGAACACTTAACACCATGGGCGAGAGAATGAACCCATGAAAAACTGGAATTTAATTAGTTGAGCATCATTGGCTGCTTGGACAGCTATATGCAGGTATGACTTATTGTTGGAAAATAGATTAAAATTTTGAAGCGTTTAATATTCTCAAAGTGATTTTATACAATAGTGGTTAGAATTCGTTCAGTATTTGCCAAGAAAGTATTGCTTCGTACATGTCATGAAAGAGAATCTTTAGAACAGCTTAAAGAATGAGTAATTTAACTTACCTATCAAGCAAGCTACAGCAACAATATAAAAGGTTCTGGTGAGATTTACAAGTTTAGCTTCAATGGCATTGTCATTTTTGAAAGGAAATCAAACTGCATTTATTCAACTGGTACACAGCAGCAAATTGTAAAGCAACCATTCATTTATTAGATATAAAACTTCAGACTGTTCTAACAGAGCACTCCCATACTCTGTAACCAATCTTACCAGCCATGGCCAAGCATGTTGCATTGTTAGTCAACTCATGAACTGCAGTTGCATCTCTCCAGCATGTCAAGTACATTAAGTTGGACGTTGAATTATATGCACAGCTTGAACTTGCAAACTCTCATATTGAGTGATTTATAATACTTTGAATGGCAACCATACTTCTTTATGTGTGTAGCAGCTTTGCTTCCCATCTTCTGACGGTGCCTTTTCTAACAAACAAACAGCTTGCCAAATATTTCTGAGACCTTTTATATTTTAAAATGTTAATATGTGGTCCATGTATGTGACAACTTCCCTTTATCTATGGCCACACACACTCCAAAGTGGATAGTTCCAGGTTCACACTTCATTTTGCGAACCTCTATCCCTCTGCTGTTCCATTTCACCAGCAGATTCAGTTGCTATTTCACTTGACTCACTGATTTCATGCTTGCAGAGAGGACAAGTTGCATTAATTTTTAGCCATTTATCAACACAATCTACATGAAAATGGTGTAAGCACGGAAGCTCCCTCAGCTCTATACCGTCCTTGTATTTTCCAAGGCAAATGCAACAAACCTGTCGTTAAGAAAGAAACTAGAAATTAGAAGACATAACATTACCTTGCTAATAGAACCCCACTAAGAAAATCTTTAGAGGTCTGAATAACACAAACCGCATCTTCTGCTGAAACAGCTCTTTCATTTTCTGTACCAGCTGCTACAGTGCCGCCCATACATGAACTCTCTGAGTCAGATTCACTATCATCTTTAGGAACAGTTTTTTCACTTCCACCTTTTCCTTTAAACTTGTATGTTGGCAGGGAATTAATCACTTCTGATGAAGCACCTTTCGTGTGGGTCTGGTCCTCTCGAAATCCTAGAAGAGATATGATGCAGGGAAGGCAACAGCATATTGTTGCACATAAAATGAAAGGCATAGCATAAGCTATACAGCTGAATGTAAGGAATACAATACATAACCTGCAATAAGGAACCAACATTTTGGATGAAGCTTCAGCAACTTTTTCAAGTATTTATTATGACAAGATTGTACAAATATCTATTCACATTTCACAAATGAGAAAAATAATGAATAAGCTACAATAACTAGAACAAGACAGTACAAATATGTATTCAGATATGAGAAAAATGCTGAATAAGCTAAAATAACTAGATATAACAGAACATTTCTGACTAACAAGGCTATGTCCAAACCTGTACAAATTTGGAGCCTCGCTTGAAGATGAATGGCCCCCAAATATCCAAACATTGCCAACAACAAACCAAATGGCAAAGAAGCAGTCTAAAGCCATCTTGAACCTTTCAACAAATATATGAATTCTGTACATGACAGAACAAATTGAAATATAGTCAAACAACCTCATCTATCATGTTGATACAAATCTTCATAAAGCCAAAACCGCAAGTTAAAAAACCTTAGAAGTGCTCCAAAAATGAAAATCAAACATTTTATGCATAGAGACAGGCCCATTTTAAGGAGATAATCCTAGTTCAAAGTCTTAAACAATGTGCATAAAGCATGAATCAATTTTCTTCAAAGCATTTGGAACAGCATTATTCCTGCTCAATTAAGAGTTTGTCAGATAATCTTTGACCATATAGGATATGAATGTGTGGACTATTTTGCACACTTTGGTACAATTCAGACACAAGAATTAAATCTAGATATGTAGCCTCTTCTGGCTATTAAATCTGATAAGGTAGATCTAAGTTTGTATACCATAGCTTTCGTTAGGAGCAACTTGCAAAGATACATGCACTCATAGATTATAATAATTATAGTTTAAACAACTGAATTAAATAACATAACCCTAATTGAATTGCACATATTTAACCCTGGTGGCAGATAACTTACAAATCAAGGAAACCCAATCCTACATATTGCGTACTCTATATGTGATGTCCCATGAAACATGAGCTTAACATATCATGCAGCAGATGCCTACCCAACCATGTACAAAGATGTGTGCACTGTCAGTGACCAAATTGATATTCCACCTTATCCTAGGGGGCAGACTCAATACTCAAGACCAGGGACACTTGTCAACCTGAGAATGGAGCTGAGACTCATCATCAAACAATGGGCAATAAGAACCCAATTAACAAGAGTAGGTAAATCCTCTCTGCTCCTGGCTGTGTCAAACCTAGGAGGGTTTTCCTAAAGGTCACTAAACAAGATAATTAAAGAGAAATACTAAACAACAATTAGGCCATCTGCAACCATACCCAGTGTATGATGAACTCCTACGATTTGTCACTAAATGCATAGCATACTAGCTGCTGCAGCTAGACCTGCAAGACCTCAATTAAGCAGATGAGAACAAGCTTACACATGCAACAAATGATGAAAACTTAAATGAATTCCCTTATGCTTTGCATACATGTGCAATTGCCGACCACACTAGCATAATTCTCTAAATATCAATCAGCTTAAGCTCACAAAAGATTCGACATTAAGTTATATAAATGAATCATGGAAGTAGCAAAAACCTAATCCACTCCCTACACTATTGAGGGACAGAAAGATGTAATTAAAGTTATTGTGTGTTTGATCCTTCACCATCAAGACTAGTGCCTATCCAATGGGGGAGCAAAGTCAAAACATGTGAAGCAAGGGAATACCTGCATGGACTAGCAATAGAACTAGAGATGTACATAAGCACAAACCACAGACAATAAACATCACATATTAGTCTATAGTTGCCGGGAAACTCCATTTTGGGAACATAAACAACGTACCAGTCCCCGTACCCAAATTTTCCAGTGAATCATTTACATATAAAATAGCCATCTCCTTATTCATTTAACTCACGTACCCTAATTTGATTGGTGCCCCGTCCCCGTACCAGTACCAGTACCCTGCGTCTCCCGGCAACTAATTAGGCATTCTTAGAAATCCATCTCCAATCAGGAAAATCCCATTTGTAATAAAGAAAAAGACTGTTACAAAATCCTTTACAACACTGATGCTAACAAATCCATAAATCATTCAAACCAGAAAATGCAGTCAACAAACTTTGTAGCACAAAATCGCATAAGAAATTTCCCTCAGCCAAGGAGACATCTAGTCTTAGAAGATTATGACATACAATAATTGTATCCCTTGAAAATACTCAAGCTGCCCATGTACAAGAAATGGCTTAAAGGACAAACCCATTTAAACTCAGAGAAACATGTATTCAAAATCAAAATCACTTCCCATTTTTTTTTCATATGGTGACACCTATCATGAATCCAACAAAGATACAAATAAAATTACCAGGGATTCATTCCCTCGGTCATGCAGCAGGCAGTCAGTTTTGATTTTCATGCATGGGCAAGGGCAATCTAGATTGGATCAGATCTCTGATAGAAACAAGAACAAAATCATCCCACTCAACACACAAATATCAACAATTAATTACCACTTGCATCAGGGCCAAGCCTATATCTAATTCTGGGACGCTGCCTACAGCTCAAGATTTGATTTATGACTTGATTACTAAAGACAATAAGCTTTCCATAATTTCTCATAAATTTCAGCAACATCCCTTATGCACACACACATGGTTCCACAAGCTTTGATCCAGGCTTTATATTCACCTTATAGCAACTGCTTCCTGAATCAACAAATGAAGACTCACCAAATCAAAATTTCAATCTACATGTCCATGCTCACAGTCACTCTCCATGATCAATCTCGAGTACGCTCCATGATCAATCTTGAGTTCTTCATTGACCACATGAACATCGAATTCCATTACTACCCAAGTGCACTTGTCACTGCATACTTATTGTTCTCTTCTCATGGAATATGTCATTCTAAGAGTCCATAGGCAATCAACCACAAGGAATAGTCACTTCAGCTTCATACCTTGCAATGCAGCACCAAAGATATGACCATCCATTGAGTTCCGTAACTACCCAAGTGCATTTATCTGCATAATTATCGTTCTCTACTCATGGCATCTATCATTTTGAGAATCCCTAGGCAATCAAAAGGAACAGCCACTTCAGCTTCATACCACACAACATGGCACCAAAGATATGAGTGCCCGTCTCTACACAAGCACCTTTGGGCCTACTAGATTGCAACCACCCAACACCTCCCATTGCATACTTGTCATCTCTACCCATGGCATCTGTCGTTTTAAGAATTCGTGGGCAATCACAAGGACCAACCACTTCAGCTTCATACTATGCAACAAGGCACCAAAGATATAAATACCCGTCTCCACGCAAGCACCTCTAGACCCACTAGATTGCAACCACCAACACCTCCAATGTACATGCAAACACCATTACAATATATCTAATTGTCTGATTGGTCCAAAGGACCAATGAAAAAGCCCCAACATATGAAATGTGCATCAACAAGCCACTCAAGCTCCACCACTTACACAATGACTAAAGACAATAAACAAGTCAAATCTGAGACCATTTACTCAACTCTAATACATACAAAAGTCCAAGTCTATCACACCTCTTGGTCACAATATACTCATTCGAACAACTAGAATCTATACATAAAACACTTGGTGTCCACCGAGCTCGGGCCCTACTGGATTTCAAATCATGATAATGACTCCAAGTTGTTGCTTAACTACAATTCATACGGGAAACTAGATCTGCAATTTCTTCTAAGCATACTAGCACTAGCATTCAGGACATAATGCCCTTCCACATTCAATACCATAAAGAACTTGGGTCTACCATAAATTTATTACTTGGCATCCCAAATGCCAAGCTACTGATCAACACAAGTCTGCATGGAACAAGGGAAACATGCCACTTGAAATACAGACACGAGGGCCTCCATATATCTTGATATATAATGAATGGACTTGGATCTGCAAATAACAAAAGAACTCTAGATATCAAATTGATTTCAGATTTCAAACTACTGATCAATCACTATGAATAATATACATGGGTCTGCAAAAAACACACAGATACATGACAACCAAATACCAAACGTGAGAGCCCCATCAAAAACCAGCAAATAAACATCTTGAGTCCAACCTTGGTAGGCCCCATGAAAAACCAGCAAATAAACATCTCAGGGTCCACCCTTGGTAGGCCCCATCTGTCATGCCACACCAAAGGCAACAGGCCACTGACTTCGTCTGAGTTCAAAGGGTGAGAATAATCACAGAAGTAAAGGAATTAAAGCCACTTCCAAAAAGACTTAAGTAAAGAATAATAGAGGCACCAATGAAGGGGACACTAGCATAAAAGAATTTAATTAAGATTAAATTTAAAGCTTATGGCAGCGATTAGATTAGAAGGGGTGTGACTCCCTTCCAATGTGAAAGGTTGTGACTCCCTCATATATGAGATATAAAGGGAGGATCATTTCATTGTGAAGAGATCATCAATCAGCCAGCAAGCAATTAATCATTCAAGCATTTACTCATCAATCCATCAAGAAATATCAATCAGCAAAGATCATTCAAGCAAACAGCAATAAATTTATCAATACATCAAGCAACCAGTCTGAATTTGAAGAAATGCCTTGCAAATAGGGAGGACGAAAACCCTTCCAAGTTCACGAGAGATTAAGGATGAAAACCCTTAGTTCTCTTATCAAGTTTGGATGAAAACCCAAATCTTGATCAAGGAGGACGAAAACCCTCCAAGGTGGACTAAGGATGAAAACCCTTGAATACTCTTGGCAAGTTAAGGACGAAAACCCTTGATATTGCCACTGCTCGGTTAGGGACGAAAACCTCTGATTCAGCAGATTTGAAAGCATTTCCAAAGAATTCAAGATATGATTGATTTTCAAAATTATGCTATGACTTATTTGATCTGAATATTATAATAAATTCATAATTTTTGACAAAGCTATTATCATTTTGAGTAAGGATTATCGTTTGAAGGCAAAAATCAGGAATATCCTAATAAGGGACAGTACACCATCAAAAACCAGCAAATAAACATCTCAGGGTCCACCCTTGGCAAGCCCCATCAATCTTCAACTTGATTCTATGGACATCAAGACAATAACTCAAACTTCTCAAGAACTCAAGTCCACCGCAAGTAAAATAGACTATACGCTAGACAGACTTGTTGCAGAATTATGATACATGAAATATTTCAGGTACACATTTTAAACATGATTTTGAATCTCATAGCATCAGTCAATTCCATTTGCAAAGAACTCAAGTCCGCCCCACATGGGCCCCACCAGTCGTGAGATCTTGACACCAAAATTGAAGACATGTCTTTAGATTTCAAAGTTCAAACATCCACTCAACTAGAAAACATAAGGCACAAGTCCACCACTCCAAGTCATAAACAGGCCTGAAACACAGAAGCAAGGCCATAGGCAAAACTTGTCAAAGGGTAGTCTTAAGTACGAGAGAAATGAATCACATAGTACAACCATAACCAAGCTCATGGGTGTTGGTGTGAATGAGGTGTCTTACCTACCTAGTTCACCATCTAGGTCCTATTCACACTAGTTTTACTTAAGTTTACTTAGGGCATCTTAAGGTTATTTACCTTTTGTATCTCATGTATGATTAAGACACTTGTCATAATCCTATGTTGTCCTATCATCTCAACTTGCCTATATAATCAAGGTTCCTCATGCACTTTTTGTATCCTTAATCATTGTATTATTGATCCATTTGATCATAATATCATTTTGCATCCATTATCAAGCAATTCATCCTCTCGTCTCTCTCTTGTGAAAGGATAATCTCTAGTTTTGTAGGTGATCCTGGGAAGCTTGAGTCCAACATCGACTCTTACAGTGAATACATAGCAAACAAAACACAGGCACACAAGCAAGTAGATAGGATAATAAATAGGCCAGCACAAAACATGAGATATGAAGCTTGAACAAGAGCAACATAGAGAATTCAACACAAGTGGTTCTTGATTCTACTCATTCAAATAAATGCCAAAAAAAAAATTGGCTTTGGTTGGGACATGTGCCTCTCGCAGGCACAACAAGAAACTAGAAAGATATCTTCAAGAAGTGCAAACCCAATCCATAGGGAACATGACAAAGCAAAAGCAAGACAAAACAAACAAATATATATAGGGGGCAAACAAGACAAGAACAACAGAAACAAGAATACATAGAGAATTAAACATTGTGTGCAGCCTTAACATGCATGAACAAGTAGTGAAATGCCCACTTCATAAGTAGCTGCACATACTTGTCTAGAAAATTAGTGGAGGTCAAACCCTGCAGGGAACCTTCTGGCCCAAGGCCAAAGAAAAAGTAGAATTCATGTTTTCCCCGATGAAAGACTATATTCTCAAATAAGTTGTCTCTTCTTGATGTGGTGATGTGTTCATTACTCAGCCGCAACATGAGACACCTCACACTCACATAAACATGGCATTGCTTAAGAGGTAAGGGCAAAACTGCCCTTGAGAGCCTCCATAGCAACCACGCAACCCAAAGCATAGTGAATATGAAGCATGTCTCTTCACATTGTCATAATCATTTTCAATATTCAAGGAAATAGCATAGACTCGTGAATATCTAGATTAGCTAGCTTACCCAAGCACACAAGAAAAAGAAAACCATTACAACCCAAGCTTGCAATATTATTTTGGTGATCTGCCTCTTCATGTGAGTGAAGGTCAAATCTGAAAGCCTCCAATTCACTAGGCCCAAAGAAATGCACCTGATTGCACACTTGTTCTGCACACAAAGTTTCCTCATACATGTCAAACTAAAAAATAGGCATGCTCTCAAGATAGGCCACATCAAGCATCGAACTGCTTGTCAACACTAAACAAAGATGGTAGTTCTTTCCTTTCCACACATGCATTTAGGTCCCAAACAAAAGACTCATATTCAAGCACAACACCATCCTCTTCAACAACGGAAAATTGTCCTTCATCAGAGAGAAAAGACTCATATTCAATAGTGTTTAAATTCTTTTCTGGAGGACTTGAGACTTGACTTCAGCATGCTTACAAAGATTGATGTTCTATCATTTGAATCATTAGAGTGGCTTGAACCCTAGTTAGAAGCATCAGTATTAAATACAAACAGTTGTAGCATCTAATGCCCTCTCACTTGTGCAACATTCATTGCCACCTACTGGATTGATATTTTTTCTGCAATCAGGCCCATTAGCAGCCTCTTGCTTTTCTTCCTCTACTTGAATCTCTATTCTAGCACAGTTTGCATGAGGTAGGTGGCATCCTTGACACCAAAAGAGTAAATTGTCATATGCAGTTGCTTGGTCTTCAGCATCGCTGATGTCAACAGCCCATCCTTCAAATTGAACATCTAAATCTACTGGCTTATCAACTGCAGCACTTGTGCGCATCAAATTTAAGATCTTTGTTGCCCCCCCCCCGACCCCCCAAGTTGCTCAATAAGGCCAGCCCAATGGTAAACTTGGTGGAAAATTACAAGTTTCTGTTCCTTTAAAATGATATTCAATTTAAAGTCAAATGCCTTGCAATACAAGTTCACCCACACTGATAACTCAGTGTGTCATTTTCCTCAAGGATGTCTAATACAGCAGCAGCAAATCTGTTATTAAAAATAGAGATAATTTTCCCCTCATATCTTTGGATATAGACAAATTCTTGGATTAGCAAACTAGAGTCTACCTCATTTGTAAACTGCTCACTAAAAGTTCATAGAAGGTCATCCCAAGACAAAAAGGAATGGCTTGGGACCCATTCAACCAATCCTTGGGACAACCACTTAAGGATTTAACTAGTAGTCTTAACCACACATCCTCAGTTTCAATCTTAAAAACATTCAGTAAATCAGCAAATCCCTACACGTGCAAGTCAACTTGTGAAGGATCATGGCCATCAAACTTGGTCAATTGATCATAAACATCTTTCGGCATGGGATTAAGACAACTAGATATCCAAGATAGATCAATTTTCTTATCCTCATCAGTAACAAGGGGCGCTCTAGGACATCTAACTTTTTAGGCCTATGGCTCTCAGCAAACTGAGTACTGGACTGCAAAACATCATGTTCAAGCATCTTAATATGGTGCAAACGCTCAGCAAGATCTTGTGTGGATATAGCTGTCTCTTGACGAGGGTATGAAGAAGCCTCGTAACTGTTAACAACTTAACATCATATGACAAAGCCTCAATAGAGCATTGTTGATCATATTCTTCATAGTAGCACAGGTAAAGGGCATTATATGAAACATAATAAGGAGCATGGCCAAAGTAGTCCTCATGCCAAGAACCCATTCTTATGTAATTGCTTGAAACATAAACCCATGCACTCATGCAACACAATAGCAAATACAGAAATATTTTGATAGAAAAATAGAAGAATATTTTCACCTTTAATACTTGCTTCCCACAGAAATGTGCAGAATCAAAACTTACAGTCAGCACTAAACAGCAGCACAAAATCAAGATTGGGACAACAGAGTCACCACCTCAACACATGAGGAAAACCTCGAAGCACGATTTGATCTTCACAGGCATGAAATGGTCTACATTCTCTTTGCCACCATCAAAGTCTTCAATAATCACGACACATGGAAATGCATCAAGAACCCTTGAAATATCCCCGGCAATGGCACCATTAGTTGGTGCAAGTTGACAGTCAAGAAATACATAGAAAAATGACAGTTGAAAAATAAATTAACAAGCAATTGAGATATCAGAAACAAAGTTTTCAGACACTAGCAATGGCACCATCGTTGGTGCAAATTGATGGGCTGCCAACAGATACAATAACATTACAAACAGCACCAAGCACAACATGAATAATAGATCTCAAGAATCAAACCCAACAATAGCATCACTGACAACAGTGCCATTTGCTGCGGACAAAAATTATATTTGCTAGTGGGTAGACTCAAGACTGGGGGCAGTTGCAAACCTAAACATGGAGTTGAGACTCATCATTAGACAGTGGGCAATAAGAAACAACTAACAAGAGTGGGTAACTCCCCTTTACTTTTGGCTCTACTAAACGTAGGAAGGTGTTCCTAGAGGTCACTGAACAGGACAATTAAGATGAAATACTAAATAAGTTAAATAACAGTTAAGTCATCAGCAATCATACCCGATTTAAAATGGATTCCTAAGATTTGTCACTAAATTCATAGCATACTGGCTGCTGCAACTAGACCTACAAGACCTCAATGCAGCAGAGATGAGAACAAACTTGCACATGCAACATATTATGAAGACAGATTTATACCCCTTTACATGAATCCCCTTATGCTTTGCATACACGTGCAAAATGCAGACCACACTAGCATGATTCTCTGAATATCAATCAGCTTAAACTCACAAAAGGTTTAACAAATCATGAAAGCAGGCAAGACCTAGTCTACTCCTGCATTACAGAGGTACAAAAAGATGTAATTAAAATTATTGTTTGTTTAATCCTTCACCATCAAAATTGGGGCCTATCCAATGGGGAAACAGAGTCAAAACATGTGAGATATGGGAATACTTGCATGAACTAACAATAGAACTAGAGATGTACATAACCACAAATCACGATGAAAGACACGTCACATAGTAGACATTCTTAGAACTCCATGTTCAATCAGGAAAATCTAATACTTGCTAAAGAAAAGACTTACAAAATCCTTTGCAACACTACAATGCCAAGTAATTCCTGAGGTATTCAAACTACCAAATGTGGTCAAAGAAACTTTGTGGCACAAAATCCCCTACGAAATTCCTCTCAGCCATGGAGACATTTAGTTATGGATAAACCTATACCTTTCTGCAACTCATACAAGACATCCTTGCCCTTACAAGATTATGACATACAATAATAATATAATTAAATCCCTAGATCATACTCAGGCTGCTTAGGTGCAAGAAATGGCTCAAAAGATCAACCCATTCAGACTCATAGAAACATGTATTTAAAATCAAATATCACTGCCCAGATTTGTTCAAATGGTGACATTGTCATGAATCCAATGCTGCAAGATACAGATTAGATTACCAGGCATTCATACCCTCAGTCATGCAGCAGGCAACTGAACTTGATTTTCATGCACAAGTAGGGGCAATCTTGATTGGATTAGATCTCTGACAGAAACAAAAACAAAATAATCACACCCAGCACATAAACATTTGCAATCAATTAACAGTTGCATCAGTATCATGCTTGTATTTAATTTTGAGACGACACCATGGCTCAAGATCTCATTTCTGGCTTGATTCATGCAAACAACATGCTTTTTGTCAAGTTCTCATTAATTTCGAAAACATCCCTTGTACACATGCACATGGTTCCAAAAGATTTGATCTGAGCTTCACCACTAAGCAACTGCCTCCTGAATCAACAAATCAAGATTCACCAGGTCAAATTTTCAATCTACATGTCCATGCTCATCACTCCACTCTCGTTGATCGCCCTCAAGTTTTGTGTTGACCACATGAGAATTGAATTCTATAACTACTTGGGGGCACTTGCTCTACATGCTTATCATTCACTATTAAATTATTAATGTTGTCTGTCATTTTGAGAATTTGTTGGCAATCACAAGGAACAATCACTGCCCATCTCCACAAAAGCACCTAAAGGCCACCCCCACCCAACACCACCCATGTACATGCAAATGCCATTCTAATATATCTAATTGTCTAATTGGCCCAAAGGATCAATGAAATCACCCAAACCCACCATGTGTGCACCAACAAAATCCACATGCTCCATTGCTTACACAATGACTACAAACAATAAAAAATCCAAACCCCAAATCACTCGCTTCGCTAAAATGCATAACATGAGTCCAAGTCTATCAAGCCTCTTGAGCACAATATACTCAATGTGCAAAGGTAAAAACCCCCCAAAATTCAAACATAAAACACTTGGGATCCACCAAGCTAGGGCCTATCAAATTTCAAATCATGATAATGGACTCCAAGCCATCGCTTAACTATAATTCATATGGAAAACCAGGTTCGCAATTTCTCTTCGGCATAATACCACTAGCATTTTGGAAAGAAGGCCCCTCATTCAAACCTAAAAAGGCCTTGGGTTTGCTACAAATTTAGAATTCGACATCCCCAATTCCAAGCTATCGATCAACTCAAATACATAAGGGGACACAAGTCTAGGGGACAAGAGAAACATGCCACTTGGAAACACGGACACGAGGGCCCCCATATATCTTGATAATGAGCACAAATCCCCAAATAACTAAAGAACTCTAAACTTCAAATTGATTTCAAATTTTAGACTATTGTTCAATCACAATGAATTAAGTGGGGGGTCACTTTATTAGGGTCCTAACATTTTACAATGGCGCTAGTTTACTAGTACACTAGTCCATAGAAAACAATTCACAACAACCAAATCCTAGATGCAAAAGCCCCATCAAAAGTCCAAAATATAAACATCTCGAATTTTCCCTTGGCAAGTCCCACCAATCTTCAACTTGAATCTCTAAACATCAAGACAATACCCTAGACTTCAAACTAACGGTGAGCCATGATAAACACTAGAACTTGGGCCCACCACAAATAAAACAAATTGTATCCCAAACACAAGCCTCCAACTCAAGTCCACCCATGCAAGCCCCTCCAATAATGAAAGCTCAACACCCCAACTTCAAGACATGTCTCGAAATTTGAAACATCCACTTAGTTGGAAAACATAAGGAGGCACAAGTCCGCCACTCCTTCAACATGTAAACAAGCATGAAACCCAAACACAAGGTTGCAGGCAAAACATGTCATATGGCAGTCTCAAGTCAAAGAGAAATGAAAAAAAAAAGTATAACCAACCTTAAGGATACATAGCAAACAAAACACAAGCACATGAGCATGGAGATGGCAAATAGGCCACCACGGAACATGAGATATGAAGCCCATATGGAAGCAACTTGGAGAAAGGAGAATTCAATCACAATAGGGCCCATTGGATTGACAAAGAATTAAACATGGCCCAAAAGAAAACTAGAAGACCAATGAGTTACATTTTGGAGCACAACCAACATACACTATGGTTCAAAAACTTAGACTCAACAAAAACTTGGCACCCCAAAATTATGACTCAAACTCAAGCTCAACAAATTAAAAAAGAAGTATATATACACAAAATAAACTTAAATTAATGCGTAAGACACATAAAGAATGAATTTAGAGAAGACATACATCTATTTTGATTAACAATTTCTCATAATTCAAAGATTGTATGACCCTAAAACACTCAAAATTCAAATATTCAAATCTTGTATAATTGTACAACCAACTATAATTTATATCTTCTTCCCCCTCATCTAGCCTTGAACTATAAGCTAAATTTGAATCATCCTAAGGAGTAAATGATTGCCCTCACATATGCCATATTCCCCAATGCTTCTACTACTACCACTTCTATCTCCAATTCAACAAGATCTTCATCAATGATCTTAACATCCACACCTTCAATAATTCAATTTAGATATGAATCAATGTCATCCTTAACTGTATCATGCTAATTGGAAGTCATATGGAACACATACAACAGCCAACTTACCACCTATAGCAAATTAATGTTCACCCATAGAAATCTATCAACGCCTGCAACAAGCTATACCATACCTACAACAGCTAAGTCAACTCCTATAGCAGCTTTGTGACCACCTATAACATTGCTATAGGTGTTATAGGTGACCTACCCCTTGCTTCCAATGTGTTTGCAGCCTCCCACAATAGTACTTGACTAGGAAACCCATAATATCAAAACTTCTCAAACAAGTTTTTTGATCATCATCACCCACCTTAATGTGATTGTCCTCCAAAATGGCCTCAAATTCAAGAAATGAGCAAAGTTTTGGAAAATCCACTCTTCTTGTCTATCCAAAGCCTTTTTGGGGTCCCATTATTGATCTTCTAATACATTAAAGGGTGTAAAAGATTGATGCCATTCCCAAGATGCCCCCATAACATCAAGCCTTTGCCAATAACCAAAAAAGAGGGGTTAATTAGATTAATTCCTCCCATGTCATTTGCTCAAATAATTTGCTCCAATGGAAGGGAGCTATCTTGATATAGCATCTAGGCCACATTCACAGCTAGTGCCTATACTACGGGCATAATTCAAGATATGCAACCTTTTCAAGACCTTGTTAGTTTTTGCCCATGAAACTAGAGAAAATTTAAACTTGTGCACAACATGCCATGAGAAAAGTTTAAATATTGGTGAGCCCTCCAACCACCACATTGTCAATATGTAAATTAGCATCAATTGTACATTGACTCACATCAATTGCATTCGCCCAATTGGAATCAACCACCTATGTGTCCAATGTTGGATTTTTTTTCCTAACTCTAGTAATAAGCTCACTTAAGAGATCCAAAAGCATATTATCCAAAGAAAAACCCAAATAAGTTATCAAAAGGCATGCCTCTTGGAAGTTCAAGCTATGTAGAATCTCCCTCTCATGGTGCCTATGGTTGTTGACTAAGAAGATAGAGGATGTATCTAACTTAAATTCCAAAGTAAGAACTTCCTTCAACTACTACAATTCCCTAATTTTGTACCTAACATGTGCATCTTTTTTACCATAAATTCACCTCATCACTAAGCACAAGAAGAGAGCAACAATCAAGGTAGCAATCCTATTATCATTCTAAGGAAACCCCTGTGCACATGCCATTTTAACGAATCCAAAATAAATTGCAGTAACTAAAAAGTTACAGAAATCTATCCACTAGATCCACATTGTAGGCTTCTTCTTGCAATTTTCTAGCAGCCAAATTTTTAACCAAATACACCTCCATTCTTGCAAATTCCTAGCAGCCAAAGTTTTAACCAAAAACAACATTCTTGGTTGATAACCTTTGGAATGTGTTGTTATAAGCTCATTTAGTTAATAATAGCATATAGTCAAAGCTGCCCAAAAAATCTTTGCTCAAAAAGGCACATTCACCCTACTAAGTTGGACACTCTAAGATCCACTTTGATTCTTGAAAATGCACAAGAATTTTAATTATTACCTCATTACAAACCTCATTATATTTTCTTTGTCTAATCAGTTCAAACATTCCAACCAGAAGCTTTGCCTATATCAGCACCTATTGGTAACCTCTCAAGTACACAAAAATGTTATTGGTAGTTAGTCCATGCCTTCCATCAAGCCATAGAAACCAAATTCCGAGGATTTCATAAGCTGTCCACCAATTGCAGTTGACATAATGTTTCAATGGTTGTATATATGCCATTCCACAATCATTATCCTCATCCCCTAATGAAACCCCCATGCATGTTTAATGTATATATCATCAGAAAAATAATGGAAAAAAAATTATAATTTTAAAATACAAGGCATCACATTTCTCTTCCACCCATTAACCTTTTGATGTTTATTACATGTTTATGCCCCTTACAACATACAAAGTCCTCATCACCCTCCCTGATTCCATACTGCAAAAATCAAAGAAGCAAGATATGGCAACTTTGGTAAAGCACTTGACCACAAGTACATAACAAAGTTGAGGCAATTCTCCTTGACACTCAAGGAAAACAAGTAGTAGTGTAGGACACACAATGAATCTAGCCTTCCCTCTAGCATAGGAGACTAAATTCCTGCTACACTTATTAGACAAACTATGATTCAAGAACCAAAACTGCCACACACTAAATCCAATTAGATGAAACTAATATACAATCCTACCAGCCAATGATGCAAATGCTTTCCATCCACAGCTTCCCATTCAACTAGAATTAAAAACATTCTTTCACATTAGCAAACTCAAAGTATGTGAGCAATTGCATTCAAAGAAGGAGGTGCATGTGGTCCATCCTTGTCATACCTCACCAACTCCCAGCCGCCTCTCCTTAAAGACCTACTTGAGATCAAGATGAGAAGCACTCACAACAAGCAGACTACAGAATACTTGGTTGACACAAAAGGAGTCTTACCTTCATAAACTGAATAAATCTCAAAATCAAATATATCCAGTCTGCTAAGTCCTGGAGATGAGGTGATTGTCATGAGCTTCTACAGCAGTCATGACCAATGTCTTAACTTAAATCCCAATAAGAACAATAAAACCTAGTGCATCTGTTAATACTTAATAGAGAAGCAATTTGAGGAGAATATTTTACATGCAAGCTCATTTACATAAAATTTCTCATCTCACCTTATGCTTCACGTTACAATTGTGCAAGAAAAGAAAAATGGCATGAAGTATGTTTCAAAGGAGCAATTCAACTTTTCAGTTTTAACACATCCAAAATGCCTAAATTACCATGCTAATAAATCTCAAATCGAAGAGCCCTTGGATCTTTATCAATTTTGTCAGCATCTAGCCAAACCTTTAAAGCTTGACAATTGCTAAAACACCAAACATTCAAAAGACAACACATATTCAATGTTAATACAATTAATTCCCAACCACTGGATTGTTACCACAAAATTCAGATTGTGGAAAAGAAAATCAGTAGCTACAACATCAGACAATGGAACAGAAAATTAGTAAAAAGTCATGACAACTAGGAAAACCATTTAAAAACCCTTTCAAATAAATCATTACTTTTAAACACATTTTGGAACTCTTCGAAGTATGACTTCCATAACTCTTCAGGTGACAGGTGGCACTGACAATTTTAATTCGACCTTGAATATGACCATGCAACATATATTTCAGAGACTTGAAGCCGATAGGATACATTCATTCCACCATGCTCGTAGCATTTTGAAACTTTATATGGATTGCCAAAAGGGATTCCCCAATGTGACCATCTCAAGTTTTAAAAATGCAATAAAATATAACATAGAAAACAGGAGCATAATCAAAATATTGGAAGCATGAAAGTGAATCTCTTGTTAGTCAAGTACAAGCATTAAATAAGCAAAATCATATAGGCTGTTGTGGCCTCGTGGACGTAATTAAAATCTTTCATTTCATTTCATATTAAAATAAGTAGCGCATACATGAGAAGTAGAATACATTGAAATAAAAGTTCATTAAATACCTTGCATCAGACATAGATGCATCTCTAGTGCTCCTTGCAGACTGAAATGTATCGCTGGCTTCTTCTTCTTGAGAAAACTGGGGTGCTGAGGTTACTATGTAAGAGGAAGCCCGAGTAGGGCCACTAGAATGTGAAGCACCTGTAGAAGAAAGAGGATCTTGCTCTGCCATGTGGGTGTAACGGTGTGCATAACGCCAATATAGAAGAGGAAGAGTGGCAAAACAACCTATTGCATAGCCCAGAACCCAAACATGCAAAGGAGCTTGTGGATTTTCATGCCTTGAAAATGACAACACAATAATTGAAGCTATTATCTGGCTAACAGTGATGGTAAGTTCCATTGATATCCAGAAAACTGAGTTCAACGGACTTGTTCTTTGTCTTCCTGCCCCATAGCTGTTAAAATCATCAGTCCTGCCAAAAGAACTGCTTCTGCCAAAAGAACTGCTTCTCAATGACGACGATGAAGGGGGCAGCCGAGAATGCACTTCTGCCGTTGTTAGTGTCCTCTCAAGTGAATTCACAGGAATTGCAACGTCACACTCAGATGATGCAGACAATTGAGGACTGTCCGTGACAAGACTTTGATAATTTCCTCCTCCGTCTGTTTGCATTACTATAGGACTTGATGAGCTCGGTACATTCACAACAACATGATCTGCATCCGGTGAGCTCAGTGGATGTTCCATCAGCAAAGGATGTCGATCGCAATCAGTTCGGCTTTCACATTCCAATACAGCACAACCAGCAGCCATGGAATTCCCTCAATGCCCCAAAGGGAAACTATAAAGACTGTTATCTACACTTTCCGAATTTTACAAAAACACAAAAACTGTGTATTTCTTTTCCACGTAGGTCTAACGTTCATGTACAACATATACTGCAGTTTCCTCCACAGATCAGCACCCCACAAGATGAAAAATCCACTGCGACTTAGAGAACAGCATTCATGTAAAATGCCGTACAAATCCTAGAGTAAAGTGTATAGACTATTTATGGGTTATTGAAGAACGCGAGTGCAAGACTTAAGTTTTAAAAACCCTTGCGGATGAAACCCTGGAAAACTAATTGTTTTAATATGTATTAATAGATCGTCTGATTTGTTCAGGTAAATCTTTTAAATCTCCCTTTCAATTTCTGAGCCCTCAAACCGAAAAACCTTTTCCAAGCAAATCTTCACCGGAAACCAATAATCACACCTCTAAAGCACCACGGATTGTTTCAACCAGCTAGTCTACAGAATTTCGAATAGATTAAACATCAAAACTTTCAATTTCAAACTTAGATTTTGAAACTTCATGACAACATTTACTACTGACTTGCTTCCAAGACGTTCCAGAACAATCTCGTTACAATTCCAGCCTAACTTCGTTCATGCAAGCCGCGAACCCTTCAAAACCACTCATCATCCAATAATCCAGTTTCTCAATTTCACTTAAGCTCGAAAAAACCATCAAATTCCAAAAATAATGCAGCTAAACACCGTCTAGAAATCGCCATAGCGAGGAATTCAACAACACTTACCATAACATCCTCCAAACAAATCAAAGCTGCACATTTCCCAACAAACCCTACTTTTAAACCCTTACGATAGGGCAATTACCCTAGTCTTAACCAATTTGACCATTTCTGAACTCAGAAGACTCGTAGAAACACCGATTGGCTCGATTTACACCGCCCTTGCAGATCGAACGGGTCTAACTGTTTGAATTTTTCTATGAAAATCCTTTCCACGCCCGACTTTTTGCTCGGTCCTCAGAATGTACAATCACAAATTAGTTGAAAATAAAAAATAAAAAATGAGCGTTGTCGCTTAAATAGTCCGGCAACTCTGTCGGGATAGGAAATTAAGGTAAACTGAACTGACACGTGTCCGTACTATTGACATTTCCCCTACTGTTTTTCCTTAAACTGAGCCAACATAATTTTTGCTTTAACTGGCAATTATAAGGGGATGACTTTTGACATATATTTTAATTTAAGACTGTTGTAATGTGGTAGGGAAGGCAGTTTTGAATTGTTCCAAACTTGTAATCATAATTAAATTTACTTTTTTTTATTTGAAAAGGTAAAGCTTGTGTTGAAAGATGGAAAGTACTTCGATATCATCATTAAGATAGGCATGTGCTGTCGCTTGGCAGCCACTCAAACTTTATAATGATTTTAAAGCTTTATATAAATTAGCTTTGAAAATGTGCAAAGAAGGTTATTGTAAGGAAATCAAATACCTTTTATATAAATTTAGAATAAAGTATAAATTAATTTAGATTTTATATAGTTAGTTGGGAATTCAGTATTTGTAATGAATATTTCAAAATTAAAAAGGTTGATAGTTTTAGTTAGTTTTTAATTTGATGGTGGAATATGAAATGGATATCGAAGATGTGTAAAATCAATTCACAAATATTTGAAAAGTGATGTCTTCAATATATTTATTATCTTCAAATCAAAAGTGGTTTAAAATTTTGTGTAAGTCGATTTGAGCGACTCGGGATTAAACCCAAGTAGCATAGATATGCTCTCTAATATAGCATATATATGCTCTTTAATACACATATTGACATTTCAGACAACGGTCTTTTGCACATTAATTTTATATAGCTTCTTATATCTAAATATGTATAAGAACAACAATAATTAGAAATACCTTATGGGAAGTTATCAAATCACTAGGGTTAAGTTCTATCAAGTAAACCAGCTTGATGAAATAAGTTTATGACCTTGGATGAATATTTGAAGACCTTATACACGAGTCTATATGCAAATTCAAATGAAATGGATTTTTTTTTGTCCCAAATCCAAATATTCTCAGAACAATTGCTCCTGATAGTTGTCTTGATTTTCAAGATGTTGATAAGTAGGAGGTTTCTTCCACAGCATGTCAAATTATGATATTGCTATTAGGATTCAACCGTGTAGTTTTTCGAGTCAAACTCATTAACCCATGATTCATGAGTAGTGGTTCACAAGAACCCATCTCTCATGATAATGAATGGTCCACCTAGCACTCATTGCATCTAGGTGATGCTCACAAAGGTGAAGCATTGGTCTGTCCCGGGAGGTCACCCATCCCAGTACTGCTCCACTACTCATGAATCATGGGTCAATGAGTTTGACTCGAAAAACTACACGGTTGAATCCTGATAACAATATCATAATTTCAAGATGTTCCTTGTTATATTTCTAAATTTATTTAATTTCACAAAATAAATATCTTTAAATATCAATACATATCAATAAGCTATGCAAATATATAACAAGTCAACTCCTAATTACTAGTAGGAAACAATGAGAACTTAGGAATTTGAATTTGAGGATCTAAATTTTGGGGCTACTCTAAGATTGAACCTAAGAGCTATAGGATTCACCCAAGATAGGGATATGCAAATCTTAGGATCAAGAATAAGTGCATAAAATTTTTGGTTGATAATAGGGAAAATATGTGGAAATGGGTGCAAATTAGGCAATGATAAGACCAAATGTATAGAAATATATGTAAGTGGAAATAAATGGAAATAAATAGTGAGTGGGGAATGTGTCAAAATAAGCAGGAGAGTGTGATGCTCGTCAATATATAATTGTATTGAATCATTTCATCAAAGTGGATGTAAAACTAAATAGAAATTGGCATGGATACGTAAATTTTACCATTACATATGTTACCCCCAATTTGAAACCATGCATGTGAACCTAATAAAAATATGCATTTCAAAGTATATGAACATTCTCTACCAACATGAAAAAATATTCAAATATAAAAAGATATGGGTTCCACATAAAGTAATGTACTAATCTTGAATTCTTTATGTGTTCCTTTCTTTGACATGAGTGTTCCATGAGAACCTACAAAATAGAGAAAAAATATGCAATGAGTAACTTTTGCTGCACAAGTGGAATAAGCATAAATAACGAGTGTTTTTTAACTATCTCCAAAAAAATGAGAGAGTAAAAAGAGAGAAAGGTTAGGAATTCTACATGTAAAAAAAAGTGATAGTGTAATACTCTAACTAGTGTGGCAATATATTGTAGTTCCCTTTAGGGGTGGTAAATGTGTTATGATCAATGACACTATTGTTGTCTACTTTATGGCAATAATGTGTAATACAATTCTACTCATGTGATCATAAATAACTTTAAGAAACCCCCCCTAAAAAATTATATAAATATTTTTAAAATAATTTTTTTGTGAATCTAAGTCTTTTTTTGGAGGAAATGAATATTTTTGTGGAAAATTTGTGTACATTTGCAAACTAATTTTTTTTTTCTAATAATTTGTAGTTCAAAATCTAATAATATAATATTTTATTTGACAAATTACCAACTTTTTATAGATGAATATGGCCATGTGGACCATGCACTTTGTACAAAAAATAACATTGTTATAAAAATATTATCATGAAGAAAATATAGAATCTAGTAAGATTTGTATTGCTATAGAAGTTATGATATTGTTTACATGTCTTACATCACTTCCATAATATACTAAAATTGTATAAACTATCTACTACATTTGATTAGTTACTACATTGGAGATTACAACCAAGCCCCTTCCCTCTCCTGACCTAATTGCAAGATTGATGTGAAGTTTAAAAGGTTCTATAGAAACTCCAATGTCACTTCTAGACCAATCACCTTTCGTTTAGCACTCTCCACCAAGGGTGTTAATTGCCAATTGAATTTAAAGAAATAAAATAATGTATTGGGTGAATTACTTAGTGGCTAAAAATATTATATAATAGGCATAGAAAAAATATTCTAATGAAAAAACATGTTCAATTCGATGAATTGGCAACTTAGATTTAGGAAGAAATAAAATCATTTGATTAACAATGGCTAATGGTTGATGTTCTATTCTAGGACATAAATTGTAAAAACACAATTTAAGGAAATAAGTCACCAAATTAGCCATCAATTATTCCATTTATGTATATAAATTGTTATGGTGACATGGATATTGATACATGGAGCTTTATAGCATTGGTAACACAAGGTAAACTATAAATATTCTAATTGGTGGTCTAGCAAAGGGTTATTATTGTATGAAAGGTGGTGAAAGCATGTGCCTTTTTAATCAATTACATGTAATATGGGTTCCAAGGAGCATTAATACCTTATTAATTTATTCTCTGAGCTTAACCTATAAGTTTAGGTCCAACTCTTGAGCATGACCTAACATCTCATACACATAAAACATTTGTACAACCTTCAAAATAGATCTACAAGAGCATTTATTGATAGCAATGGTAGCTTAATCTAGAGTGTTAATTATAGGTCATGTAGATGAGCACAACTCATTGGTATTAATTTATTTATTTATTGAAATTACTATCATTATTATTGATTGGCATAATTATCTTAATGTTATCTCATTGGACATTGGGAAGATCTTAAGAATTATTTTTAAAGACAAGTGATTGGTTCTTGTAATTTCATGTACTATATTGTTTCAAAGGAATATTGTGAATAGAACAAGTGTAATTATTATGACACCAAAGTTTAAGTCTAGATGAGCTAGAGAGCCACTTAAGAAGGGTTCAATCACAAATAGTAGGTTGTCTACTATATTCGCATTCTTTGTATTGGCTACCTTAAGCTTCATTAAGGTAGATTTGGGTGAGGATGATCTAGGCATGACAAGAGTAGCTAGGTTAAAGGCTACCAACTAAAAGGATTTTGTAGAGAAGATAGCTTCCATTATGCCCTAAGCTAAGCTAAGGCTATGGTTGCTAAAGCTTTTTCTACTAGATCATTATTAAGGATTTTTGCATTCCCAATTACAAATGGAGGCGAGTCAAGTTGTAGAGCAAGGATTAAGGCTAAATAATTTGATAATGTGGTTTCCTCTTCCATTGAATAATGATGCAAAGACTAAGAGAATGATGGTAATAGAAATTAATTAAAGTTGTTGATGGTTTATTTGTGCTAATATGGGGAAGGTGCTTAGAAGTTGTGAATTATCCATAATAAAGGGCACCTTAAAGTGTCCATCAACTTCACTATGCACATCCTATTTAGAAACGGTGAGTAATGTGCCCAGAAAAGAGCTAGAGCCTTTAGAGGGGTTCGCTTTGCCTCCTTGGATCTTACTTGGGATGGAAACATAAATGAACCTAATGTAGTCAAAGTGGGCATGGGTGGTGAAAATAAATGTGTTTATATGCAAGAATCAAGAGTGGGTAGTTGATTATATTGGTTTATGCTAATAGTGGTGGCGAGACATCATCGAACCTCATACTTTAATCAATTTTTTTATTTTGTCAAACCAAACAATGTCCAATCATTATATGCAATAAGAGGTCAAGTACTATATTCTAATGAGTGCTTTTAAGCTTGGAAATAAAGGAGTACTTATGCTAAAATAAAATCTAACTAAGAGAGCATTTAGAATCTCAATCTATCAAAAACATTTGAAATTTAATCTACAAAAACCATGTAAAATTGTTGCAAAAGAGAAATAAGGTTTCTAGGATACATGATTATTCTAAAGAGATTGTAAATTTACAACTATTTTCTACAAATAGTTCTATACCACCAAATTTTTCCAAGCATTTTCAAATAATTAATTTTCTTAAGTTAAAAAATGTACAACTTATTAATTTTATTTTTACATAACATAATACTTTACCATACCACGAATATGCTAAATGACACCAAAAAAATCACAGAATAAACTAACATGCAAGTTCAAAATTAATGATTTACTTGATTTACAGTATCATCCATAGATTGCAACAACTCATTTGAAAAATATATTTGAAATTGACACTTAGTGATTTTATATATTTTTCAATTAGAATTTTTTTCCTTAATGAGCATAAAAGATGTATATAATTATAGACTAATGCCTAAACTTCAACATCATTGAAATCATATATGAATGTTGTTAATATTTTAAATAGAAATTCATAAATACAAGTTTAACTTTAATTAATGAAGCGATTAATTCATAACAAGTAGATCAAAAATCTGAGGGGGTAGTCATAAAGCATGTGTCTTCATCTTTGCAAGTTCCCAAATTATTGATAGTTTGCATTGCAATTATTTCTAGTGCTCCATGAGATAGAGGAAGTGTATCAATTAGAGTATCATTTTCCTTGTTGCCATTACTCATCTAAAACTTCTTTTGTGGTAATTTTGGAACTACAAATATTTTGAAGTTGTGACCATTTCAGAGTTACCTAAGGTGTGGGAATTTATTCTCATTTCTCGTGAAGTCTATCTACTAGAGCATCTTTTATCACTTTGATTTCATAAAAATATATCATTTCACCAAGATTATTAGCATTAAAATCCCTTGTTAACACCAAAAAAAAAACAGAAATGCATACACTATTATTAACTGTGTTGATATTTTTGTCAAAAATCAGCAAAAAAACACTTTTACTAAAGGCATTTGTATTGTATTTTTATTTTAAAAGTGTCTCATAGAATTTAAAAGGGAAAAGTGTTTAGTAAAAGTTGGAAAAGATAAAGTGAAAGCGTGGTGAAAAGTTGTGGCAAAATGGCAAGTATTTTGGGCTCTAAGAAGATTGTAGTTTTTATCTTTGCTTTGACCACATAATAGGAGGTTCTGCTAGGGTCTTTATGGGACTGAAATGATGCACAATACTATTGAAGAATTCCTGAAGATGAGGAGCCGGAGACAAAGATATCACCACGTTGCAGGGCATTGAAAGAAGGTCAGGCACGTTGCAGTCAATAGAGGTTGAGAAATATCAGGTGTGGAAGGGTTCATGAGCAAAATCCATGTTGTAGATGAAGAGCATAGATAGCTACGTGGGGAGAGAAGCATAAGCCAAGTCTGTTGATTCTAAAGCTTCTCTTATCTTCTATTGCATATGTTGGTTGAGTTTGTTGCTTCATAAAACCTCTGCGTTCATGAAATGATGAATAATGCTTTCTAGGGATTTGTTTGAGTTATCAAATACCTTTATTGATGCCTTCATTGAGTCTTCTGTAGCTCGCCTTGGTGTTGTATTCATTATAAGGTATCATGCTTTAAGCCATGCAAAGATGTTGTGTAGTACAATGCCTAGGAAGTCTGCTAGAAACCATTCATAACAGCAAGCATGAAATAATAGATAACATAGTTTGAAATGGGTTTAATAAGTGAATATTGACAAATTTTAAGATTTATCAAAGCCCTAATAGGTTTACTTATTGAACTATTAAGTACATTGAAATAAGCCCTAGAGATATCTTAGTCTTGCATCAATGGTTGAAGGCTCTGTCAAATGGTTGATAATGTATTTGTAACCATTGTCTTAAGTCTTGGAAGCAAATATATATAGATGATATATAGTGTAATTACTTAAAGCTTCTATTGAATTCTAGGGTTTGTTTCTACCAAAAAGATGTATAGAAGTCTTTCTCAAACCATACAGAGCCTTAAAGCCTCTTTCAAAATGTGGGGTGATAGTAGTTTCGAGGATCTGTGCATCTCGGATGTCAAGAAATCACAGTGACAGAGAGGGCAAGCTAGATATGATGTGATCACAATCCCATGTATCAGGAATGGACAATAATGACAAAATGGAGGCTCTTAATTGGCATATGATCAACATCGAAAGAAACCTTTTGAATTGGATAGTATGACAGTGCTAGGGTTTTTATGGAGTGAAATTTTGTGACAAGAAGAAGTTGATTGAGACAAAGGATCACATGTCATGTCAAGGCAGTTCAATAATGAGTTAATAAGGATAGTCACTGTCAAGAATGGGCAGATATGGTGGATCAAGAAAATCATAGCAATATGTAAACACGAGGACCACAATGAGGACAGTTAATCAAGGTAAATATGAGGGAAGGGTTAATAGTAAAATCCTAAGGAGTTATGCAAATAAGGGACTTGTCAATAAGCAATTTAGAGCCACTGTGAACTACTCCAAGCTAAGGGGACAGTGACCATCATAGGGTATTGTAAAGCATTGTAAGAATGGTGTTTGACAGAACTAAGATCAAGGTAAGGTTGACTGTGAAACCCCTTAAAACTATCAAATGTGAAGATACCACTGTCCATGAAGCTTAAAGGCACTCAAGGGAATTTGAAAGACAAATCCAGGGTGCAACACATGTAAAAAGGGCCATCACTACAAATATGATCCTTAATGGACTACCCTCTAGATCATTTTTTCTAGGTACTTTCCTTTGTAAGATTGTCATGCTTTTTCTTGTTCCCTAGAAGGCCATGTAAGACTAATTAGACATCGATTGCCTTAAAGATCTGACCGTCACTAACCATTCACTGTCAATACCTTGGTCTGAGTCTTATTTTGACCTTTATTACTACGGGTAGACTGCCCTCAAGTGACTAATTTGCTTCTCCTAGGTTTCTATGGATCATGTTGCCTGCCTTAATGTACTGTATGGTGTACTGTTTTCCCAAACATCATTGACTCTGTCTTCATGTAATAACTGTCATTTTTTTGTCACTGTTATATACTTTGTCATGATGAAACTATCGTGTATCAAATGGATAATGTCCATTGCTTTCAAGCAACATGCTATGAACATTTGTCCTAGCATGTGAAAATATTGTACTAGCTTTTAGCCTAGCTAGGAGAGTCCTATTCACACTAATTAAGTATCCACTTAGGGGCTGTTACTAGGATTGAGGAAATGGCTAAAATGATAGAGGACCCTGATTCATAAGAGTTTGGAAGACACTCAAACTGAAAGTAGGAAACTCATATTGATAAGGACAATTGGTGATATGACCAAGAGAGTAGTGCCTAATGAAGAGTTTTCCAGTCTTTTGATGAGATGATAGGGTGGTAAAGATATGATAATGGTCATTAAGTTTATGTAGGTTTGATGACAAGGCCACATAACAATGATAGGACCATGGAGGTGTCAAGGCAAACATCACTAACAGAGTTTATAATGACAATGCTTCAAACTGCAAAGGAGGATAGAGATGTGTGTAGAAGGTTGTGTAGATCATGACTGTCAAATATGAATAAGAAAGACAACTCATAGCTTAAGCAATATAGTGACTTATTGATAGTAAGTTATGATTTAGTGTGAAGGAAAACCCTTGGTGAGTGGCAGACTTGTAAAGTTTATGAAAACCAAGATTTGAGATGAGAATAGTCAAAAGGAGCCTAGTAGTGAAAGACAGAGCATGTGCAAAAGACAACATATACTGCTATGATAAAGAATGGTTTAGACTGCTCTTAACATGATAGAGGAGGAATTCCTTTGTGATAAATAGAGTTTGCAAAAGATAGTGGTACAAAATGTGATAATGCACAGGTCATAGATCATTAAGGACTATACATAGTCATGTCAAACAAAAGGGCAGAAGTAATAAGTAAATAAAAATGGATCTATGAAATGACAAAGGACAGATTCAGACTGTGATAAGAGTTCATGCCAAAACGAGATGACAATCATAGTCAATAAATGGTTTTGAGGCAATAGGAGGAGTTTTAAACATACTTGTGGATCTATTGATAATCATATAAGAATACAAGGCATCAGGGCTCTTGTCAACAATAAGCACTTGAGTAGGTGTTGGTAATAGGAAAATGATGATGGCATCTGACATCTCCATTCCAGAAGATGATGATAGACATCTCAAGTGTGTTGAAAGGGAAGCATAGAGAGATTGAGGCAGCTCTGATATCTACCGAAGTCCACATATTCTTTGGAAAGGCTGCTCATTTTGGTTGACAGTATGCACATGACACATGACAAGGGTATAACAGTGTGATTCTTTGTTAGGATAGAGCATGAAGCATATGGCAGTTTGAATATCTTTTGCAAATGAAAAGACCATGGATGCAAGGTTTCATGAGTGGGTTTTGGGTATGGGCTATGCAAAGGATGAAAGTTAGAAAATGAAGATATGAAGATGTGGATACTAAAAATTGTTCTAAGCTTGCGAACTTTATTTTCTTCATCGATTCCCCTTTCATCTTTGATAATTAAATAATTTTAATTATTTAATTATTGTCTAATATCATAAGTTTTCTATTAATTAAATAATTTTAATTATTTAATTAATTCATTTCTATCTTTTTATTTCTTCTTTCGATTAATTAAATAAATTTTATTTATTAAATTACGTCACTAATGCCCTTTTCCTCTCTAATTAAATGTATTTTATTTATTTAATTATTTATCATTTTCTACTATAATTAAATAGTTATTTTAATTATTTAATTATTCATTAGCCTTTTCTATCATTAAATTAAATAAATTTGATTTTTTTAATTGTCTACTAATTTGTCATTTTCTTCACACTTTTGAATTAAATTATTATTTAAGGAAAAGGTCAATTTGTCACATGTCCTCTATAATTAAATAATGTTTTTTATTATTTAATTATTCATTTCCCTCTCAAATTAAATAATTTTATAATTATTTGAATCTCTCCTATAACCTCTTTTTATGTGCCAACCTCATTATTCGTGTCAATCTTATCCCTTGGCATCTCATCTAATTTCCACCTTCATTGAATTATTTTATAATTCAATCTTAGCCATTCATTTCTTGTCATTGCCCTAATTTTGCCCTAACCCTATTTCATACTACAATTTTCATTCTTTCCCTAACCCTTTATTGACATTTGTCTTTCTATAAAAGATACCTATCATTGTCATTTCTATAGATCTAGTTCATTCACAAGTACATGTTGTTAGTGAGACGACTACTATCTTCAATATTTTGCTATCATTGTCATTAGGCTACTATTGCATACTCAAATCTGAGGGCATCAAGTATATTCAAGAAAAATGGAGAAGGACAATGGAGGTCAAGCAACCATGGCATAGGTAATATTTACTTGTGTTTAATGTTTCTTATGTTGGATTGTGCTCTATTGTTGGTTTAGGGCTTTATAGGCTTAGTTTTATGTTGTATTACCTTAACCTGAATTTTACCCTAGATTACATTGGTCAACCTGACGTGAAGCTAACTAGATCTTGCAAAAAAAATTAGAAATTTTGAAGTTTCAAGTGTACACCGCAATCACGAGCTCAAACGACGCAATTGCAAAACTCTAGTGCACCACAATCGTTATCCCATAAGTTGCAACTGTTCAACATTTGGGAGAACCATTTTCTTGCATCTATTTTTGGATTTTTTTATTTATTTTCAGTTTTTGGTTTCAATATTTATCCTCTAACATCATTATTGCATCATATTAGTCTTTGGTTTGTCGAAATTGGTCGGATTTTTAGTGTTTTTGCAACTCCAGGTTCGTTCGCCGCAACTGATTAGGGCTTCGACGCAATTGCTGACTTCACCGCATTCGCTCGATGCAGTCGGCATTCTAGAAATCACTATCGCCAGTTCTGGCACCACATCTATCAAAATCCAGTGAGCCACAAGTGTAATTTCCTACGACGCAATTGCTTGTTTATTTTAAAATCTGGTTTTTAGTAGGAATTCTCATATTAGGTCTTTTGCATTCGTTACTTTAGGGGTTTTCATGTTACTAATATCTGATTTAGAGTGTGTGCCATAGGTTGAAAGGCGGCATTTTCATTTAGGATTGCTAACTTGTTTATCTTGTCTCATTTTGCAATATCTTTTCACACTCATTTGGTTAAAATTAACTTGCATATTCATTCATTTGGCTTAAAATTTACAACAACTTGCATATCACACTCATTTGGCTTAAAATTAACCTTGCATATCACACTCATAGGTTTTAAAATTAACAACAATTTTGCATCACATGTCTTTTCTCACATTTTGATTTTGGGGACTTAAAATAAACCATTGTCTTGTGCTTTTGCATTTTTTTTTAAGGTGTGTATACTCTTCTATCACACCATTTGGTGATCTTAAGAATCAAAAACATGTCTTGACATTTGTACTATCACCCACACATTTAGTTTTATTAAGGTTAATGAACACCATGCTATTGTGAGTCAAGCACATTGTGTGTGCTCTCTCCTAACACCTTGAGTGATCTTGGAGATCAAAAACATTGTGCTTGACTTGCTTTTGTTTTACCCTTAGAGGGGCCTACCAATGTGAGACACATCTATATGGAGAACTCCTTGGTGACTCCAACCGGTTTTTCCCTCAGGCCGGTATATAAAAGCATAGGGGAAACCCGATTCTGAACAACCTTGTCGCCCAGTTGTTCTGCTTGTTGTGAGGTATGTCCACGAGTTGTGACTAAAAGCCAAACTAGCTAGAGGCCACCATTTTGATTGAGTTTTGGTGGAATTCTTAGTGTAAGGGTGTAGCACCACACCCCCAAGATTCTTACACCATTGACATTTGGCTCCCTTAAGTGAGACAAGAATCCTTGGCTTAGCATAAGTTACTTGTCATACTTGTAACTTTCCAAGGAGAGGGTGATTTGGGTCATCCTTCAATTCTAGGAGGCCCCTATCCATCCACTTCCATAGACAAAAGGTGATACATAACCCGAAAGGGTGTCCCTCCCTTGCGTTGATGGAGATTCCTAGCATGGGCTAAGAGTGTCACCATTAGACATTGACCTTAGGGATAGCAAGTGTTTTATGTGCATGATTTGTATTCGATTTGTGCTAGACCTGTGGAAATTTGAGGTGAATAACCTCCAAACATACACATTATGAATGCACCTTTTTTATATTCAAACCAACCAAGACAATTGTTTTTAAACTATTTACAATGTTTTCCATTCATACTTCACAAAAATCAGATCAAAATTTAGTCAAAATTAGTTAACTTAGGACAAAAACAAGCTATTCTCACAATTGTCACTATTAGCCACAATTGCTATCCAGAACATTGTAACTGTTAAAACCATAAGACCACAATTGCTCTCCAGAATGCCGCATCTATTAGCTAATAATTTTTTTAGGGAAAACTGAAGCATTCTCATTTCTAATCAAATCTTGATTGCTATCTTGTCATCAGACCTTAGACTTGCAAGCTTTTAGACCTATCAATCCATTCCATCCATTTAGCTCATCTTTGCATTAGTTGTCTTCATTATAGGTCAAATTATAGGTCATATTCTAGTTGTATATACCTTTTGCAGACCTCAAATTAGGAAGTTTATCAGATTTAGACCAAACCATAGCTACAAATTCATACTACCTTGACCTTATCTTTCAAATCAATCAATTTAGTCCTTTGTCATTTAGGTCGGTTCCTCAACTCACAAGTCTAGTTTGAGACCACCTTATCAACTTGTCATTTTAGTCATTATCCTCTTAAGGTCATTGGTAATCAAATTTGTCACTTTGGCTATCTTAGTTTGGTTGACAACCTTTCCTTAGGTTTACCAAAGAGTATTTTAGTCTTTATATTAGGTCATCCCATCACAACATCCTATTGACATTACATTGGCATCTTGCATACCTTAGTCATAGACAATACCATAGATTTTGATTGTTGTGACATTATCCTATTGACATCTTGACTATTCTCACTTTGATTCTTTATCTTGGTTCATCATCATTTGGCATCCTTTATATCTTGAAAAATCCAAAAACATTGTTTCATACCTTAGTCATAGTCATACCTTTGCATTGACATAGACATCATATCCCATTCACCCCCTCTTGCAAGTCTTTGATGGTCGAAACAAGGTCACAAAGGAAGAGAAAATAAATGGATTTCTTCAATGATGATGATGACCTTCACAACTACACTAGCAAGTTGAACCTTGGTTCCTCGTCCAATGAAGCACCTAAGCCACATTCTCCTTTTGAAAATTACAAAACCCAAGACATAACAGAGGATCAAGTATAAGCAACCTCCCAAGACCCCAATGTGGCACAATTTGTGGATGAGATAGTAGCTTTAGACCCTCAAAGGTTTTTAGCCAAACTTTTACATAGTGGAGCAAAACTACCCCATGGCTTTGATGTGAATACACTTTGAAAAGAATCATCACCAAACAAAAAAAGTCAAGGACATGACACATCATCTTCAAAATGCTCTAAGACCCCACAAATCAATATTTACATGCCTTTAGGAGGGTCAACCCAAGACTCCAGCACAATCCACACAACACAAGCCATGACACAACCAATGAAATAATTCATCACACAAGCCATGTCACAACCTTTTGGCCATACATTTAATCCATTTGGAACATCAAGTGCCATGAACGCCTCAACATCAAATCCTTATAGTAAAAATAAAAGGACTAGGATTCATATTTGTGGGACCAACACAAATATCAATACATCACAAGGTCACAACACAAGTATCCCCCAACAAACAAATACACAAGGGCCTTTTCACCAATACAACAATCAACACACACAAGGTCGAGAATTCCCAACCCATTCCAAACACAACTCAACACAAACACCTCACACATACCCCACATCCAAACTTAAATCCCACACATCCAAACCCAAACACAAATCCCATTATACACTCATAACATCCCAACTCAAAACATATCTAGATTCAACACCAACATATTGGATTGCAAAACATGAACATGGGTCCTTATCAAAATGCAATTGCAAATGTTGTGGACATGTCACTCACACAATATGATGTCCTAGCCAATCAAATGCTAGCCTTGCGAAAACAAGTGGAAACCATGACATTGTCAAACTAGAAAACTTACTCTACACAAGAGTTATGTCCATACCCGTTTGATAGGACATTGTACATGCCTCCCTTGCCTCCTCATTATGTCATGCCAACATTACCCAAATATAGAGGAAAAGCAAATCCCATTGAACATGTGAGAAAATTCCACACAGCCTTGATAGACATTGCATCCGAACAAACATATCTGATGAGACTATTTCCTAGGAGTCTCGTAGGACAAGCCCTAGAATGGTTTTCTCACCTACCTATAGGCATTTGATCATGGGATGAACTAGCTGATAAGTTTATCACCCACTTTTCCTTTGACATTGAAAATGACATCACCCTTGTTACCTTATATCACACAAAACAAGAAGAGGGTGAATCATTCATAATGCTCTTCCAGAGATGGAGGAGCTTGGCTAGCCACTATCTTGTTGACATTCTTGAAAAATAAAAGATTGTCATGTTTGTGGAGAATTTGATCACAAACCTAAAATTTCAACTTCAAGCCCATTGTTGCACCACATTTTTCGACCTTATGGAGAAAGGCGCCATCCTAGAAAAGGCCCTTATCACAAAACGAGAACTTAAGACATACACCAAGACACAAAATTCCTAAAACACTTCAAATGATTAGAGCAAATATTGGGCCCGCAACAAAAATGTCACCAATGATGGAGTTGTTGATGCGAAGTAAATACACACTAGTCCTACACTCAAACTTAAAAGGAACTAATACACCAAACAACCCACCACATGTCCCCAACCAAACAACAAATACCCTTCAAAACACTCAAGGACAAAAATCTCAAAGGCAATTTCCCACAAGATGCAAATACACTCCCTTAGAGGAGCCAATTGAATCAGTCCTCAAACAACTCTTGTAGTCTAAGGTCATTACACTTCCTGATGCAAAACCATATGACCCAAGGCAATTCAAACCTTCATGGTGGGAAGATAATGCCTTTTTTGACTATCATCGAATTAAGGGACATCTAACTTCGCAATGCAAACAATTGAAAAATATCATTCAGGACCTCATTGAAAACGATATCATAGAAGTAGATGGACAACAACAAACCTCTAACAATGACCACAAATTCTTTATAGACCCATTACATGACCATGAAAAAGGAAAGGCCTCCAATTTAGGTTCCAAGACCAATAATTCTACCAACTATACCAATGCCAAATATGACTACACTACCATCCATCACATTCGAGCCGCAAATGATTATGTCAATACTATCACTATCAAAAAACCACCGAAATGTGTCATAAATACCCGTTGGACCAAGGTGACTGTACAAGGTGCTCCCCCAAATCAATAATAAAAATCTTAATATAACTTACTAGACCATTTGGGGAAAACACCCGCACAAATCTCTATCTTTGAGTTGTTGCATATATCACCCAAGCATGGGGCTATTCTTGACAAATCTTTACAAGACACTATCATTCCCACTGACCTTGATGTCAATCATTTCTAGGAGATGGTAAGCTACTTGGCTAATACTCACCATGTCACCTTCTCAGATCAAGATTACTCAACCCAAAAGACCAGTCACAATGACCCCTTACATCATGAGGTCTTTGTCCATAAGCATGAAGTCAGACGAGTCTTGGTAGACAATGGAGTGGGATTACATATTTGCACCCTCAAATTGGTTAAGGCATTGGGATTCTCTAAAGCATGTGTAGACACAACAAAAATTATTTTTATCAAAGCCTATGACGATGAAGAATGCTCTTCCAAGGGCGTTATAACAATACCAATTAGAGTTGGAACTACACCAATAGACACTACATTCCAAGTCTTAAACCTACATCTTCCATATAAACTCCTCCTTGGCCAACCATGGATCCATGCCATGAAAGTTGTACCATCCACCTACAACCAATGCCTCAATTTCCTATATAATGGCACATAAATCAAAATAGCTGGTGATCCTAACCCATTTCAATATTGCAGCAATTTGAGAGGAACACCCAAACAACAAGTGCCCATAAATCAGGAAGCCTCGTCATCCACCTCATCTCACTACATTGACCCTTCCACCTTATCCAAAACTCTGCCTTTTGATCCCAAAATTGAGGTCCAGGACAAGGAGTGTGGTGAATATCACATGAAGACATCTTATTGCATCAACAAGCTTGCATCACCTAAGTCATATGGAAAACCATCAGTAGACAAGTGAAAATATAAGGCCACTATTTAGTTCCCCCCATGACAACCTTCAGAAAATGGGGAGAACTAAGTAAAGAAGCCATCAATAAAGAAGATGTGACATCCTGGCTATACAGAGAAGAAGAAGAAGAAGAAGAGGCCATTCCACCAACATAAATACCTACTGAATAATATGGAAAAGTTTTGAAATCATGAAGAACAAAGGCTATGATGGGCACGACGGACTTGGATTGAACAAAAATGGGATGACCGAACCTTTGTCAGTATCTAAGGGACCAAAAGGCTTGGGTCTAGGGTTTAAACCAATAAAGATAGGCATTCCTAGTTGTTACATCCCTTTTGTCTTGAGAAAGATTATGGCAATGTAATTATGGTCATTATTTTCGTTGCGATTAACTACCTTTCATAAGAATGTGAAATTAGGAAATAATTTTTAATTTATTGGTTATAACTGTAATTATGGATGATTTCCTTATATATGTTCATAGTGAATATGTTGAAGAGTTTTTATTTTATAAATGATATCGGGAACGATCTAACCCTAATTCTTTCTCAAGTGGTTATAGGATTGTCAACACCTCAAGGGAAAGGGAAATATCTGTAGTTAGGGTAAAAATATTAGAGCAACATGCATAAACAAATTATAATGAAAAACCCTAACAAGCACAATAGAGCACAAACTAGCATGAAAATCAAAACAAGAAAGCAAAGCATACCGATCTCCAAGCTAGATTTGATTTATCTCCATTGCTCTTCTCCACCTGCATGAGAATGCAAGATTTTGAAGGATTGAATGATTTGATATGTTGATTGCTCGTTTTTGCAGCATAACAATAAGATGAAGATAATAGAAGAAAAATAGATAGATAGATAAGAAGATTGGGAGAAATTTTGGCAGAGTGAGGATGCTAGAAGAAGATTCTCTCCAAATGACCTGTGAAAGACTTGATTTATAGGAGAAGGTTGATTTGATTTGATGGCCAAGATTAAAAGTCAAATTTGAGATATGTATGGCTAGGATAAAAAGTTTATTTTAGTGTCTATGATGCACATTAAGTTGTTATGACATGAGGCTAAAATTAAGATGTGAGGGAATAGTGGGATTCTATTATTTATTTTGGAAGAAAAGATGCTTATGACGCACAATAAATGGGGCTAAAAATAGGATGTGAGTGGGAATCTCATAGTTTAAATTTAAATTATGAGTGCATGTGAAGAGTTGTAGTCATGTTACACATGTTGTAATGTGGTAATAAGTGAGGGATTAATTCAAATTTATAATTTGAATTATTTTGAGACATGTGAAGGGGGGATTAATTAAATAAATGAGATTAATTTAATTAATTGGGAAGGTGATTAAGTGAAATAAATGGGATAAGTGGGATAATGTAATGACCTAGGATAAAATATTATAAAATGTCTTACAAGGTCATGTATCGACTAGGTAATATTATGACATGGACAATTTTGAGTGTCTACAATATCATCAAGGAGAGGTCATAGTTTATAAAGGATCAAATTATCATCAAGCCATGAGTCGGTGTAAGATGGCTACATTTAAGATGTAACCTTGGATAGATCTCATTTAATTAAATAATTTTCAAGCAAGTTAACTTTAATTGTTGTAATTAAATCCTGGAGCACACCTTAAGAGATAGTAAATGAATATAAAATATTAAAATTGATAATAAAAATAATAACCTTAAGTCCATGGTTAAAATATAAAAGTTGTGAGAATAATAGTGGAGTCGTCGATGGGAATGGAAGGCAGTAACCCCTACCAACCTTCCATCGTGCCTCCTGGATGAAACATCTAAGAGGGTAGTCATGCAATCGCATGCTCTTGGAATCTTGACTCGGAGGTTTCACAGATGATTTTCATTATTACCGCAAGCTCACTCTCCTTTGATTCTTCTTCTTCTTTATTCGATTTTTCTTGGGAGCAATCTTCTCTTTCTCTTGGCATCATTTGAGACTCATTCTTTTATCATTTTATCGGCATTCTGCATCATTGTGGCTTCACTCATTACTCTCTCTGTTTTTGGCTTTGATTGTCAATAGTCTTGCATTTTCTTCATCGTTGGCTTAGGCTTTCACATCCTTATTTAGTCATTCTTCTCTGGTTATCATACTCATGCGACAATTTGCTTGTCTCCTCATCTATTTTATAGAACGAAAAAAGCATTTGTAGGCACGTGAAGATCTCTTTCACAACAATCATCTAGATGAAAAAGTAATTCATTATCCTGAAGCTGATAGGATGATCGTTGGAGGAAGACGTCAAGGGTTTAGTTGAGTTCAGACGACTTGCCAAGAACAGGATGAGTATCATTTAATTGTTATATCTTTTGCATTTCAAGTCTTTACCTCAATCTTGGATTCATCAAGCATTGTTAGCAATTTAGTGAAGTCATTGTTCTGAGTGAAGTATCATGTCATCAAATCCATTTGAGATTTTTTGAGTCATGACCATCAAAAAATTTGTTCCTAAAAGTTAGGAATCTATCATGCTATTTGGTCTACACTTGTATTCAAGCTTCTTGATTAGATTTGAACCTAACTTGTTACATGGTCATACACTCGAAATGTCTTGTGAACTATTCCAACTATGTTTAAGATGAAGTCTTCATCATACTCTTCTTTTATGCCGAACCTAGTCAGATCATTTAGCTTTATGTTGTCTTCAATTAAATGGAATATTTACAATTGTAGGAATCTTTTCATTACTATCAAATACTATCATTCTCTTCTTTTGTAAGAATGAATAGAATTTATTACCTCTGTTGAAAAGGCATGAAATTTAGTGTCGAGTTGTAAGACCTCATTCTCTCATCCGAAGGTCAGAAAATTAGTTCCTACTCTTGAATGTGAAAGAAAGAATTAGAGTTAAGACTTTGATAATATAAATACTTTGGATTAAGAATTTAATGTTGAGTAAGTGTGAGTGTGCTGACAGCACGAGTTACGTGCTCTTTATTGATAAAATCCTTAGCCAAGGTTATGATGCTTAGTTTAAGCATTTGTCAGCCATCAAGAACTAGATATACCCTTGGTCAGATTGGTATTTCTAGTTAGGAGTAACCTATAGTGAAGGATCGACCACGTAGTATAGGTTGTTGACACCAAGCTCAGATGGCATGATGGAATTTTTGTGATCCTTTGTTGACTTCCCTCATGAAGGGTTGGGTTTCTTCAGTTGAAGAAAGTAGGGAGACCAGTAGGTCTTTGGTTGGGCGGAAAATCCCTTGATGATATTTCTTTTTCCCACGAAGAAAATTCTTTCTCAAGCATTCCAACAGGAAGCCTTCACTCTGTAACTCCTTGTAACTCTTTCTCTCTCTTAATTTTATTTATATTTACTTTTACATGTTTATTTCATAGTGGTAATAAATGCTCTTTTCTTTTCGAAATTAATAGAAAAGTTAGTTAATAACCAACTGTGGTTTTTAGTTACATAGACTATTAATTATTTATTTTCAGCTAAAATTGAAAATCTAGAAGTTGATGAATTACTTATGTAGTTATTGATCAGATAGATTATATTTTTCGTTTGTTATTGTAAAAGAAACTCTAGTTAGAAAACTAGTTAGTTACACTTCAGTTGAATCTGGTAGTTAGTTATCATTCTTAAACTATAAATTAGATAGGTATTACATATGGTATCAAAGCAACTAGGTTTGACATTGAACCTCAGAGCTCATCATGCAAACATAGAAAATTGAAACTAACCATCGGTGTTTTCCTAGGATGAAGATGCAAAAAACACCCTGGAAGAAGATCTGAGACCTTGTTTCTATCTAGCTATGGAAAATCAGACTTAGTTATGATTATTCCAGCTACTCTATTCCTTTGGATTTAGAAACAATGGTTGAAGCTCTAAAGAGACTTCAAAAAGAAAGAAAGAAATGAACCACCTTTAGCAAGGAAACCATTAAGTCAACCATTCTTGTTGAAATAAGCAAAACCAGCACTGAGAACATTTTGAACAATAAGACCAAATTGAAAGCATCTAAAGAAAATCGCATTCCAACTCCTGGATACAAACTTATTCCATTTTTAGAGTTTAGTGATCAAGAGGAACCTATCACAGACAGTGAAAATGATTCCTAAACATTTTTGTATTGAATCTATCACAGGAAGTGATAGCTATTTTGTAAACATTTTTGTATTGAATCTATCACAGGAAGCGATAGCTATTTTGTAAACATTTTTGTATTGAATCTATCACAGGAAGTGATAGCTATTATGTAAACATTTTTGTATAGAATCTATCATAGGATGTGTTAGTCATTTTGTAAACAATTTTGAATTGAATCAATATCATGTTTTGTAAACTATTTTGCTTGAAAACTTATAGTAATTGACTTGAGTCAAAAAATATTTGATTGTTATTCTTCAATGAAAAACTTCTTTAACTTATGCCAATAAAACTATTGGATAGATTAAAAACAAAGACTAATTAGAATTACCAACATCTCTAGGAACCTCATTGGAATGGATAATTCCATAAATGGGTTCAGAGGGGATCAGGATAACAACAATCCTATGGAAAAGCTAGATCAATTATTGAATTTGATGAATGAAACTCAGACCCGACTAGTCAACCTAGAAAGGAAAGTAGAAGGGCAATCTAATGAGAGATGAAAGGTTAGAATCTCAGAGTCATTGACATGAAGATAATTCAAAACCTTTGAGCTTGGGAAATAAGAGAAGTCAATTAGCCAATGAACTTGCTAAAGATATGAAAAATATCAAACCCCCTAAGTTTGAGGGCTTCACCTCAGGAGTTGCTGCTGAGGCATGGTTGACTAAAATGGAAAAATATTTTGAGCTAAGGGATTACTCTGATGATTCCAAGGCAGCTTGGGAAGCCTATCAATTGGCAGGAGAACCCACTACTTGGTGGGAAAAAAAAAGGGTCGAAATGGGTCTGGTAGTAGCAAAAGTGACATAGGATCAATTTGTCGGAATTTTTCATCAAAGATGGCTTCCACAACTATTTTATGACCAAAAGCTTCTAGACTTTGAAAATCTTGGGTAGGGACCCGTAACTGTTAGTGAGTATTGGGAAAAGTATACTCGTCTGTTAAAATATGTTCCACAATACTAGCAGAAGGAAAACTTCCATGTTTAGAAGTTCATAATGGGGTTGAACAACCACGTAAGGGGGTCCAGTAGATGTTTTGGCACCATGAACTATGGATGAGGCATACGAAAAAGTTGTTTGACAAAAGAAAAGGTTGAAAAAGGATGGTTCTTTTAGGGATAAAAACCGCAACAAAGCCAAATGGAACCAGTCATCCCAGAATTTCAAAAGGAAGGGCTACAAGAATAATCAGTATGATTACAAGAAGGATAAGAAGGGTAATAACAATATTAGGAAGGATGAGGTTAATTCAAATAAAGGTCCGAAAAATAAATGACCACTAGGGGGATGCTTTACATGTGGAGGAGATATTATGCTAACCAATGCCCTACTAAGAATCAACATGGACATCAACAACGAAAGCCTTTACCACCTTAGTAGACAACCTTCCAACAAAGGATTCATGTAGCAATAGACAACAGGTAGGTGGAATATCAAGTCACACCCATTGAAACTCCAGGTATGCTTTACAGGAACCCAATAACCATTTTATTTGACATCAGATCTACTAAATGTTTCATATCCCCTAAGTTACTTGGTAGATTTCCTATAAGAATTGGGTTCATGGCCAAATCATGGATGTTTGAGTATGCTAATTAGATGAGAGCTTGGGTAGAGTAGTGTATGTTTGAAGCTAGGGTAGAACTTCTAGGCTTCACCACATAAATTAATCTTTACGTGGCACCTTTAGGTTCCTATGATGTGATAATTGGAATGAATTGGTTATGAGAACATAGGGATAAGGTTGAATTTTTTGCAAAGATAGTAGAGTGTGTGGATGACATAGGAAAATCGGTGTTAATTCAAGGAGTACAGCATGAGGTCAAGGTACAACAAATTTCAGCCATGCAGTTAAAAAGAAATAAAAGGACAGGATGCCAAATATTTGTAGTTAAAAGGGAAGAAGTTAGGGAATACAAAGAAATTATATATTTTGATGATATGTTAATGCACACACAGAGTAAGGAAGAGAAAATGGAAACTGACTCCAAGGAAGAAACCTTTGCTAAAAAATATCCCTACCTTCGGGAATACCAGGATGTGTTTCTGGAGGAACTACCTGGGTTACCACCAAGAAGGGTGTTTGATTTCTCTATAGATTTAGTTCTAGGGGTTGAACCCGTTTCTAAGGCATCATATCATATGGTCATCGTGGAATTAATGAAACTAAAGATGTAATTGCAAGAATTACTGGATAAGGGATTGACTCAACCTAGTGTATCACCATGGGGAGCACTAGCTATATTTGTGAAGAAGAAGGATGGGACACTTCATCTATGCATAGATTATCATATGTTGAACAAGCTCACCATCAAAATTAAATATCCCTTTCCCATAATAGATGATCTTTTTGATCAAATGAAAGGGGCAACAACATTTTCCAAGATAGATTTAAGGTCAGGATACCATCAACTAAGATTGAAAGAAGAAGACATTCATAAAACAACCTTCAAAACTAAGTATGATTATTATGAATATACAATTTTACCATTTGGACTCACCAATGCCCCAACTACATTTATGAACCTAATGAACAGTATTTTTTGAGATTGTTTGGACAAGTTTGTGTTGGTTTTCCTCGACGACATTCTTATCTATTCCAAAAATGAGGATAAACATTTTCAGCATCTCCGGGTGGTTCTTCAACAGTTGAGGGAACATAAACTTTATGGGAAATTATGAAAGTGCACCTTCTTCTAGAAGGAGGTACAATACTTGGGGCATATAATATTAGCTAAAGGCATAGCAGTGGATCCAACAAAAAAAAGTCCATAGAGAAATTGCCAATACCCAAAAAGGTGCATGAGGTTAGAAGTTTCATGGGATTGGTGGGGTATTACCAAAATTTTGTAAGAAATTTCTCTAGGATCACCCACCCCATTACCTCCCTTCAAAGAAAAGGAAAGAGATTTGAATGGATAGAGAAATGTCAAGAAGTGTTTAATAAATTGAAGGAGAAATTAACGACTGGACCAATTTTGGTTGTACCAGATCCTAATGGTCATTTTGTAGTTATAATAGACGTGCCAGGTGATGGTTTGGGCAAAGTATTAATGCAAGATGAGTGGCTTATGAATCTCAAAATTTGAAGCAGTATGAGCATAATTATGCACCTCATGACCTAGAGTTAGCAACTATTGTGCATGCCCTACAAATGTGATGACATTACTTGTTAGGAAATACTTTTGAACTCAAACCGAACCATCAAGGTTTAAAGTATATATTCACACAACCTGATTTAAATGCTCGCCAAAGGAGGTGGATGGAGTTAATTTTAGATTATGATTTTTAGGTTAGTTACATTAAGGGCAAGGAGAATGGAGTAGTTGATGCACTGAGCCGACGAAAATATATAACTTCCATGGTGTCAAGCAACATAAATTTTAGAGTTCAGGTACTACAGAAATTGAATGAAGATGAATTCTACTTGCAAGTTCATGAAGCCCTTCAAGAGCTTAAATATGAGAGTTTTTAGATTGAAGCAGATGGTCTTTTGAGATATAAGGGCATGATGTGTGTACCAAATTCAACATATTTAAGGAAAATGGTATGGAAAGAAGTACACACAACACCTTACTCAGGTCATCTAGGGGTAACCAAAATGTTAGCAGATGTTAGACCCCTATATTTTTGGAAAGGAATGAAAAGGATGCAGCTAGATTTTTTGTAGGATGTTTTGAATGTTAGAAGATTAAGGTGGAGCATCAGCACCTGGCAAGATTGTTACAACCCCACTGTGTACCATATTGGAAATGGAAAATCATAGTATGGATTTTGTACAAGGTTTACTGATGATAAGGAGCAAACATAATGCTATATTGGTAGTAGTGGATAGACTCACTAAAGTATCACATTTCATACCCAAAAATTTGACAAATGGGGCTTCTGTGATTGCTCAAAAGTTTGTGCAAGAAATTTTCCATCTTCATGGAGTTCCGAAAAATATTGTTTCTGATAGAGATGCTAGAATGACATCCAGGTTTTGGAAGATTCTATTTTCTTCTTTGGGAACTCAGCTAAATATTAGTATAGCCTATCACCCTGAAACAAATGGTCAAACAGAAAGAGTAAACCAGATTTTGGAAGACCTACTAAGAATGTACTACATGGACCAACAATATAAATGGGAAGAATATTTACCATTGGTAGAATTCACTCGTAACAATTCACATCAATCAGCTATCAAAATGGCACCCTTTGAAGCACTCTATGGTAGGAAGTGTCAAACACCTATCAGTTGGAACAGAATGAAGGACAAGATCATTCTAGGACCCAAAATGCTTCAAGAAATGGAAGAAAAGGTTAAGTTAACCAGACAGAGGTTGAAGGAAGCTAATGTTCGATAGAAGAGCTACGTTGATGCAAAATGAACCCCCAGACAATTTGTGGTTGGAGAGAAAGTTCTCTTTCGGGTGAAACCTTAGAAAAGCTCTATCAAATTTGGAAAAACCTCCAAACTAGCCCCAAGATATGTAAGACCTTTTGAAGTCCTGGAAGTTATCAATCCAGTAGCTTATAGAATTGCTCTACCTTCGGCTCTCACCAGATTGCACAATGTATTTTATGTCTCTTATCTTAAGAAGTACTATGCAAAATTTGACCATATGATTGACTGGAATTCCTTGCAGGTGTGGGATCCTGGAGTGATCATAATAGAGCCACTTAGAGTGCTCGAGGTACGTAAGCTACACTTATGTAACCATGAGGTGGTACAATGCAAGGTCCAGTGGGACCAATAATTAGAGGAAAATGCCACCTAGGAGGATTATGATGAAATCCTTCAAAAGTTCCCTTAATTGTTTATGAACAATTAAGAACTCTATATATATATTTATGATTTTAGACCTAGATTTTTAAATAAACAATCATCAAGGACAATGATTCTTAAGGGGAGAATTATGTTACATCCCTTTTTTCTTGAGCAAGATTATGGTAATGTAATTATGGTCGTTATGTTCGATGCGATTAACTACCTTTCATAAGAATGTGAAATTGGGAAAGAATTTTTAATTTATCAGTTATAACTATAATTATGGATGATTTCCTTATATATGTTCATGGTGAATGTTTTGAAGAGTTTTTTATTTTATAAATGATATCGAGAATGATATTACCTTAATTCTTTGTCAAGTGGTTGTAGGATTGTCAACACCTTGAGGGAAAGGGAAATATCATCAAGGAGAGGTCGTAGTTTATAAAGGATCAAATTATCATCAAGCCATGAGCTAGTGTAAGGTGGCTACATTTAAGATGTAACCTTGGACATATCTAATTTAATTAAATAATTTTAAAGCAAGTTAACTGTAATTGTTTACCAACGTTCTCCTTTTGAAATTCATGTAATTAACTCCTGGAGTGCACCTTAAGAGATAGTTTAATAAATATAAAATATTAAAATTGATAATAAAAATAATAAGCTTAAGTCCATCATTAAAATATAAAAGTTGTGAGAATAATAGTGGATCCGTTTGTGGGAATGGAAGGTGATAACCCCCGCCAACCTTCCATCATGCCTCTTGGATGAAACGTCCAAGAGGGTAGTCATGCAGTCACATGCTCTTGGAATCTTGACTCAGAGGTTTTAAGGATGATTTTTATTATTACCGCATGCTCACTCTCCTTTGATTCTTATTCTTTTTCATTCACTTTTGCTCGGGAGCAATCTTCTCTTTCTCTTGGCATTCATTTGAGCCTCATTATTTTATCATTTTTATCACCATTTTGCATCATCACGACTTCACTTATTACTCTCTCTACTTTTGGCTTCGGTTGTCAATAGCCTCACATTTTCTTCATCATTGGCTTAGGCTTTCACATCCTTATTCAGGAATTATTCTCTGGTTATCATAATCGTGCGTCAATTTTCTTGTCTCCTCATCTATTTTCTAGAATGAAAGAAGCATTTGTAGGCACGTGAATATCTCTTTAACAACAATCATCTAGATGACTAAGTAATTCATTATCCTAAATCTAATAGTAGGATCGTTGGAGGAAGACGTCAAGGGTTTGGTTGAGTTCAGATGACTTGCCAGGCACATGATGAGTATCAGTTAATTGTTATCTATTTTTCATTTCAAGTCTTTACATCAATCTTGGATTCGTCAAGCATTGTTAGCAATTCAGTGAAGTCATTGTTCTGAGTGAAGTATCATGTCATCAAATCCATGCGAAATTTTCTGAGTCATGACCATCAAAAAATTTGTCCTTAAAAGTTAGGAATTTATCATGCTATTTGGTTCGCACTCATATTCAAGCTTCTTGATTAGATTTGAACCTGACTTGTTACATGATCATACACTTGAAATGTCCTATGAACTATTCTGACTATGTTTAAGATGAAGTCTTCATCATGCTCTGCTTTTATGTCGAACTTGGTCAGATCATTTAGCTTTATGTTTTCTTCAATTTAATGGAATATTTACAACTGTAGGAATCTTTTCATTACCATCAAATACTATCATTCTCCTCTTTTGTAAGAATGAATAGAATTTATTACCTCTACTAAAAAGGCACAAAATTTGGTGTTGAGTTGTAAGACCTCATTCTCTCATCTGAAGGTCAAAAAATTAGTTCCTAGTCCTAAATGTGAAAGAAAGAATTAGAGTTAAGAATTTGATAATATAAATACTTTGGATTAATAATTTAATGTCGAGCAAGTGTGAGAATGTTGACAGCACGGGTTACATGCTCTTTATTGATAAAATCCTTGGGAAAGGTTATGATGCTTAGTTTAAGCATTTGTCATCCATTGAGAACCAAATATACCCTTGGTCAGATTGGTCTTTCTAGTTAGGAGTAACCTATAGTGAAGGATCAACCATGTAGTATAGGTTCTTGACACCAGGCTTAGATGGCATGATGGTATTTACGTGATCCTTTGTTGACTGCCTTCATGAAGGGTCAATTTTCTTTAGTTGAAGAAACATGAGAGACCAGTAGGTCTTTGGTTGGGTAGAAAATCCCTTGATGATATTTCTTTTTCCCACAAAGAAAATTCTTTCTCAAACATTCCAACAAGAAGCCTTCAATCTGTAACTTCTTGTAACTCCTTCTCTCTCTTAATTTTAGTTATATTTACTTTTACATGTGTATTTCATAGCGATATAAAATGCACTTTTGAAATTAATAGCAAAGTTAGTTAGTAACCAACTATGGTTTTCGGTTACATGGACTGTTAATTATTTATTTTCAACTGAAATTGAAAATCTAGAAGTTCGTTAATGAATTTCTTATGTAGTTATTGATCAAATAGATTATATTTTCCATTCGTTATTGTAAAATAAACTCTATTTAGAAAACTAGTTAGTTACACTTCAGTTGAATCTGGTAGTTATCATTCTTAAATTGTAGATTAGATAGAGTATTACACTAGTAATAAGGTGCTTTCAAATGAGGAAGTGAGTGCTTCAAACAATATCAAGGCATCTGAGACACCTGAAACCCCTGAGACATTTGACGATAACTATATTGAGACTAACTCCAATGAATATGAGTGGGATAGTCTTGTTTCTAGTGACTATGATATAGCCGAGATGCTTGTCGAACTTGACCTATCCAACACCATGACAAAATATCTTGAAAATACATATGTCTTTACCTTTTCCTCTTTAAACCTTGACACCATCGGTTATGGCATGCCTTTGGTCTACCCCTAATTGATCGATTGGGACCAACAAGGACCTCCCGTCTTAGACGTATTTGAGAAGGACAAAGCTATCATTGAGTTCATGGGGTTACAAGAAGGAATCCCTAGTGGAGATCATAAAGTTGGATTTACCATTAACTTGGATCACACGGCCTACTTTGGGGAGTCTATCCACCCCTCTAGTTGCAAAAATAAAAATGATAAAACAAAAAATGGTAGGTCTCTAGCTGAAAATCACAAGGCACCTTTAGACCAGGAAAAAGAAAAAAGAAAGGGTGTATTCGAGGGTGAAAACCTCCCCGAGGCACCTAAGGATGGAGGGTTGGACCTTCTTCCCATTAACCAAGAGAAGTTTCCTATGCTCATTGAACATTCTATGGAAGTCAACATTGGCACAGATGAAAATCCCAAAGTTATCCACTTTGCAGCATCATTGACTAAATCAAAGCAGTCCGAGTTCTAATACTTTCTTTGTAGAATGACAAATTAATTTTGCTTGGTCCTATGCTGACATGCCTAGGCTAGATCCTGAATTGGTGTTGCACCATTTTTCATTATTTCTAAGCACCAAACATGTCGAACAAAAGCTTAGAAAAATGCACCCACAAATTGCTTTATTGGTCAAGGCTGAGCTAAAGAAATTATTAGATGTTGGCTTTATCATATCTATTGACTATGTAGAGTGGATCTCTAACCTCGTATCATTGACAAAACCAATAGGTGGGATCTGTATTTGTATAGACTTCTGAGACTTGAATAAGGCATGCCCAAAGGATGAATTTCCCCTACCGAACATTGGCATAATTATGGACTTGACAGTACGCTACAGGTTGTTTCCCCTCATGGATGACTTCTTGGGGTACAACCAAATTAGAATAGTTCTTGAAGATCAACACAAGATGGCCTTCATATGTCCATGGGGAACATACTTTTGGACTCAAAATGCAAGTGCCACATACCAACGTGCTATGACAACATTTTTTCATGACCTCATGCATACCCTTATGGAAGACTATGTGGATGACTTGCTAGAAAAATCATTGACATAAGGTGACCATCTATGAGTCCTAGACAAAATTTTTAAAAGATTGGAAGAGTAAAAAGTAAGACTAAATCCTAAGAAGTGTGTATTTGGAGTGACGTTGGGAAAGCTCCTAGGCTATATTTATTCCAGAACAGGAATTGAAGTCGATCTGGCCAAAGTCAAAGCTATAATAGACATCCCTCCACCCACCAATATAAGCTAGTTATGAAAATTGCAAGGATGGCTCCAGTCTATCAAAATATTCATAGCACAACTAGCTAATAAAATTCACCCATTCCAACATTTTCTCAAAAAGGTGTACCATTCATGTGGATAGATAAGTGTAAGGAAGCCTTCCGATAGATTGAGGATTACCTGCTAGCACCACCAATTCTAATTCCACCCATTGTTGGGAGACCTCTTAGTCTCTACATTTTAGCAACTACATCAACACTGGGGGCATTACTTGCGCAAAATGATGATGAAGGTCACAAAAGAGAAATATATTATATCAATCATACATTGGTCGGTTACGAACTGAATTACAATCCTATAGAATGTGCTTGTATTGCAATAGTTTTTTCTACTCAATGACTTAGGCACTACATGTTGAATCATCAAACAAAGCTTGTTTCCAATATAGACCCATTGAAATATCTTCTTAGCAAGGCAACCTTGATAGTTCGACTAGATAAATGGGTTATGATACTTAATGAGTATGATATTTAGTATGTTGAGAGAAAACCATAAAAAGATAAGTCATTGTCGATCAACTTGTAGATGCACCAACCAAAGTTGATCATTCGTTAGTCTCTAATTTTCTAGATGAGTCTATATTCACTTTGGACACCCCTGTGGCATGGAAATTGTACTTTAATGGGCTCACACAAATCATGGTTCAGGAGTAGGCATTTTATATGTCACCCCACAAGGTGATACCATACCCAAATCATTCAAAATTGCCTTCTCATGTACCAACAATATATAAGAGTATGAGGCTCTTCTCATTGGACTTTGTATGGCGATCAAATGGAAAATCAAGAGCCTTCAAGTATACGGTGATTCCCAATTGGTAATTTGAGAGGTCAATGATGATTATGATACCAAGGATGAAAAACTTACTCCATATAAACAAATGGCTGACAATTTCAAGCAATATTTTGATAGCATCACTTTTTATCAGGTCCCTTACATTCAGAAAAAATCAACGGATGCCATGGCGACCATTGGTTCTCTCTTGGATATCCCAAACAATGTGCCTCGATACGAGTTTTTGGTAGAACAACTATTGATCCCTATCTTTGACATCCTTGAGTCTGAGATGGTTTGTGATCTTGTTGGTCCTAATTCCCCATGCTATAAGGACATTTATGACTACCTCCATGACCACATAATTTCCCCTAACTTATCCACCAACCAATGCAAGACCTTCATCCACAAAGCCTCCAAATATACCATCATTGGCAACACCCTTTATAGATGAGCCCTTAGATAATACCCTATTGTGATGTCTCGATACCGATGAAGCATAAAAAACCTTACATGAAGCACATGAAGGTATATGTGAAACCCATTCTAGTTGTTCGACCCTAGTCAAGAAGATCATGAGAGCAAGACACTATTAGCCTACAATGGAACGAGATTCATATCATTTTGTCAAGAGATGTTGGCAATGTCAAATTCATGGAGACTTGATACATGCACCAACACAAGAGTTGCATCTGATAACATCACCATGGCTCTTCGCCCAATGGGGACTCAACCTCATAGGTAAGATCCATCCCACTTCCACCAATGGCCACAAATTCATCATCATTGTGACTGAATGCTTTATAAAATGGATTGAAGCCATTCCCATGACATACATCACTGACAAAAAAATCTCAAAATTCTTCCTCAATTATATCATTTGCTGGTATGGTGTCCCTCAATCTATTATCACTGACAATGGTTGTCCATTCAAGAACCAAGAAGTCTATCAGCTTTGCGAAAAGTTGCATATCCAACACCACTTTTCTACTCCATATTATCCGCAACGTAGCTCGACCAAGCTAAGGCGTCTAAAAAACCATTATCTAAATCCTTAAAAAGACTATCAATGATGTTGGTCATGAATGGCACCTTCAGCTTAACCCCACCTTATGGGCTTACTACACCAATATCCACACACCCACATGAGCCACTCCATATTCACTAGTCTTTGGCTCTGAAGCCATCTTACCTATTGAGGTCGAATTGCCTTCCTTGAGGGTATTTGTACAAGGGAATATTGATGATGAATAATACCGTGTATCAAGGCTACATAAAGTGGAAATTTTAGGTGAATAAAGACATAATGCATTGGTCTATTTACAAGATTATCATAATCGTCTCCATCGTAGCTACAACAAGAAATTCTTGACTCGACACTTTAACATTGGTGACCTAGTCTTAATGGTAAATCCTAAGAATCAAGTAGAGTGATAAAAACTAGGTAAGTTTGAACCAAATTGGTTGGGTCCCTACATTGTCACGACAGTCTTCAGATCAGGAGCATGCCAACTGTCAACTCCTGAAGGGGAACCCTTGTCGAAACCTATCAACAGTTTGCACTTGCACATATTCTACACTTAGCTTCTAAGAGCCATGTCATAACCTGGAAAATACAAAAACATTAAAAAAAATCATTACCTTGATGAAAGCCTGGAAAATAGGTGTCTTGGTGACACCGAAAAATTAAAAAAATCAAGAAAATAGTAAAGAGAAATAATTCATCCAATAGTGAAAACCACTTTGGTGGTGACAGGATGTCGTTAGGTCCTAAAACTTTAGTTAAAGATATATCAATTATGTTGACCGGTTAGTGTTCAAAGGTTGTATGCAATAAGGGACATTTTGGGCATCTCTCTCTTAACAAGATTTTCAAAAATTTAAAAAACAAGAATTAAACTAGGAAGCATGAAATTGTTTAAACTAGAAGGCATGAAATTGTTAAACTAGAAAGGATGACATTATTAAACTAGGAAGGATGAAATTGTTAAACTAGAAAGCATGGAATTACCTAAGAATTAAAAATTGCAGTTAAACTATGAAATTTAAATAAAGAAAAATAACAACTAAGGACTAACTACTAACTGAAAGTACACACAACTTGTATTTAATAACAAGAGTGGGTGCTTCAAAATTTCAAAGTAAACAAAAATTTTAAGATTGTAAACTAAAAACCATAACCTATAGGAACATATGATAGAGCTCAACACAAAATAACATTCATCTAAATTTAACATGAATAGAATGGAGATAACAATATTAACAGGAAAATTACTTATCTAATCTACAAGATCCCTCAAGTGGCCAACTCTCGGGCATTCTTACAATTAGCTCAAATCACATGTACTTTTTCATCTTCAAAGTAAATCCATCCATGGCACTTTAATTACTTAGAACAATTGATTCAAAATAATACTGGCAATATTTGTTTACTCATATCATAAAATTGTAACACATAAAACATAACTAAATAGTATTCAAATCATATCATAACAAAATGCATTGTTTTTGGCGATTACACATATATATACTTCTTACAAAATCCTAAATTTCAGATGGCGTAAGATCACCATTGAAAAAGTATTTAAAAAAAATTACAACTAACCAACTAACTGATGTTCGTAACATAAAACATAATAAAGGCTTGGAGTGGAGTTGTAAAGTCTTAAACGAAAAAAAAAAAAAATGCTTTAAAAAGTCTTCCACTATGCACACCTAAATTTCTAGCGCCCAAACTTCTAGCACTCTAACTTCAACCACTTGAATTCCACTCCATTCATCAATCATGCATGAGTCTTAAACAATGACTTAAAGTATATACCATTAGATCAACATTAGTTAGTTAATTTCAATCAGTTTGAGAAATAAATATTTATACATCATTTTATAGAAAGTAGATAGTTATTGCTCCTAAAAATAAACTCATTGGCATGGCTAAGGTGGTTAGCAAGAAAAAATAAGGGTATTTAGCTTATCAAAATCATGAGGTTATTTATACGTCATCACCCTCCCCTTCCTAAGCCTAAGTAGGTCCTCCTGCTCTCTGATGAGTCCTTTGCCTCTCTACATCCCTTTTCCTATTTAGTTCATCATATTTGGAATTGAGATCATACATGTCCTCTGCTTCATCATCCCAATGATCAAGATTTTTAATAAAGCCCTTGTTGAACTTAACCCTCATCTGCCATGCATGTAATTCCCCAGGACCTTGCTCTATTGTGACAAAAATTGTAGGAGGTGGCTGAAGGAGCAATGGGAGTCTATATTGCATCCCTATCCACTTAGTTTTGAGTTGTTGTAATATTTTTACCAATGCTCTAGCCCTTCTGTAGGACCACCTTAGATTAGTGGGTGAGATCACCTCCCTCTTTTTAAGATACATAAGCAAGGGAGTGTACTGCTCCTCATAGGAACTCCATGCCCTTTCTAACAATTGTGGCCCATGAACTTTGAAATTTTCAAAACAAATCTGGAGATTGTCATCATATTTTTTCTTTATAGCTTCATAGATTTTAATCCCTCATAATTGGGCTTTGAAGGAAAAGGGTTTTCAGTTGGGATATCTCATTTGAAGTCCCACAGTTCTTTTTGCTTGCAAATATTCTTTGGTTCTCTCCTGCCAATGAATCTAATTCTGCATAGTGGACATGAAGGCCCTCAACTGTACCTCCCCAACAAAAAGGTTGACAAATAAATCAGTGTGTTATAGATTATGTATGAAAAATTCACACAATAAATTTTTTTGAATAGGAGTTGCCTCTTTGAATGCTTTTATGAATTGTTCATCATCAGGATCAAGGGGTAAATTACAAGAAATCCTCAAAAGCTTCCATCTTAATAATTGTTCATTTAAAAATATGGAATATAATCTAGATGGTTTTCTACAGGCTAATAATTCTCCAATTTGGCATGCATCCATTTTAGCCTGATAGAGTTTATCATATGATTCTTTCAATAATACTATTTCATGCTTTAGTTTGGCATTTTCTGCCCCTACTTGTCTTAAGAAATAACATCTTTCCATCCATTTAGTCAATATTGGGGGAATGTGGACTTGAAACCATTCCATTTTGGTTGGCTTAGTCTATACTTCTTTCGATTCCATTCTTGGCTTCATCTTGATTTCTTGCAAATCTTGTTCTAGTTCAATATTTTTACTCAAAGCTGCATTGAGTTCATCTTTTTATTTTTCTTTGTTTTTTACAAATGCTTGGAGAGATTGCACTATATTATCAATTAAACCTTTAATCTATTTATCTTTTTCAGAAAAAACTTGCCAAATACTATTCACCTTTCTCATTACTTTATTGCACTTGAAACTGCAACTCTCCAATAATTTTATCTTTTTGCTCCAATTGAGCCTTCAAAGCTATGATTTCTTGATCTCTTTTCTTCAAAAGTTCACTTTGTATACCTATTTCTTGTTGTTATTGATTTAATTGTTCTTCATTTTTCTACAAACTAAATATTAACTGAGAAATTTTTGTTTTAAATTCACCTAATTCTATTTTTACATGATCAAAAATTTCAAATTGTACATTAGAGCAGAGAGGAGAAATGGAAACATGTATTATTATCACCCATATTTTCTTCATTATGTACCTCTAGTGGGTCTGGTTCTACATCACTACCAATTGGGGAAGACAATTTTTCACTTAGGTGGATCATATCACTTTCATGTGTTTCCATTAGCTGGTGAAAAGGAGAAAATGATTCCACAAGCTCATCCTTAATAAGTACATAATTTGGCAGTTGTTCTCTTATTTCTTCTTGTCTTGTCTCAAATGAGACACCTTCCTTTCCAAATTCACCTAACTGGGTTATTTCTTCACATGGCTAGGTCACATTTTCACATGATTGTGCTATAGTTTCATGGGGTTGCCTATCTTGTTTCTTTTTAGAAATATACGGTTGATCACAAGCTGCAACACACCTAATCTCAGAAGCCAATCGTTTGATTCTTCTCAAAGGGGAAGGTCTGTGCACTTCTATTTTAGGTCCCCTTCCCTTTTTACATGGATGAGAATTCTTGTCCTCCGAATTTCCTATGTCCATATTTCCTTGTTTTCCTAGAGCCTCTGATACATTTTGTGGACTAGGTGTTTCCTTAGGGTCTGAAGAGTTTGTTATATTTTTTGGTGCCTCACCATCAGGAGCTCTTTCAACATTTTGAGGTTCAGGAGAAGGTTCTATGACATAGATAAAATAGCGCTACAATCAAAGATAGTTAAATCTAATCTAACATGCATAAATCTAAATCAAACAACAAAGAACGAATCAAATGAATTAAATAGTAAATAAAGCAATAATATGAAACAATCTCACCAAATATCAATCCATTTCCTTGAATTATCTTGATTTTCCTTCTCCATTTTCCTGTGTTGGTATTCTTGCCCTCAAATTTTCAGTATGTATGCAAGCCTAGCCTTGACGTATGTTTAAGAAAAATATTGAAGATTGAGTTCTTCCAAAAATGTGTATTGATTTCGGGAGGAGGAATAATGCCAAAGATTAGCCAATTTATAGAAAGTTGGTTTTTTGAATGATTGACTCAGATTCAAAAGAGAGATCAACGATCGAGATTGTTGAATGTCATGTGATGTGAGTTCTATGTTAGTTAGAACGTGAGTTGGGAAATTCTGTAGGATAAAGATTAAATTAAAATAATAATTTAATCTGGTGTTAAGATTGTTCAAAAATATTTAAGAATAGACATTAAGATTAAACAAATGATTTAATCTTCCGTTCAAAGTCTTCGAAAATAGAAGAATTAGACTTTGAATGAAAAAGATAAAGTTAGAACTTGACAACGATCTATTTGAATGCACACATGAATTAATTAATTAAATAAATATATTTAATTAATAAATATGTTCATGTAGGAGAATTAGACTAACTGATCAAGACAAAGAGTCTCCTCGCAGAGATGATCAGATATTGAATCAGTAGATAACTGATGGATTTAAATAGATCTTGAGTTAGATGGTGAGTGAATAATTCGTTAACTGGACGACAAAAGAATGTGATAGAAACAATTAATTATGAATTAAATGTTTATTTAATTCAACATTTAAAAATTGAAATGATTTAATTAAATAAATAAATAATAATTTATTTAATTGACTGTTGAAAAGATGAATTGAATAATTAAATAATTCGAAAAGAATATTTAATTATAGTTGAAATATGATAAGAGGTAAATTAAATAATAAATTATTTAATTCAAAAAGGGAATTCATTAATTAGCGACGTAATTAAATAAATATGATTTATTTAATTAATCAGAGTTGAATAAGGGTCATAATGAATCAATCAAATAATTTAAAGGTTATTTAGTTAATAGAGAAAGATGTGTTTAGGAAATAATTATATAATTAACATTATTTAATCATGACCATGGACATTAGAAAGTTATGTCGAAAGTGGCACTCGCAAGCCTATACCAATTTTCAGTGTCTACAGTTTTCCCGTCTTTCATACAATGTTGTTTATCACATTGTGTCAAATAAAATCGTTCAAAACATGCCCCAATCATGCCCTAGTATGAAATAGGTTAGGGTATGCCCCCTCGGGAAAATTGACAATTTTTTGAAAAATTTCAAAAACAAACCAGGAAATATTCCTGATAAGTCAATTTGATGGCCAGAAATGTTATGGAGTTGACATAATTGAATTTGGAAGTGTTAGGGATGTGTTCGAGTCAATGGAAGATGGAATTTTACGCGGTCAATAGACAAGGTCAGAATAAATTCCATTTTAACCCTAGGTGTAAATAGAAATTAGGGTGAAATTCAAATCATTTGCACCCTATAGACTTGAAGAATAGAAGATTTTTGCTCTGAGTTCTCGACGAAATGTCTCTCGTACCGTACACCCACCATTGCGGATATCAGATCTAGACCTTCCGACGGCTAGCCGACGCGGGACCCTCGGTATGTACCTTGAAATGATCTCTTGAATTTTTGTTTTGCATGTGGTTTTAGGCATTCAAATTTGAATTTTCAAATGCATCACTTTATTTGCAACGCATATGCGTTTCTATGCGATGCATCTGTGTGCGATACGATGCATATGTGAAATCACACCTAGGCATGGTTAGGTCTTTTAGGGCATACACACATTTGATAATTTTTGAACCACGTGTGAATGCTTGCACTGCATTTGAAATTTATTTATGCGCAGGTAGGATAGTAAAACGCATTTGCTAAAATGAACCGCATTTGCATATTAGAGGAAATGAAAATGCACGCATGTGCAGTTATTTGCACACATTTGCTTGTTTGTTTGTATTGTCTGGTTTTGAGACGCATTTGCAAAGTGAAACGTATATGCTTGTGTATTTGATGCATGTAGGGTAATGCACCACATTTGCAAATAAGAATGAAGCATTTGATATGTGCACCGCATATGTTTTTAAAATGACGCATTTGACTGTCAAAGTTTAGAAAAAAAAAAATTGACAGAAAAATGGAATGATTTGACATTTGACAGCTTGTTTGAATGCCCTTGGTAGGTTATACTAAATCCTATTTATAATTGAGAGTCATGGACAAATACTTTCAAGCTCAGAGATCGGTTAGTGAGTACAGAGACACGCTTTCTATGGAGACTTGGACTTCATAATGTATGCACTATGCCCACCATTTAGGCAAACATAGGTATTCTCACTGCCCTATGTGAGAGGTGGCTTTCAGAGACTTCGTTGTTTCATTTTCCTACTGGAGAGGAAATGGTCACATTGGAGGATGTGTATAGGTTCCTTAGATTACCTATCAGAGGAGAGAGAGTGATGTATGATACCTAGAGGGGTTTTAGTGAGATTAATAGATTTAATGTATATGATGATATTAGGAGATTAGGCATAGAGAACTACGAGATTAGATGGTAGGTGCTAGTGGATAGGTAAGAGTGGATAGATTGTATATTATGTTCATTGATTGTTGGGATAGTTCTTCCTGACCGTCGGGGTCATGGATTTCCTGTTGGGTGGGCGGAGATGTTAGTTGGGATGTTAGAGAGAGAGGTTTTATATGCTTGGGGTCCTTGTCTATTAGCTATGCTTTACTTCCATCTGCATGATATAGCATATAGAGATGCATAGTCGATGAGTTGTGGGACTACTCTTCTCATGGTTTGGGCATGGGAATGCATTGTTGTGTTTCGTCCTCTAGTTATTGCTGATCGGGAGGTGAGATCTTATGTTTTTCGCTATGCGAGAAACATCACATAGAGCCATGTGGGAGATTCCGGATATTGGAGACATGCATTAGACACATTGGTTTAGTTTATATGGAGGCCTTACATGGATTGTGAGAGATGGTCGGATGAGGATAGGCATTTTCCCTATTGTCAGCAGACATAGTGTTTGATTGGGAGGACTGTTTCTAGTGTTCACATCATAGAGAGACATTTTCCAAACCGTGTATTGAGATAGTTTGGTGAGGTGCAAGATGAGCCAAGAGGATGAGCAGAGTTTGCTTGATCATCCAGAGAGGTTCCTTGTTGGGGGCCCATGATACCAATTTCTACTACAAAGGTGGATATTCAAGATTTATGACTGTTACAGTGGGGATGGAGGGGTGGAGCAGCGGAACCTGGGACTACTACTACTTATGATACTTTGTGGGTTACACATCATCATGTGTTATACATAGTTCTGGATCACTCGACACCAGTGGAGAAATGACAGACAGAGGTGAGAGGGTAGCGCAGAGGTAGAGGTGGTGGTCGGGTTGGAGGTAGAGATGGTGGTGATGATGGCAGCGGTGGTGGTGTTAGAGGCGAGAGACGAGGTCAGAGAGGACAAAGGGGTGGTCGGGTAGGTGTATTATCACCTATCTGAGAGGCTGAGGCAAAGGACATTCCGATATTGGACCTCGGGGGTGGAGGAGAGGTAGAGATTGAAGGAGAGCATGCTACCAAGGAGGCTGTAGCAAAGGAGCATGCAAAGGTTGAGATTGACAAGGAGGTTGAGATAGAGGAGAGCATGTAGAGGTTGAGGCCGAGAGAGAGTACATGGACATTGATCCCCTTGGCATACTAGTAGTTTATGGAGGGGATGATGTTGAGGAGGAGATCCCCATGGAGGAGTAGGAGAGAGAGCTCTGACACAGGATAGTAGAGGGGAGATGGGATGAGGAGGCTCCTAGAGATAGTGCTAGGGAGTCACTGGAGGAGAGGTTGAGAGTGGTTACTGGAGAGGGGGATGCCCTACAGATGGAGAGAGACAGTACTCTCATGGAGAGAGATCAGGCAGTAGCTCGGAGGCAGGATACAACAATAGTTTATGAAGATTAGATGCCTCTACAGTGGTACATTATCTGATGGTTTCGCTCATGAGCTAGTTAGAGCAGTGGAGAGGGCTTCATATTACACAGATCTATATGAGTCAGTGGTGCCAGCCGAGAGACGAGCTCCTAGCTTTTTTCAGGTATGCAGTCAAAGATCACATAGCAAGAGTTAGACCAGGACACAGAGAGTACCTGTAAGATAGTTTCCTCCAAGTTTTCCACATGTGAGTAGTGGTAGTGGGACACATTGACTTTTTCATATTTGTAGACATTGTATTTTGGTCATAGAGCCTACAAGCTCATTTTTATTTATTGATGCATTCTGACATTGTACTATGACACATGTTATTTTTGGTGATATATATATGACTTTTGGCAGTGTTTCATATGATATGTAGTTCTATTTATGATGCATTTTTTTTTCTATATGATTATGTTTCTATGAGATGTTATTGTTTATCTAATATATACATGTTATTTATGATCATTTCTACATTATGATGTGTTTATGCAGCCTATGATGTTATGATGATTCTATTGATGATGGACAAAATGTACTTTATGATAATGGGATGCAATGTTATATATACAATGCTATCTACATGTGATGGTTATGTACATGTAATGTTTTTATTATGTACCTTATGATGATTGAATGCCTATTATGCCATGATTTTCCTAGATATGCAATGGAGTTGTCTAATGTTCCTACTTGTTTTAAATGAAACATAACTATATGATGTACTATATAGACATATGACACTGTTTACATAATGCTTATAGAATGTATGCATATGCAGATTATCTAATTTTTTTGTTGTGTCACATGACTCTATCATTATTTTGGATAGAAGAAATGTTAGCGTGGATGATTTCAAAATGTTAGTAAGAAACATAGAAGGTTGTTTGAAAGGACATATGATCTTCGATATTTTTCCATATATATACTAAGCTTTGCATTTTTATCATCATTGGGTGGGATTGACACAAATGGATAGTATAGACCCTGATATGAGATAGACCATAGTGTATAAAGTCATCCACTTGCAAAAAATAGATAGTCGCAAACAAGGAGTGTCTTAACTCATACTAAGGGAAAGATTTCCCTAGTCTCTTTGCCTAGACAAACCACAAACAACAAACAAATAAAAATGGGTCATGAGACGTCATTGCTCCTCTAAATCCTTCATGAGACATCCTTGAGGAAACTAGTAACATGACTCAAAATCCAAAGTTAAAAAGATAGTTGGCAGACAACAGTCAAAGAAAAAGAATCTTGAGACATCCTTGCTTCTCTAAATCCTTCAAGGGACATCCTTGAGAAAGCTAGTAAGCAGACTCATGCAAAAATTGATAAAAAGATAAGAGAAAATATGATGTAAAGTCAAAAAGCCAAATAAAAGTATTTGCCAAAACTTGATCTTGTGTAATTGTTTGATGTTTGACACAACCCGATGTGAGGGATGACACATACCGTATAAGACGTTGAGTTTGGTTTTAAATTTTGTGACTATCTGTGTAAGGCATGACAAACCCTGGTTTCAGAATGACATGTGTCGTATAAGACATTTGAGCTTGATGTCATTGATGCGACAAGCTACATGAGGCTATGACAATTGATGATATCTGCTAACAAGAAAGACATATCTTGCTTAAGACATAAGTTGATCACTCTGACAATGTGTTTGATTTTGACTTGATGATAGTTTTGAGATGTTTGCCTTGCTGATGCATGACTTGTTTTGATTCCTTGTCTGTTATGAGTGTGTGTGTGTGTGTGTGTTGACTTATGTAGACTTGAGATGATGTACCCTAAAGGACTAACCTAGTGTGACCTCGAGGGCCCATCGATTGATAGCCTTGCCTACGTTGTATACACAGAGACCTCATAGTTCGACTTGACTTTGACTGACATGAATGTTTGACACATATTGAACTTAACTTGATATTTAGATAACGTGTCTGATAGTGAATGTGATAAACCCTAATGGACTGACCTGGTGTGGCCTCGGGGGCTCATCGATTGATAGCCTTTCCTACATTGTACACACAGAGACCTTGTAGTTCGACACGACCACTGACTTTGATATGTACAAAGAATGAGTCACGATTTTATGTGTGTGATACATGACAAACCTAGACAGACAAACCTAATGCCTCGGGAGCACATTGATTGATTCCCTGCCTACGTCTAGTCGCAGAGGCAACGTAGTTCGACTATGTCTACAACTGACTTGACATGACTGACTCTGACTCTATTTTTGGGATTTTTGACATGTTTCGATTTTTTTGTCTCACTTTTTTTAATTGATGTTTTAGGATTTTTTTAAGACAATTTTTGATGTTTTAATGCTATGTACAAGGTCCAAATGACGATGATCGAGGATTTTCCCCCAGTCGGGAATAAGACTTATCAGATGGAGTGTGAAAATGGAGTGGACTTGATGTCAATCATTCCAAGTAATGGATAAGACAACCATTTATTATGAGTGAAGGTGAAAAGTCTATTTAGAATGATGGTAGACAAAGGAGCGAAGTCAACTACACAAGGCGCATGTTTGCCAATTTTTCACCATGGTATTTATCCATAGCATCACTGAAGTGATTTTCACTATTGGACGAATTATTTCTTTTTACTATTTTATTGATTTTTCAATTTTTTTGGTGTTACAAAATTCCTATTTGTCAGGTTTTCATCAAGGTAACAATGTTTTTGTTTTTTCCACTTTTTTTTCGATTAAGACATAGTTCCTAGAAGCTACGCATAGAACCTCTTCAGATGAAGGTTGTTGATTGGTGATAAAAGTGGTTCTCCTTCAGGTTAGAGATTTGATACGCTCTTGATCCAAAACCTTCTGTGAAAATATAGGGCCCTAACCAATTAGGTTCAAACTTACCTGGTTTTTCTCGTTTAGCTTGATTCTTGGGGTTCTCCATTAAGACCAGGTTACCAATTTCAAAGTGTCGATTTAGAATTTTCCTATTATAGCTGCAATGAAGAAAATTTTGATATGCTTGCAAATGATATAGTGCCTTCTGTCTTTGTTCATCTAGGAATTCTAACTCATGCAATCTGGATACACAGTACTCTTCATCGTCAATATGACCTTTCAAGGATACCCTCAAGGAAGGAATTTCAATCTCAATAGGTAAGGTAGATTCAAATCCAAATACTAGGGAGTATGGAGTGGCGCCAGTGGGAATACAGATGCTTGTGCGATAAGCCCATAAGGCAGGATTAAGTTGTAAATGACAGTCACAACCAGCATCATTGACATTATTTTTGAGGATTCTGATAATGGTTTTATTAGATGCCTCGGTTTGGTCATTACCTTGTGGGTAATATGGAGTGGAAAAATGATGTTGGATATGGAATTCTTCACATAGATGGCAGACTTCTTGGTTTTTGAATGGACGACCATTGTCTGTGATAATGGATTGAGGTACACCATACCGAAAAATTATGTGGTTTAGGATATTTGTGTGCCAATGATGTATGTCATGGGAATAGCTTAAATCCATTTGGCAAAGTATTTGGTGGCGGTTATGATGAACTTATGGCCATTGGATGATGGAGGTTGTATCTTACTAGTGAGGTCAAGTCCCCATTGGGCAAAGGGCCATGATGAAGTAATCAGACGGAGCTCCTATGCTGGCACACATATCAAATCTATGTGTATCTGATACCGTCGACACTTCTTGACAAAGATGTATGAGTCCTTTTCCATTGTAGGCCAATAATAACCTAATCTCATAATCTTGTGGGTTAAAGTAGGACCACTAGAATGGGATCCACATATACCCTCGTGTACCACTCACAAGGTTTCTTGTGCTTCTTTCGCATCAAGACATCTCATTAAGGTGTTATTTAAGGTACGTCTATACAAGGTATCTCCGATGATGGTGTATTTGGTAGACTTACGTATAAAGGTTCTACGTTGGTTGTTTGACAGGTCTAAAGGTAAGATTTGGGAATTTAGATATTCGTATACATCCTTGTACCAAAGGGAAGTAGGACCAACAATCGTACACACCATCATGAAAGTGAGGACATCATAGGCAGGGACCAACAGTTGTTCGACCAAAAACTCAAATTTAGGTACGTTGCTAGGAATATCCAATAAGGAACCCACGGTTGCCATAGCATCTACTACCCTATTCTGAATGTGTGGTATTTGTTGAAAGGTGATGTCATCAAAGTACTACTTGAAACTATTGACCATGCGCTTGTAGGGGGAAAGTTTCTCATCTTTAGTTTCCTAATCATCATTTACTTGCCAGACTACAAGCTGAGAATCCCCATAAACATGTAGACTCTTAATCTTCCATTGGGTTGCCATTCTTAGTCTTTGTCACTAAGGCTTCATATTCCGCTATGATGTTGGTGCAAGGGAAAGTAATCCTAAATGATTTAGGAATAGTATCACCTTGAGGTGTAACAAATAGTATGACTGCTCCTGAACCACGATTAGTATGTGACCCATCAAAGTATAATTTCCATTTGGTTCTAGTGTTAACTTAATTTGAAGATAAACTCATCAGGAAAATCTACCACTAAAGGATGGTTTTCCTTCATGGGTGCATCCACTAACTAATCTACAATTACTTTCCCTTTTATAGCTTTCCTCTCCACATATTGGATGTCATATTCACTAAGTATCATCACCCATTTAGCCAATTGACATGTTAATGTTGCTTTACTTAGGAGATATTTGAGAGGATAAATCTTTGCGACCAACATGGTTTGGTGGTTTAGCATATAGTGCCAAAGTTTTTGAGTAGCAAAGACTACCGCAAGACAGACATGTTCTATGTTACTATAGTTTATTTAATATCCCACCAAGGTACAACTGATGTAGTACACTTCCCTTCCATGACCTTGATCATCATTTTGTGCGAGAAGGGCTCCTAATGCTGACTGAATTGCTGAAATGTAAAGTATCAAAGGCCTGTTATTTGTAGGTGGAGCAAGTAGATAATCCTTGAGTTGTTGGAAAGCTTCCTAACATTTAGGTGTCCATACAAATAGTACTCCTTTCTTGACTGGCACAAGATTTTAAATCCAGTTTGCATAGTCTATGGATCTTATGAATCCGACATCTAATAGTTTCTTAAGTTCTGCTTTGACTAGTAGAGCGATTTGTGGATGCATCTTTCTTAGCTTATGTTTGATGGAAATAATACCTAGTTGTAATGGTAGATGGTGCAATATAAGGTCTGGACCCATCCTAGACATGTCAGCATATGACCATGCAAAGTTTATCTATCTCTTTGTGAAGAAGTCTTGAAACTCAGGTTGTTAAGTCTCTGTCAAAGATGCTCCAAAATATATGACCCGAGGGTTTTCTTTTGTGTTTATGTTGACCTCAACAGACTCTTCTACTAACATTGGTGATATTTCCTGAGCAACTGGGAGAATATTCAAACCTCCATCCTTGGGTGCCTCAGAGATACTTTCACCCTCAGATACATCCTTTATTTTTACTATTTCTTCGTCTAAAGGCGCCTTTTGTTTTTCACCTAGGGACTTGTCATTTTCCTCATTTTCATTATTTTTCTTTTTATTTTCACTTTTGTGACTAGAGGTGTGAACGGACTCCCCAAAATATGATTTGTCATCCAAGTCTATGGTAAAGCCAGCTTTATGATCCCCTCTAGGTATGCCTTCTCGAAGTCCCATGAATTCAGCTCTTTCTTCATCTTTCTCAAATATGTCTAAGATGAGTGTACCTTGTTGATCCTAGTCGATAAGTTGGGGATATACGAGGGGCATGTCATCATCAAAGTTATCAAATGTGGAAGCTAACAAGGTAAATATAGAGTGGTTAACATGGTCATAGAAGTTTTGGACTAACTCCTTTTTGTTCTTTTTGCTAGGGATAGGTAAGCTTGGTTGTGGTATAACTACAAGGGTTAGGTAATTAGAAGATGGTTTCTCTAGGTGCCCAAGATGCAGGATCAAGGGTTTCCCAATAGTAAAGCTTAAGCCATTCTTCTTTTGACAAGGACTTTTTAGGATGGGGACTAGATGGAGTTGGTGTGGTTTGTAGCATTTTATCAAGTTCACCAAACAACTTTTCTAGGTCCATTATGCTGGTGGAGGAAATGAAATCCCATTCATAGTCACTTGAGTCAAAGGGTTCATCATAAACTAGATCAAGTGGTTCGTGAGATATCTCGATGTCTTCAGAAGCACTTACTTGCTCTTGTAACAATGACAAAGTACTCATAATGCCAATTATAATCGGTTGAAACCCTAGCCCTAGTCCTTTTGGTCTTGGTGAGACAATAATTGGTTCAGTCCTTCCATTTTGATGCAGTCCTAACCCACTATGTCTATCATAGCCTTTGCTTTGCATTATCATAAAGCCTTTTCCATTTTGATCCTTAGATATTTGAATAGACGGTGAAGGGTATCCATTGTCTTCCTGGTACAAACAGGAGGTAATATCATCTTGGTCCACAAATTCTTCACTTAACTCTCCCCATTTTGTCAATGTCATTGTAGGAGGAACATGAAATGTGACTACCGATTGTCTCCTATCTGTTGTGGGTAAACCATATGTCTTAGGTGGAACCAGTTGACTAACACAATAGGTTGCCTTTAGGTGATATTCTCCACAACCCTTGTCTTGGATCTCGACCTTAGGATTGGATGATGGTGGCTGTGATGAAATGGACTTGGTAAGATTTGATGGATCAATGTATAGGGATAAATTAGATGATGAAGCTTCTTGATTAACTGAAACATGTTGCTGTGGAATTTCATGTAGGCTTGTGCAATATTGAAAAGGATCTGGATCACCATCAATCATGATCTCGGTGCAATTATACAAGAATTTAAGACACTAGTGATAAGTGGAAGGTATGGCTTTCATTGCATGTATCCAAGGTCTACCTAACAAAAGGTTATATGGAAGGGTGAGATCCAAGACTTGGAAGCTAGTGTCCATAACTGTAGGGCCAATCTTGATAGGGAGTGTAACAACTCCTTTGGATGATCTTTCCTCATCATCATAAGCCTTAATGATTATACTCTTAGTGGTGTCCACGCATGCTTCTGAGAATCCTAATGCCTTAACCAATTTCAAGGTACAAAGGTTCGACCTTGCTCCTTTGTCTAGCAAGACTCGTCTAACTTTAGTTTGATGGACAAAAACTTCTAGGTGTAACGGATCGTTATGATGGGTCTTTTCAGTGGAATAATCTTGTTGAGATAATGTGGTGTGATGGGAATCGGTTAAATATCCCACTATTTCTTTGAAACAATTGACATCTAAGTTGGTAGGGACAATAGTGTTTTGCAAGGCTTTGTCAAGAATGGCTCGATGTTCTAGTGAGATAGTCAACAGTTCCAAGATAGAAATCTGTGCTGGGGTCTTGCCTAGTTGATCAAGCAAATTATACTTATACTTGGAAGATTGTGTAGGTGGCTCAAAAGAAGGACCTGGAAGGGTTATCTTAGTTATGCGTGTATTTACAACACATTCAGGTCGCTTCTTTATGGTAATGGTATAGATGTTTTCATCAGTGGCTTGGATATGATTGATGATCTTACCTGGTTTATACTCATACTTAGCACTGTTATAATTGGCCGAGGTATTATTCTTAGTTCCCAAACTAAAGGCCTTTCCCTTCCCATGGTCATGTAATGGATCTGTGAAGACCTTGTGATCACTCTTCTTGGTATGTTTCTGCCCATTGACCTCTATGGTTTCGTCTTCGACAAAATCTTGTATGGTTTTTTTCAGTTGTCGACATTGTTGTAGGTTATATCCCTTTGTTTGATGGTATTCACAATAGGCGCTATCATCCCACCATGAGGGTTTAAACTATCTAGGATCAGATTGCTTTGGTTCCAGAGGTTTTAGGAGATTATGTTTGATCAGTTCTTTGAAAACTATCTCAATTGGTTCCCCTAAGAGTGTAAACTCACGTTTAGGAAATCTCCTCTGTGGTCATTGTTGTTGTGAATTTTGGACAAAAATTTCTGTTTGATCTAGATTACTTGTCATGTCTTGATTGGGGTTGTAACCTCTAAGTGTGATGACAAGTCCCACATGTAGGGTCTTAGGATCAACAATACCATCATTTGTTACATTTTTATTTCTAGACCAAAATTTGTTTGTATTGTTGGGAGCGTTTTGATGTTGAACAAATGGGTTCCTGCTTGGTACTTTAATGTTCTCTTTGTCAATAAGGCATTTTTCAAGTATGATGCCCTTTTGTACCAAGTCTAGGAATGGAGTACAACAATGCACCCTTAAGTCACTTCTCAATTTTGAATTAAGATTTTCAAGGAATATTGTGATTTTTTGTTTTTCTGGTATCTCAACTAGACATCTACTAGCTAAACTTCTCCATCTCTAGAAGAAAGTGGTGAAATTTTCGCCTTCTTCTTGCATGGTGTGACAAAAGGTAGCTATTGTTATTTCATTGTCTTTGTTGAAGGAAAAGTGTTTAACAAAATTCTCAGCTAATTCACCCCATGATCGTATGCCATATGCTAGTTTAGAGAGCCATTCTAGTGCTATCCTGACAAGGGTTCATGGAAATAGTCTATTTCAAGTATGTGGGGTCATATGATATGTCCATGCATGTTGTAGAGAATTCTCTAATGTGTTCTAAAGTATTCCTCTTCCCGTTATACCTAGGAAAATTCATTATAATGTATCTATGTGGGAAGGGTGTTATGTATAGTGCTTTGTCAAAAGGACACAAACATAAATCTTGTGCTAAGATGGTTCGTTTTCCTGACATAGACATGTTGTCCATCTATTGTTGAAGGATTTGCATTTGATTTTTTAGAACATCTACTTGTTTCAAGGACATGTTGTTCGCATTGTTGGGATCGATGTAAGTGTTCTAAAATGCTATGTTCTATTATGGATTATGATTTGGCGAGGGTATATATCTTGTATGAGTGTTCTGATTCGGTGTAGGCATATATCCCGTCAGAATGTTTTGATTAATATAGGACTATTCCATGTTGAAATGTTCTGATTTGGTGTAGGAATATTTCCCATCAGAATGTTTTGTGTAACTCCTATTTGTGGAACAACAGTACTAGTATTAGTATGAGGTATGGGTGTGTTTGTGCCAACTTTGGATCTTTTACCAGTAGTGTTTGTGCCAAAGGCATTGGATGAAGATGCTCCCATAGTGAATTGTAAACCTTGCATTATGTTGAATGGGGTTGTTTTTATAATTGGCGGTGTTTGAGTAGGTATGCCGGTTGGTATTGCTACCGTAATTTGAGGAACATAGACACTTGATGTCACGGTTTGCATTGGTTGAGTAGATGTTTTTTTCAAAGTGTGAACGTCAAATCCTGGTGGTAGTGTGGCACCTTCTACTAGAAAATTTGCTAGATATCCTTGGGGATCATTTGCCAAACACTCATCCATAAAGGATGAAAACTCAGGATCTTGTACGACAGCGTTTATGTCTTCAGAAAAAAAATGTTTCCATGTGCATCTCTAGTGACATATTTTTCAAGGAAAGTTTTGTGTGGTCTCTCTTTTCCTGATGGTCGGTGTCTAAAAGGATTGATGAATTCATTGGGATCTGACATTTCTCTACGTTTCTTCTTAGACCTTGTTTCAACCATGAAATTTTTTCTCGGAATGAGGTAATGCAACTACGTCTAAAATGATGTGTTCTATTTCTATGTTTTTGGGATTTTCTGAATATAAAGGATGTCACTAAAAATTAAGGATTTCTAAAATGATGTATACTAGGATGAGATATGCTAATATGGACAGTATGCAAAATTTTGAGTAGATTATGAAAGTGAATGATTCTAAGATGGGTATAACCTACCACCTGGGGAATAAATCCAAGCAATGATCTAGCTTTACCAAGGAACCTGATTGTAGGACAAAGACAACTGACAAGGTGAATTTCCCAAACTAGACTATTGAGATGTAAGGATTCACTAATAGGACAATAGTGACTAGGTTCAATGATAACGAGAAATCGGAGCATGAACGTATCCAATGACATAAAAAGTTGTTCTATTCTATGATATGCAATGGGGTGTCTAAATGTTTGCAACTTAGGATGACTACTGCTAAGACATAAATGAAACTTGATAATGTAAGAGTTTTGAGCAATTTTTTCCAGTTTTTGTCCAAGCTTGATCGTAAGAAACAAAAGTGAAAAAGATAGTTTTGTTTTCAGACTAAGTTTGCAGTTTTTCAAAAATTTTGTTGACAATCAAATGCAACTCAGATTTTAGATTCGTTGATAGATTTAGCAGATGTGTTTCAGTTTTGGGATGCAGTTAATTGACCAAACCAAGTCTTGAATGTTGACAGAAAAATGCAAATTTTGTTGACAGATGCGACTCATAAATCAGATGCGACTCAGTAAGCATATGAAACTCGGAATCTAAACCTTGTGAAAAATGAGTTTGTTGAGAGACACATACGGTTTTTGTTTAACAATTTCAACTCGTAAAGACACATGCAGTTCAAAATATGACAGTTGTGACTCAGTTTACAGTTGTGGTTTTTTGATGACAAAGTCACGACTGACTCAGTTTAATGATCAAGTTTTGATGAATAAAGCAAGAACAATCATATAATACAAAGTGTTTTTAGTTTGATGTGTATGAATCTGTTAAAATCAAAAGACAAGTACAACCTAGGTTGTGTTGGACAATATTTACTTTCTCAATTGGATTTCTCTAGCTATGCATATTCAAGGTGAATGACTAGTAGCTTGACCCCACTTGCTCCCCTCCATGACACTCACTTATATGGGGCAGCCAAGCTATTGCAACCATAAAAATCCCATGGCATACATTTCATCTTTACACATGAACCGTAAGAATTTGAGATGGCTTCATAGGTCCGACCTACTGCACCAGTAAATAGATAGGATTTTGGCAAAAACTACAACAAGGATTTTAGTAAGGGCATTCCATTCGTGGGGCACCATCTAGTATGACGAGAGACCATTTCTGCCTTTCTCGTTGGATTAGTGAGCATGATTTTTTCCCAAAAATCCACTTTTATATACTGGCTGGAAGTCACTTGGCTTTAGCATGTTACCAGTCTGAGTCGTCTTGGGGTGAGTACTTTTTCCCACCAAGATAGGCCCATGTTCTAGAGTCAGTAATCATTTCTCTTGCACCCAGGATCACACGAATATGCAAGGGGAGAGGATACTACGATGTACTGAATCGTGAGGGTTCTAAACTAACAAATACAAACACAAAAGACACTGGTTCTTTTTAATCTCAAATGGCAATTATCTAACTACCAAACATAAAAGTTCATTTTAACAATTAAAGTGTTCGACAATAGGTCCTGCATGCAACTTGTTAGTAGTTTTATTGGTCTTCATCATTCGTCCTGCAAGAAAATGGGTTTGGTTTTCAATATATTCTACACTTCATCCTACAAAAATAATGTTATCCCCCTAAATCATAGCTGCAAACAAAATTTTAGTGAAAAACAAAACGAAAAATACCAAAATACGAAGATATGAAATTCTGAAAAATCAAAAGTTTTACCAGCCAGATGCATTGTTTTTTACAAATGCGTCATGAAGTTGAAAATCAAATGCATTGTGAGAGGTCTCAGATGTAGCTTGTGTCATCAGATGCATCTCAAAATTTGTTAGATGCCGTTTGCGAACTCAGATGTATCATTTCGTCAATCAGATGCGGTTATTCATATGATACCTGCAAAACAAAAAAAATTGAGAAAGTTGAATGGATTTGTGAAGATTGAAGTGTCTTCATGTGTCGGGTTCACCAAATGTGACATAGATAAAATAGCATTGCAATCAAAGATAGTTAAATCTAATCTAACATGCATAAATCTAAATCAAACAATAAAGAGCGAATCGAATGAATTAAACAGTAAATAAAGCAATAATATGAAACAATCTCACCAAATATCAATCCATTTCCTCAAATTATCTTGATTGTCCTTCTTCATTTTGTCGTGTTGGTATTCTTGCCCTCAAATTTTTAGTATGTATGCAAGCCTAGCCTTGACGTATGTTTAAGAAAAATATCGAAGATTAAGTTCTTCCAAAAAAGTGTATTGATTTCAGGGGGAGGAATAATGCCAAAGATCAGCTAATTTATAAAAAGTTGGTTTTTTGAACGATCGACTCATATTCAAAAGAGAGATCAATGATTGAGATTGTTGAATGTCATGCGATGTGAGTTCTATGTCAGTTAGAACGTGAGTTGGGAAATTCTGTAGGATAAAGATTAAATTAAAATAATAATTTAATCTAGTGTTAAGATTGTTCGAAAATATTTAAGAATAGACATTAAGATTAAATAAATTATTTAATCTTCAGTTGAAAGTCTTCGAAAATAGAAGTATTAGACTTTGAATGAAAAAGATAAAGTTAGAACTTGACAACGATCTGTTCAAATGCACACATGAATTAATTAATTAAATAAAGATATTTAATTAATAAATATGTGCATGTAGGAGAATTAGACTGACTGATCAAGACAGAGATTCTCTTCGTAGAGACGATCATATATCGAATCAGAAGACAACTAGTGGATTTAAATAGATCTCGAGTCAGATGGTGAGTGAATAATTAGTTAACTAGACGACAAAAGAATGTGACAGAAACAATTAATTATGAATTAAATGTTAATTTAATTCAACATTCAAAAATTGAAATGATTTAATTAATTAAATAAATAATAATTTATTTAATTGACTGTCGAAAAGATTAATTGAATAATTAAATAATTCGAAAAGAATATTTAATTATAGTCGAAATATGATAAGAGGTAAATTAAATAATAAATTATTTAATTCAGAAAGGGAATTCATTAATTAGCGACGTAATTAAATAAATATGATTTATTTAATTAATCAGAGTTGAATAAGGGTCATAATGAATCAATCAAATAATTAAAAGGTTATTTAATTAATAGAAGAAAGATGTGTTTAGGAAATAATTAAATAATTAACATTATTTAATCATGACCATGGACATTATAAAACCATGTCGAAAGTGGCACTCGCAGGCCTATACCAATTTTCGAAAGTGGGCTTAGGGTTCTCAAATTTTTGAAGAAATTTTTTCCATTTTTCTTTTGTTTTTCCTTTCTTTAGGAAATTATATTTACAAATTAAATGAATGAGGCCATGATGTTTCATTGGTCTTGGCCCAATTTTAAACCTCTTAATCATATTGACAATAGAATCACTAAGAAAGGCAAGAAGGTTAACCCTTAATTCAGGGTTTTCAGTGCCATGATGCAAATGTGTCAGTAACCGAAAGGGGGGACCAACTATGATGGCACATTGCCCTTCACATTTGAAATATTTGATTATCTAGGCAACTGTCATTCTCCACGGTTCTAGAATAGACATTTTTTGAAACCCTTTATTTTTCCCACGGGTACTTACAACTAACAGAGGATGAGGTTCCCCCTCCCTTTTGAAAAGTTCTACTATTTTTTGATAGGAAATATTTGTAGTTTCTGATAAATTTACACCCTCATTTCTAATACCAGATAAACGAGAAATGATTCAAGGGCTTACCTTGAATTTATTTCCATGCACTATCAACTGTCCATCCAAGAAGTTTTTTGTAAATTCTTTGACTAGTTGCTCGTTATGCCCTTCAAACTTCTTCATAAACTCAAGCCACCCTATCTTTTGAAATAGTTTTGAAATATCACCCAATGCCAACAACTTATTTGGGGAAGTTGGTTTTGATTTCCGCTTAGCTCCACCCATGCTGTCTATTACACTCAATTTTGGTCAGTATCTAATGAAAAACTTGCTTGAACAAGACTACTATGTAGATTTTAAGGTAATGCAACCTTTTAACCACTCACACTTTGACATTGCTAATGGGACATGAATTAATTTTGTATTTGGCTTCCTTGTACTTTCATTGTTATTTTGCATGGGAAAGAGTGCATGTATTATCGCATCACAAGTGAAGGTACAACACGCAATTTACTAAATTTGGAAAGGGTGGTGGATCGTGCTAGTTTATTTATTTTTATTCACAATAATTTACCTACTTAAAATAAAAGTTGTACATACCTTAAGTCTTGTCATCAATTTGAAAGTCGCTTACCTATGCTAACGTAATAGCATCATCAGATGGGATGGCAAAGGTTTGTAATAAATTTATTATGAATGAAGATGGGATGGCTAATAAATGTTGCAATTATTATGATGGAAAAGTGGTCACAATAATTGTGATTTATTATGGAAAGTGATGGAAGTGTAGGGCATGAATTTTGGAAGTGATGGAAAAATTTAATGATGATCATGTGTATGTCGTCAGAACTATCAGAGCATTTGGAAAGGAAGAAAAATGTACAAAGAATTCTAGAGCATTGTTGAAAGATGCAGTCAGGATAAAAGAACAAAAATTACAAAGCATCACTAGAAGATGCAATTGGGATGAAGTGAAGTTCTAGAGCATTTTTAAAGATGCCATCAGAATGTAGGAACAAAGTTCTAGATCATCGTTAAAAGATGTCATCAGAATGCAAAAACAAATTTTCAGAGAATCGTTGAAAGATGGTACTAGAATGCGGAAACAAAGTTCCAGAGCATCGTTGAAAGATGTCATCAAAATATGGGAACAAAGTTCTGGAGCATCGCTGAAAGATGCTATCGAAATGTGGGAACAAATTTTTGGAGCATCACTGAAATATGCTACCAGAATGAAGGAACAAAATTCTAGAGCATCACTAAAAGATGACATCAGAATGTGAGAACAAAGTTTCAGAGCATCGTTGAAAGATGCCGTCGGAATGCGGGAACAAAATTTCAGAGCATCACTGAAAGATGTTGTTGGAATTCAGGAAAGAATAGAAAAATTCTGAAGCATCGCTGAAAGATGCAGCAAAAATGTAGGAAGGAACATGAGACACATTAGACTTAAGACGTTCTAGAGAATTGTTGAGAAATACACCGGACTGCAAGAACAAACTAGGCAGTAGAAATCATGGAACAGACAAGTCTTAGAGCATTAGTGTAAGATGCACTGAAATTTTTGTTTGATTAAACATAAAGTCTTGCAAGGTAGAAACAAAATTTAGGCAAGTCCAAAAGATCAAAGATACAATAAAAATGCCCTGAAGTGATTATGAATACATACACATGCAATTTTATTTTATCATCAACAATAAACTGAAAACTACATTGGCTATGTTGTAGCAGATTCAATGCATTGGATTTCTCCTTGCATTTCTACCATTCTCATAAATTCCTCTTTGTTGATAGGTCTATGGTAGATTCGTAATCGATGATCATTGACTAAGAGGGTTTGAGTATCACCATCAATAGGTTTGAGCTGCACTGCTCCATTTGGAAATACTTTAGAAATTTCATATGGACCCAACCAATGAGTCCTTAGTTTCCCTTGGTGATATTTATATCAGGAATCAAATAAAAGTGCCCAATCCACATTGTGGAACTCTCTTTCTTTTGTGTGCTTATCATGCCAAGCCTTTCATCATTGTTGGACTAGCTCCGTTTGGTGGACATCTTCTAATCGAAGTTCATCCAATTCATTGAGCTATAAGACTCTCTCAACTTGGGCTCGTTTTAGGTCTAAGCCTAACTCCATTGTTGTTATAAGAGTTTGAAGTTCAAATTCGATGGGTAGAGAGGTTTATTTCCAAAAAATAACTTGTAAAGAGTAAAACTAGTGGTTGATTTCCAAGTTGTATTATAGGCCCAAATGAATTTGGGTAATTTTCTGGCCCAATCTCTTCTCCCTGATGAAACTATTTTTGTTAAGATATTCTCAAGTTCCCTATTGGTGACTTCTACTTGACCATTTGCTTATGGGTGATAGGGTGACAAATTTTTATGTTACATGGAAATGATCAGTAAAAGCTAGCAAAAATTTGGAAATAAAATGGGGTCCTTGATTTGTGACAATTGTTTTAGGGGCTTCAAATCTGAGAAAAATATTGTTATATAGGAAGTCAACAACTTGTTCTTCCCTAGTGACTCTTCAGGCTTGGACTTCCACCCACCTAGTCAGATAGTCAATACAGACCAAAATGTATTCTTTGCCTTGTGAAGAGGGGTCTATAGGACCTATAAACTTCAATCCCTAATTTTCAAATGGTTCAAAGAATACCTACAATTGGAGAGGCATTTCATTGGAGGTAGTGGGTCTTCCTACTCGCTGGAATTCATCACAATAGTGAACATAGTTTTTCACATCTTTATGCATAGAGGGCTAGTAATATTTAGTACCCAAGATTTTATGGGACGTTCTCTTGGTAGAGTAATGGCCTCTAGAGGGGTCATCATGGCAACCTCTAAGGATGTTGTATGTTTCATCTGACCTAACACAACATTGTAAAATTATATCAAGACCACATCGAAATAGCATTCCATTAATCCATTTGAACCGAGCACTTTCTTGAATGAGGTGTTTCTTTTGTTTCAACATAAATTTTGGTGGGAACTTTGAAGTGGCCAAATAGTTGGCAATGTCAGCGAACCAAAGGGTTTTAACAAAGATGGAAAATAGATTTTCATATGGGAATTCATCTTGCATAGGAGCACACTATCCATTGTCTTGTTTGATCTAGGATAAGAAATCCACAACTACATTGAAATTCCCAGGTTTTTTAATGATGGTCATGTTAAATTCTTGTAGAAGCAATAACCACTTGATTATTCTTCCATTTACTGCAGGTTTGTTCATCAGGTATTTGATAGTTGAATGGTCCGTGAACACAGTCACTTTGTAACCTGTGATGTAATGCCAAAATTTATTGATTGCATGCACCACTACTAAGAATTATTTCTCCATAGTGGTGTAGTTTCATTCAGTGGGATTCAAATTATTACTAATGAAATAGATGGCATATTTCCCTCTATTCTCATCTTCTTGACCTAAAACTGCTCCAATAGCATCATTGGAAGCATCGACATAAATATGGAACGAAAGGTTCCAATTAGGTCAGTGTATGATACGAGCAGAGATGTGTTTCTCCTTAATGGTCTCAAATGTTTTTTGACATTTTGTCATCTAGGAAAATTCTATATCCTTTTGGAGGAGCGAAAACATGGGGGCTGCAATTTGGCTAAAATTTTCTATAAATATCTGGTAGTATCCAACATGTCCTAAGAAACTTTTGACATCAATTTTGTTCTTCAGAGTCTCTAGTTGTTGTATTACCTCAATTTTTTTAAGATCCACTTTTATCCCCTCAGCGGAAATGTGGTGTCCCAAAACTATCCCTTGTTCTACCTGTTAGAAACCAAGATCGGACATGCAAACCTGAAAAACCTTCCATGAAAGAGAAAAGCAATAAAAAGTAGAGCTTTGCATGAATATGTGCAAATTGATATATTTAGGAATTAATAAATTACAATTAGATGAATTTCTTTATAAAAGCAATGTATGCAACCCTAATGTTGACCTAGAAACATCTCAACTAAATAAAGCTTACTTATTAATTAAGTAAACTAATTATTACCTAAGAAAAACCTAAGTAAACTTAATAAAGTGTAATTAAATAATTAATTACACCAACACTACCATTATTAGACATTTTTCTGACTTAGGGATAGATGATGGTCTTCACATCGTTTCAATACCTTGTCCAAATTTTGAAGTCCTTCATCAAAAGTGGAACCATACACGGTGAAGTCGTCCATGTAGACCTCCACATAGTCATTGAATAGCTCAACAAATATGGCAAAAATAGCTCTTTCAAATGTTGCAGGGGTGTTGCAAATCGCAAAGGGAAGGACATGATATGGGAATTTTCCCCAGGGGCAAGTAAAATTTGTCTTGTCCTAGTCTTTTGTTGCTACTTGTATTTGGTTATATCCATTGAATCCATCCAGAAATGAGAAATACTTCCTTCTAGCTAAATTGTCCAAGATTTGGTCTACAAAAGGCAAAGGGAAGTAATATTTATGGGTAGCTTTCTTGAACTCCCTATAATAAATGCACACTCTCCACTTCCCATTTTTATTTGGAACAACTACCAGTGGAAAAATCCATTTGTTGTTAGAGATGGGATAGATGAATCCTACTTGCAGGAGTTTCTCAATTTCTATTTTAACAATATCTTTGAGAAGAGGGTTGAGTCTTCGATGAGGTTGACAAACAGGTCTAACATCTTCAGTATAGATGTGATGGGTAAAAACACTTGGGTGTATTCCTCTCATGTCTGTATAATCCCAAGAAAAATATTTAGATCTATTTACCAAAACATCAAACAATCTGAGCTCTTCTAATTCTGTCAACCAGCTATTGATATTTAAAGTTTTTCCTAGTAGTAACATCATGGTTTTGACTCTCGGGTGGCTGGAGGTGACAGTATGAAATTCTTTGGTTAAGGTGTTGAGAGGACAAACCCCATTTCTCAAAAAGAATATTGATTTGAAGGGTCTTAAAAGAAACTAAAAACTTGAGTTCTTCTTTATTCAGAAGGTCACCTGTGGCTTTATCGTCCATTATGTCTTTTAAACTTTCTGTTGAACTATAATTTTCTTTTTCTCCCAATTTATTCATTCGCAAAGATATTTCGGATAGTAGATCATCTTGATAAGATTGAGTTTGAATAAGATCTATGTTTGAACTAAAACTGTTTTTAGAATACTGGTTAGAGGTCTTTTCTTCTGAATCTGAATTACTTAAAAAAGGATAGCAAGAGTTTTTGTCAAAATTGACAATTTTTGGGCAATAACTATGTGGTATAGTTATGTGGAGTCTACCAATATCTTTGAAGAAATGATCTATTTTTGGAATGATATTAATCAGAGGACAAGGTAACCCTATGAAGTTGGTTTAACAATATTCAGTGTGATTAATGTTGATTGGATGCCTTAAAATCTCTTCCACTTCTAAAATTTCCTCACCATTTGAATCTACAGTCATATTTTGCATATTATTTTCTAGTTTATCTTCCAATTCTTCACCATGTTGTTTAATGACTACCATAGCAAGTGAGGTTAGATTATCTTATTTATTTGCACCATCTGGTTCATCAACCCAAGCTTGGTTATGTTCAACAGGTTGAGTGGGAGGATACAAAAATAAGTGTTTGCTAATGGGACGATGTGAAATGGTCATTCCTCCTACTCTGTAGTCAATCTTGGCTATAACTATAGCTAACCACGGTCTACCTAATATTATTGGATAACTATCCTTTGGTGTGAGGGGTTAGATTATTTGGAAGCCTACTGGATATTCCCAACCATCAACCTTAACAAGAAAATTTTCTAGGACACCTTTAGGAATAGATACAACTTGATTCACCATTTGCAATATGGTAGTTGTGGGACGTAAATTAATGAGTCCCAATTTTTCCACAACATCCACCATCATGACATTAATGACTGCTCCTAAGTCCATAAGTGCATTGGGTATCGCTACCTCGTTGATTGTTATTGTTATAAGTGGACTACCTGGGTCATCATATTTTGGGGCTAATGTTTTTCCAGCCAAAAGGTTAGCTAGATATCCGTTTATGTGCACAGTGTTAATTCATTTTAGTTTCCTTCCCGGTGTTTTGATGCACAAATGTTTAATTAGTTGATTTAGTTCAGGAATATTTTTGATCGCTTGTAACAAAGGAACCTTGATTTGAAGTTTCTTAATTTCTTGTATTAGTGCGGTTTCAATGGATAAGGTCATTTTTGAAGGATTATTCAAGGTGTTTGCTTTGAGACGCTTGAGAAAAGGTGCTTGAGTTTTCTCTTTCAAGGTGGAATCCTTCTTTAAAAAATTTGTTGAATGCTGGCCATCCCCTTCTTGAGGTAACTCGGGAGTTCTAGATGAGGATTGTGGAGGAGGCTAGTCTTGATTACTCGCTAGGGTTTGCTCTGAAGGCATGGAAGGTGTCTCAGTCTTTTCATTTGGTTCATCCTGGATCTCAACTATGGTAGGTTGTTGGAGTGTTTTTCCTGACCTCAATTATAGGTTTCCACAATGGATAGTGTTAAGTCCAGTCACGTTTTCATGTTCTGTCAAATACACTGGGGTGTTTTGATGATTATTCTTTGGATTAGAAATAGGTTGTGTTGGGAGTTATGTTTGGTTGACCTGCTAGTTTTGTTGAGGGTTCTAAGGAGTTGGTAAAAGGTTTTGCTATGGATTAGGCATCCTCCTTGGCCCATTATAAAATTGATTTTGAGTTTGATTCCATTGACGCGCATGATTTTGAGGATACCATTTTTGTTGAGTTTGGTTTGGCCATTGGGGGTTTCCCCAAGAATGATTTACCCATTCAGGTGGTCCCCAAGGGTAAGGTCCCCAATTACGTGGTGCTTGAGGCCAAGGTGCCACTAATTGATTACTATTCCAATTAATTGGGGGTCGCTAGTTGGGATTTGAATTCTGACCATAAGAGAAATTCCCTCCAGGTCTTTGATTCACAAAATTGACCTCCTCCTCAACATGAGATGTCCTTTTCTTGGAATTCCTAATTACATTTAGGATCTCACATTGATCAATGGCATGACTCTTCTCACAAACTTGGAAAACATCAGTTTTCTCCAAAGGAAATAATCTTAAGAGATGTTTGTTTCGAAACCTAGGAAAATAGATGGATAAGGTCTCAAGATTACATGTTTTATCCTCTATTCCATCCATCGTGGTGTTTAACTGAACAAGAATGTTAGTTTTGAGATTTTCTATTTCCTCACGTAGTTTACTTATTTCATTGGAACCTCTAAAAAGAGTGGACTTACGAATACCTCCTCGAGTACGAGAGAAATTTCAGCATAACTTAGCGATATCATTGAGTCCAAGTTGTGACACATCTCCTTTTCCCATTAAATCTAGACTTCTCCTAGAATCTTCATCAAGTCCTTTGAGAAATATGGTCTTTAGAATTTCTAGACTTGTGGCTTCTTTGCCACATCATTTAGATAAGAAGATGAACCTATCCAGGTAATCTTCTAGGCTTTTATCTTCATTTTGTCTCAATTTGAACAACTCCTCTCTCCTATCGCTGACCCTATAGTAACTTTGGTATTTTCCAAAAAGGAGAAATCCATATTATTCCAAGTGGATATCGACCTGAAGCTAAACCCGTGAACCAACACATTGCAATTTCCTTCAGATTAGAGGGGAAGAGTTTCAATTTTTGGTTATCATTTTTGTAGTCATACATTAACACAAAACTTTAAACTCAAAAAGGAACTGGTCAGGGTCTTTGGAGGATAAGCTTTTGAAGGTTGGTAAGTTGGATGTTGAAATGTCTTTTATGGGTGTATCATCATCTTCTTTGAGAGAAATAGGATAGGTAAATTTTTGTACTCCCTCTCTTGGGTTATCACCATCTCTACGGTTTCTTCTCCTTTCGTTGAAAGGGTTATCATTGTTGTTACCAACCATGATGTCGATAGGAATACTTTCTTCTTCAAAGGTTTTCTCTAATGGCTAAGTTGTTGGGGTATGCTGGGAGGTCTCGGGTTGATCTTGCTCAATCAATTTGTCAATAAGTTCTTCAGCTAAGACTTCTACCTCCCTGTTTATGGTTGGAACTATAATTTGGTGGGTTTTTGGTATGAATCTTCTCCGCGGACCTTGTTTCCTAACCATGCAGAAAAAGAAGCTTGGCAACATTTTTTTTTCTAAAAGAGGTATCAAAGTTGTCTCCTATTAACACTAGAAAAGGAATGGTCCCCGACAATGGTGCCAAAAAGTGACAGGTTGTCATTAGGTCCTAACACTTTAGTTAAAGATATATCAATTATGTTGATGGGGTAGTGTTCAAAGGTTCTATACAATATGGAAAATTTTGGCCATCTCTCTCTTAGCAAGATTTTCTAAATTTTTAAAAACAAGAATTAAACTAGGAAGCATGAAATTGTTTAAACTAGAAAGGATGGAATTGTTAAACTAGAAAGCATGGAATTGTGAAACTAGAAAGCATGGAATTACCTAAGAATTAACACTTGCAGTTTAATTGTGAAATTTAAATGAAGACAACTAATGGCTAATGACTAAATACTAACTGAAAGTACAAATAACATGTAATTAACAACAAGAGTGGGTGCTCCAAAATTCCAAGTGGATATCGACCCTGAAGCTAAACCCATGAACCAACACATTGCAATTTCCTTCATATTAGAGGGGAATAGTTTCAATTTTTGGATGTTGACCAGGTAGTGTTCAAAGGTTCTATACAATATGGAACATTTTGGCCATCTCTCTCTTAGCAAGATTTTCTAAATTTTTAAAAACAAGAATTAAACTAGGAAGCATGAAATTTTTTAAACTAGAAAGGATGGAATTGTTAAACTAGAAAGCATGGAATTGTGAAACCAGGAAGCATGAAATTGTTAAACTAGAAAGCATGGAATTACCTAAGAATTAACACTTGCAGTTTAATTGTGAAATTTAAATGAAGACAACTAATGGCTAACGACTAACTACTAACTGAAAGTACAAATAACATGTAATTAACAACAAGAGTGGGTGCTCCAAAATTTCAAAGTAAATAGAAATTTAAGATTATAAACTCAAAACCATGACCTACAGGAACATATGACAAAGCTCGACACAAAATAACATTCATCTAAATTTAACATGAACAAAATGAAGATAACAATATTAATGGGAAAAATACTTATCTACTCTATGAGATCGCTTGAGTGGACAGCTCTCGAGCGTTCCTATGATTAGCTCAAATCACATGTATGTTGTGCATGTTCTGCACATGTGCCCTATCAAAGGTAAGGACCCCCTCTTTTTCGCTCCTGATGGGTTGTTTTCCCCCGTCTTGCTTTGTGCACCCTTGTTTCCAAGCCCAAGTTGGCCACAAGCCTTAAAATGATCAATTTCCCATTGGTCAAGTTCACCTATCTGAGTTTCAATAAGTCATTTTCTTTTGCAGGTTGGGTCTTGTGGGTTTCCCTTAGCTTACTGCTCGGGTGTCTGTTTGGCCTTGTAGACCCGCGTTGGTGGGTCTCCCTTGGTCATTCGTTGTTGCTTCTTACCGCTCATCTATAGCCAAGCCTCAGTTTTCACCCGCATCATGGACCCCGCATCTGCCTCCATCGCTATGTCCATTGAGCATCGCGGGCCTGCGTTCACGAGTCTCCTTTGTTAGGTTTTCACTTCCATTTCACAGCTAAGCTTCAACTGACCCTTTTCTTTTTCCTGTGTGCTAGCCTCCGCATTTGGTCTTTCCATCCCCGTCATTTCCATTACCGAATTGGGCCTGATACACTTCAAAATACCCAAGTCCAGAATGTTTACGGGTCTTTGTGCATAGTTTTCCTTCACCCAAATGTTGTTATTTAGTGACTCATCTCTCACATCTCCTCGCTGCGTGGACTGCTCATGGATGGTTGTCACCTCGACGTTGTTTCATGACAGAAAAGCTTCACTGCCTCCCCACTTCATAGACTCGTAACCCACCAGTGGCATCATCAGAGTACCATTTTCCTCTTAGGAGTTTCTCTGTGGCGGGATCCATCAATCATCTTGATGTTTCAAAACAAAATTCATACACAACATACCTACGCGATTCACCCACATTCACTTATTCATTGCATGCTTTCATGACACCATTGTTGTCACTCGCTCGGTCGTTCCCAAATGGAATTCTTAGCATCATCTTCAAGATTGGTTCTTTGCATTGATTCTTATAGGCTTTCTTTGTCATAGGATCTGCAATCTACCTTGTTGTCCTCCCTAATGACCTCTCTGTAGCTTGCGTGCTCATTTCAAACTTATGCATCATAACATTCAAACAATGTCTAGGGTGGCCTTGCAATAATTGTGAACATGGGACCTTAAATTTATGTTGATTATGGGGGAGGGATGATGTCGTGCACTAGAGATTTCCAGTTTACAAATGATGACATTCAAGATTGGCGCCAATGACAACCATCTATGCAGAGGCCACAATGCGGGCCCTTGTCTATCTCTCATCATTCCCTTAAACACTTTCCTCAAACGTCCTCCCACTACAGACCTCTGCATCACTCATTTTGTTGTGAGCTCTTTACTTGCGAGGATTGTTGGTCTCTTTGCTGCTTTCACAACGACCATCCATTAACACCTTTCGCATAGTGTCCCCCGCATAATCCCTCCATGTAAATGTTTAAGCTAATTACCCTGGCGTAGTGCGAGGCTAGTATGAAAACCATCAAAGTTTTGATTGAATCACAAACTCGATGGAATGTTTGATTGTAGGTTGTTATGGTGCAATGGCCATCACCCCTTAGCCATTCCATAATGACATTCCTAAATACCAATCTTGCTCTCTTTTTCCACACTAGCATAGAAGCATGGGAGGCTCGCATTCATTCACCCATGACCCTTTGTTGAATCTTCGATATGGCTTGCAAGCTATCATGGATTTTAAAGACAAACAAGGGGCTGCAATCAAATATCTGTAATAGTCAAACGTGCTCCTAGAGACGTAAAAAATAAATGTAGAATTGTTTGAGAAAGCGTAGATGGCGAGGTGTTCAATTACTTGTTGTAGAAATGAAAACAAAACTAGGGGTTGAGACTGGCATTCATGGACCTTTGGCATCACTTCAAAGTAAGATTAATTTGAAATGATGGAATATGCAAGTAACACCCTGTCAACTCAGGATAATAGATTACTCCTTCGTGACACCTATGGCAAATCAAACGATGTGTAATATCTAGTCGACAACCAATGCGGAGGCTGCTTGCTCTCTGGTTGGCAGAGCTTTTTACATGGGCATCTTTTTTTCTCGCGTCATCCTTTAATGAATCATATATGGCTCGACCCACATTCATTTGTCCGTAGCCCCCCTCCACGGATGTCTTCTATGCAGATTATGCACTTTGTGATGTCGTCGTCTCCTTGATTGTTAGTTGAGGCAGTCTATAAATGACCTCCCACACCTTATGGCCTGCACCTAGCTTCCCAACAAGGCGTGATCAAGTAGGACGATGGTGGGCCTATCATTGGTATGGTGGATTCAAGATCATCATTTACCTTTATGAACCATAGAGCTACCAAAGATTGATGAGGCATGGGTCGGATACACAAATGCAATTATAACATTCAATAATCCTCATAATGGAATTTTAATGTGATCCCCCACTAATTAGTAATAGGTCTGCAATTTTAAAGAGAGTCGATGTTGCCAAAATCCTGTCCGCCCTCGTAGGTCCCTTAATCTCTTATGAGTATGGGTGGTTTTTGTTGCAAGATATTACTTTTACAAACACCCAATCAACTGTAATGGCACGAGTTGTACATATCTTAATGGTGACATTTTGCCTTTGGTCATCATTTGCACCCTAGCAGTGATATCATGATTGTCTCAGGTAGAGTGTGGATTTCAATATTCACAAGAGTCTTTCTCACCCATGTTGTTGTCTAACATGGTGGCACAGACTCTCTTTATCTCGGTATTGATTATTAGGTTTAATGGGATGAAACTATGGAGAAATCCAATCAATTTGATGCCTTGAGGCTATGCATACCTATGAACATGGAATGTCAATCACCCATCCTTCACTCACCCATGTTTCATGATGGACTATTGGAGTGACTGTCTTGTTGTTTTGTGGGCAGTGCCCTTCAAATGTCGGCGGACATTACAATTGTAGGAGCTACAACACGGGATTCCACCCAACTCATGTCGTTATTTGCACTGCATTCTAGCAAGGCTAACTTGCATGAAGCTCCCACAAAATAATGCTTGTTTTTGTTGAAGCTCTCATCCTCCATCTTCTTTGTGGGCTCATCGATAGTGTCGAAGGAGCAATTGCGGTTTTGATGATAGCATTTGTAAATCGTTAATGGTTGTACATCGATGCAATGTGAGTTATTCTTGAAACGATAATCAGTATCGTCGGAACAACATAGAACATGGTGATGGGATTATATTTCTTTTGATCTATGGTCCAGAGTTACTGCTAAGGTAGGGGTGTCGCAAGTTGGTTATGGGCAATGATAATAAACTTGTGGCTCATCGAAATGAAGAAAGAAGGTAGTGTCATTGTGCTTGAATGGAGTCATGCACGTAACATCCCATCATTTGGTATTAGCATGGGGCACCACTTGGAGTGTCCATTGAACCCTTTGTTTTTACGAAATAAAAAAAACATTCATGAAATACCTGCATTATCCTATGAAAGTGTTAAGCCTTCCTTCAAATTGTCGACTACCCTCTTTCATCCCTGTGGATGATGTTGGCTCATTTTCTACTCACACTCTCGTCTTTTGCTCCATAGTTGAATGGTTCTTTCGCATGGTGACTAAGTGTTTATGGTTTGTGAGCTTAATTGATTGCATATGTGTGAATATTATTTGCATGGGGGGGTCTAAAATATGGAAATTCAATCTTAGGAGGTAATGATAATTAAGCAGAGAGGGAGGCTGAATGTGAATAAATTAAAATTTTTGCTCCCTTTTCATGTTGCAAAGACTTACTTGTAAACCTTTGGTATATCGTTGTTGTCCTTCATGGTGCATTGGAGCGACAACCCCGCCCAAATCCTCTACACTCCACTTTCACAAAATTCTTCTTTACGAGCCTCGACTACAGGTGTGTTGTGGTCGATAGACATCATTCTTTTAATACTTAAAGTGACATCTTATGAACGACCTTTTGCTTCACTTTCTCCATAGGTTGCAAATCATTTCATTTCGAGAATGGAGTAGTTAGAGCTTGAGTGGCAGTGATATTATGATTTCATTGAGTCATAATTTCACCCCAATTCAAAGATATGAAGATTTCAATGTGCATTATTACGTGAACAAGGTAGTTAATCACATGATGTCAACCTAGGCATCCAATTTCATTAAGAGCTGTGTGTTGGTAGTCCGCAAATGTTGGGATGTGAATTCTATTTGTTTCCATACTAGCTTATGAATGGCTCCTCTCTGCATTTAGGCATCATAGGCTATGGGTCTTTCTAAAGACCAAAAAGTATTCCAATAATAGCTTTTATTAACATGGTAAACATAGTCCTTAATGAGAGTGTGGTTCAAGGTTACGATTTAATGATTTTATTGAAAGCCTCTATTGATGACTATAGTATTTTTTATTTTTAGTAGTACTAATTGATTCAATCTTCTGTGTAGGAAAACTGATCAAGGATCATTAAGGTGACCAACATGTGGAGGTTCAAAATAGAAGACCTGCCAAATGAAGTAAAGATAAGAGAGGCTATGACATAAAAAGGCTTGCATATGGAGTATACAAATGGAGATTTGAGGCTGCTAAAGTAAGGAACCTGCTTATTCACGAATGTATACCAAAGAAAGACTAGCTTGCATAAAAATGAAAACTCGGGAATTTTATGCCAATAAGGTCAATGCCAAGAAATCGGATGGTTGTTTACCAAGATCAGGAATGGCAGGGAGTTGTTTTACCTTTCATCAAAGGATTATGATTTTTCGGGAGTTGTCCCGCAAGATCAAGAGCAGTATGTGGACTTTTGAGTAGCACTGATCTATAAGAAGATTCATTCGAATGGCTGAGAGGATGTTGTGAACACATCAAATAGAAGGTAGCCAAGGTAGCTTTTAGCCACAACCCAAAAAATAGCTAGAAGACAAAATTGCTACAGTACCTGGGCCACTACAGGACAAAATGAGGAAAAGGAAAAAACTATATTTTATATTGCCATATATTGGGGGGTGGGTGAAACCCTAACCTGTAATGAATCTAGACCACACAATGTAAATAAATCCTAACAATTCATTTGGGATTTGGAAAACTATAAATAGGGACTTGCTTTTCATTTGTAAGTGTTGGGGAATTGGTGTAAAGGGCATATTGCAGCAATAGAGAGAAGCATTGCATGGATTTAGGTGTTTCTTCTGAGTTTCTTCAATATGTATCCATGATTCAACTTCCATGTTAGATTTAGTTGTTAGTTTCTTGAATGGATGTGATAATGGTTTTTTTTGTTATGGTATTTGATGAACTTTCAGTCCATACTTTTGGCACGTTTTGATATCAAAGTTAAGTCATGTCAAACTATGTTGCCCCTGTGACTTAACGTAGGCAAGGCCATCAATCGATGAGCCCCCAAGGCATTAGGTCAATCCTTTATGGGTTTGTCAAATAAAATTCAAATCATGATTTAGTCCTTTGTCAATAAAATAAATTCAAGTCATGTCGAACTATGATTTCTCTACACATTGTTACATAGGCAAGGCCATCATTCGATGAGCCCCCAAGGCCCTAGGTCGGTCATTTAGGCTATGTCGATTTAGTTGTAATAAGTTAGACATTGTCACCAGACACAAACAGTCATCAAAACCTCATACAAGTCATGAATCAAAAAGACAAACAAGCCAACTAGTCGTCATGTCAAAATAGTCAATTATCAAAACATCAAATCAATATCAAACAATCAATCAACCAAATGTTTGTCCTAAATAGGATGTGTCCCTCCTGAATTGGGACATCACCATTATCATCTATCATTTTCCTTATACATGTATTCATATGATCAAAAATGTACTCGATGTCTTATACAACATGTTTCTTCTCTTGAAATTGGCCTATTTCAAACAATCAACACGTCACTCACCTAGTCAAACATCGACAAACAATTATAGGTAAACAATTTGAATGACTGTTGACTTTGTTGGTTTGTATTATCTTATCTTTTGGATTTGTCTTTGGTTCATGTTACTAGCTACCTCAAGGATGTCCCATGAAGTATTTAGAGGGGCGATGATGTCTCATGACTCACCTTTGTGTTTGATTGTTGTTTGTGGTTTGTCCTGACAAAAAAGCTGGGGCAACTTTTCCCTTAGTATGACTTAGGACATTCCTTTTTTGTGACTATTTGTTTTGCAAGTGGATGACCTTGTACACATTGGTCTATGACATACCATGGTTTTTATTGTCCATTTTTCACTTTTTACTACCCAATGATGATTAAAAGAAAATCCTTGCATAGCAAAGTATTTATCTTTTAGTTGTCTCCATTAACACCATGCTAACTTCCATACCTTCCATGCTAACATTTCTTCTATCCGCATCTTGAAAAATTCCTATGACACATAAAATATCTTGCATGCATAATAATGTTAGGAAGCATTATATATATCATTATCATAATAGGCATCATCATATTAATTCATCTATATTGCATGAGAAAATACAAAAACATAGATTACACCCATATGGCATTATAATTTTATCACATAATATCTTTAGGTCATTACTTATTAGCATGTCATTACATTCACATCACATCATAATCATGATCCATTTATCACATTACATATATATTTCATTATCATTTTATAATATCACATTGCCATCTTGACATCTTGACTATTGCATAACATTGTTTCATAACATATCATATTCCATTGCATAATCGTAATATACATTACATTGTATTGTATAATCATATTATATCATTTCGGCATACATCATAATGCATTCACATAACATTCATAATAATCACATTCATATTAATAATATAATGATATTAAATCCATCCATCTAACATCTAAGCATCGTATATAAGCATAAAGTAGTCATCCATCATATTGCACTAACATATAGCATCATCACATAATCATATAGAATGCATAAACAACATAAAAGCATAATCATCCATCACATAACATCATAAAGGCATAAAATAGGAATGCATCTCATAAATCACTACCAAAATTATGTATCAGATATATATCACTCAAAAATGTGTCATAGTATAGTGTTAAGATGTATCCCAAAAATGGAGCTCACAGGCTCAATGGTCAAAAATATATAAAGTGTCCTAATACAATGTCAAAATATGCTCTTGTAGACACAAAAAATGTACCGACACACTTGATCCTAATTACTAACATCGTTTCGTCCTGAATCACCTTCTCAGCTTGTCATCACCTTTCATCACTTAATTGAATAAATCATTGTTTATCTAATTAAGTCATTCTTCCACATTGATTAAATTAATCAATTTAATTTAATTAACCCTATGTCGCTATTTAATTAAATAATTCATTTTATTTAATTAAAATCTCTAAAGTCATCCTGTTAAATTAAATAAATTAAACCTTATTTAATTTAATCTAACATCATCCCCTTTTAGTTAAATAAACAAAATATTTATTTAATTAAAGCCTAAACCATTTTTGTCTCAACTTTGATTTAAATAAAATCACAAAATCTAATTAAATTTATCACATCATCTAATCTCTCATTAAATTAATCAAATATTATTTAATTTAATACAAATCTCTTAAGTTCTCTAGATTTTTCCACTTGCACATGAAATCTTGAGAAAGTATGTCTCAACTTCCAGTTTGAAGCCTCAGGAATTCAAGACTTGGCGAAAAATTGAAGTTTTCAACCTTTACCGCCATATTGTGCCTGGCTTATTTCTACCCTTACCGCTTTACCGTGGTGGGCTGGTCTACCCTTGGTGGTACCATGGTGGCAGGCTTGGCGGTTAGTGCCTTACCGCGCGTGGTGAGTTTAATCACTGCGGTGGTCTCGGTAGGCGGCTTGTTACCTACCTCGTCGATCACCGGCTTACTGCGGTGACTGCGGTGAAGCTACTAGCGGTGGCCTGGCGGTTATCGCTCCACCGTGGGTGGGGAGTTGTCTCACCACAGTGGCCACGATGAAGCCGCCTGTGGCTTGGTCGGCGGTTACCGTTGCACTGCGGGCAGTGGATCCTCTCACAGCAGTGTCCGTAGTGAGATCGCCAGTGGTGCGCCTGGCAGTTACTACTCCACCATGGATGGTGAGCTTGCTCATCGCGGTGGCTATAGTAAGACCGCTAGCGGTCTGGCCAGTGGTCACCACCCTACCATGGAGGGGCCTAGCGGCCTCCATGGTAGCACGGTTTGACCGCCTGTGGTCCCCCAGACTGGTTACCGCCACACTGCAAGTCAACATGGACAGGGTAGCAGTAGTGCGGTAGATGGCGAGGTGAGCTTGGTCGAGCTCACCGCCGTACCGCGGCTTGATGAAACGTAATCGGCGGTAGCGCGGTGTAGTCTTGGGTGAGCTTGGACAAGCTCACCATTGCACCACGGCTGGGTCGGTTGAGCTCGGCGGTTGCATGGTAAGAGCTCGGACAAGCTCAGAGCTCGATCGACCGAGTTCGACCAGAAAGTCAAAGCACACAGTGAATGGCAGAAGGACACGTTGAATTTTGACAGATTGTTGATTGGCCAAAAGCCAAAAATAGTAAAGGCAGTAATTGTAGGCTTGTTCGACTGATGATAGGAACCTGATTATGGAAAAGAATTAAATGCCTGGGTGGCTCGATAAAATTAGATCAGAGCGATGGCGTACTGGAAGTCCGATGCATGAACCTGAAGTCGTGGGATTGGTTGAAAGTGTAAATGCGATGAAGAATTGTACAGTCAATGTGAGGTTGACGGAGATGTACATGTAAATTGGCAAGTCGATGGAAGAGATAACATTCTTATTGTATACTTTGAAGGAAGTATTGTAACAGTGAGAAAATAATCAAAGTGTTGTTGTGAGCTAATCAAGGAGTAAAGAATGAAGAATTTGTATGTAATCTTTTATTGTTGTAATACAAATTATCTTTGCTTGGTGTCGTGGGTTCTTTACCTGAAAAGGTTTTCCCACGTAAATACTATGTCATTTGTGAATGCTTATATTTTGTTATCTCTTTTATGCTACATGTATTCATCTCAGTAGTTTTAGAAGCTATTAGAACTCGTTTTTGCTCTTCTCCTCTATTGTATTAGTGTTAAGGGAATGTATTCCGCACTATTGGGTCATTAGATCCATCCCTGTTTTCCCTTCAAGTGGTATCAGAGCCTGGCCAGTTGTGTTATCCTTGTTGGAAAATGTCAATTTTTTGTGCTAATATTGTTTTAGTGGGAGTCTTGCATTGTTGAAACTTGTTTCTGTTTGAGATGGCGAGTACATTAGGTAGAGTATATATTGAAAAGTTTAATGGAAGCAACTTTGAGTTATGGAAACTCAAAATGGAAGAGTTGTTGGTAGATAGAGACCTCTGGTTAGCAGTGTGTGGAACTAAGCCACAAAGTATGATGCAAGAGGCTTGGGATCTTGCTGATAGAAAAGAAAGAGGTATGATAAGAACGAGTCTTCCTGATTCTATACTCCTGAACGTCCATGAGGAGTAGTCTGCAACTTCATTGTGGAAGAAGCTTGGTGATATTTATCAGGGAAAGTCTCTGGTAAATAAGTTATTCCTGAGGAAGAAGTTGTACTCCTTGAAGATGGAAGAAGGTGCATCTATTGTAGACCATCTGAACTCATTTAACATGAGTGTTACTCAGTTGGTGTTTGTAGGTGTAAAGCCCGAGGAGGAGGATCGTTGCATGCTCCTATTATGTTCATTACCTAACAGTTGGGATCATCTGGTGATGGCTATTGGAAGCACAACCACTACATTCAAGATGGATGATGTGGTTGCTTCACTTCTATCTGAAGAAATGCGAAGGAAGTCTTCTGAGATGGCCAAAGAGGCTCTTGTTGTTCGAGGTAGACCAAAGGAGAAAGGCAAGAAGAAAGACAAGAAGTCAAAATCCAATTTTGTAGGGAGATCAAAATCTCCTAGTAAAAAGTTCAAGGTGAGATGCTAGAACTGTGGGAAACTTGGTCACATCCGAAAGGACTGCAAGGAGGAGAAGAAGAAGAATGCTTCTAACAATGAATCTTCTCAAAGTGATGCATATGCCTTGACAACTCAGGCATCAGATGATGTCTTGCTGGTTGACTCAGGTGCATCCTTTCACATGACATCCAATAGAGAATGGTTCTCTAAGTATGAGAAGTATGATGGTGGAAATGTGTACTTGGAAAGTGATTCAACACTGGAGATAGTTGGCAGAGGAAGAGTCAAAATTAAATTTCCTGATGGGAGAGTCAAAGGGATTGGTGGCGTACTTCACATACTAGGTCTGGCTCGTAATCTTCTTTCTGTCAGTAAGTCAAATGATGTTGGTGTAGAAGTTTCTTTCTCAAGTAGAGGATGTAAAATGGCTAGAGGTGCAATGGTGTTGGCAAGGGTGTTCGTACTGGCACTCTATACAAGCTGGATGCACGTCCTATTCAATGTAATAGTGCCTCTGCAAAGTCAAGTAAATCAGTCCCTGTAGAGAAAGATGAAGACACTTCTTTTGCTGCAAATGCTTTGGAGGTAAAACTCCCAGCTGAGAAGACTATGCTATGACATCATAGACTTGGTCACGCAGGTGAGAAAGGTTTAAAAACCTTGAAGAATAAAAATCTTGTAGGAGGGCTTGATGATTGTAACCTTGAGTTTGATTTTTACGAACATTGTATCTATGGAAAACAACACCGTGTTTCATTTTACTCTAGTCCTCATAAATCTTCTGGCATACTAGATTGTGTTCATTATGATGTGTTTGGTCCAGTTAATGTTCCTTCATTATCGAAGTCTAGATATTATGTGTCTTTTATTGATGACTGTTCGAGAAGGGCATTTGTATACTTTCTCAAAAGTAAATCAGAAGTGTTTAGTCGGTTTAAAGAATTTAAATCTTTGGTAGAGCATCAGACTAGAAGGAAAATTAAATGTTTGAGGATAGACAATGGCGGAGAATTTTGGTCTACATATTTTTAAAGGTATTGTATAGATCATGGAATTAAAAGGCATAAGACAACGCCTTACACTCCACAACAGAATGGAGTTGCTGAAAGGTTGAATAGGACACTGATGGAAAAGACAAGGACTATGCTAAGCAGTGCTAGTCTGTAGCAGAAGTTCTAGGCTAAGGTTGTGGCTACAACATGTTATCTGCTAAACCGATCTCCTTGCTCTACTCTTGTTGATAAGACACCTTTGGAAGCATAGTCTGGTAAGAAGCCCTCTCTAAGGCATGTTCGTGTCTTTGGCTGTGACGCATATGTTTATGTGCCAAATGAAAAGAGATCAAAATTGGATAACAAGGTTGTGAAGTGTATTCTCATGGGCTATGGATTTGGTATGAAGGGATACAAGCTTTGGAACCCTGTTACAGAGAAGGTTTTGTATAGTAGAAGCGTGATATTTTATGAGCTCAAACCTTCAGTAAGTGATCAACAGCTTGAGACAGATAAGAGTGACAAGAAAAAGGATGCAGTTGAGATTCCCCAAACTCTAGAAAGGGAAGAGATGCATGGTGTACCTGAGATTGAGGAGAGCTCAAGCAGCTCTGAGAGTTCTGATGATGAAGAACCACAACCTCAACCTGTAAGGATATCTACACGAGAAAAATGACAACCTGAAAGGTATGGTTCTCACTATTAAATTCGAACTATGCCCACACCTTAATTACTTGCACTGATGAGCCTAGGACTGTAAAAGAAGCAATCAACATATCTAATTCGAATTCTTGGCTGGAAGCCATGAATGAAGAAATGGATTCATTGAAGAAGAATGAAACCTGGGATTTGGTACCAATGCCTAAAGGGCAAAATTCTGTTGGTTGTAAGTGGATATTCAAAAAGAAGACATGTCTTGATGGCAGTGTTGAGAAGTATAAGGCATGACTGGTTGCAAAGGGATTTTCCCAAATTGAGGGAATTGATTATGGAGATATTTTTTCCCCTATAGAAAAGCTGACATCCAACAGATTTTTGTTGTCATTGGCAGCTGTGTATGAATTTGAAATTGAGCAGATGGATGTGAAGACAATGTTTCTCCATGGTGAGTTGGAAGAAGAAATTTATATCTCCCATCTTGAGCATTTCATTGTGAAAGGTAAACAAAATTTGGTTTGTAAGTTAAATAAATCTTTGTATGGTTTGAAGCAGTCTCCTAGAATGTGGTACTAAAAATTTGACACATTTGTGTTGTCTATGGGATTTGTAAGATCAAAATCTGATCATTGTGTCTATCATAAATCTAAAAATGACCGTGTTCTTGTTATTACACTGTATGTGGATGATATGTTATTCATAGGAAATAGCAAGAGTATGATTTCTGATCTTAAATCTCAGTTGTCTGCAAAGTTTGAAATGAAAGATCTTGGTGCAGCTAGGTACATTCTGGGAATGGAGATAACTAGGGACAAAACAAGCAAAATGATTTGGGTAAGTTAGAGTAAGTATGTGAACACCATTCTAAAGAGATTTGGTATGAACGATTGCAAGCAGCTAGTTGTTCCAATCATGCAGGGAACGAAACTATCTATTGAAGACTGACCAAAATCTGCTACTGAGATGGAGGACATGACCAGTGTGCCCTATGTGAGTGTTGTTGGTAGTTTGATGTATGCAATGGTCTGTACAAGACCAGAAATTTTCTAAGCAATGGGAGTTCTAAGCTATTTTATGGAAAATCCAGGAAGATCACATTGGGATGTTGTGAAAAGAGTGTTCAGGTATTTGAAGGGGACTTCAGATTATGCTCTGTGTTACCATGGTAGTTTGGTTGCATCACAAAGGACTCTCAACATTCAGGGATATGTTGATTCTGATTGGGCAGGGGACATTGCCAGCAGAAGATCCACCAGTGGATATACGTTCATGCTTAATGGTGGAGCAATCAGTTGGATGAGCAAGCGACAGGCTGTAGTTGCTTTATCCACGACAGAGGCAGAGTACATGGCTCCAACTCACGCCTGCAAGGAAGCAGTTTGGATGAGGCATTTGTGTTCAGACATTGGTTTTAATGCAGGGCAGATCACTATTTACTGTGACATTCAGAGTGCCAAATTTTTGGCAAAGAACCCAACTTTCCATGCTAGGACGAAGCACATTGATGTGCAGTTTCACTTCATGAGAGACATGGTGGAAGATGGAAGAGTTTGTCTTGAAAAGGTCGACACTTTGAAGAATGTTTCAGATGCTTTGACAAAGCCCGTGAGCATAGACAAGTTCAAATGGTGCGCAAAATCGATGGGCCTTGGGCCTATGACCGACAGTGATTTTTTCTAAGTTTGGAGGAAGTTGGAAGTCTTTTCCAAGTGGGAGCTTGTTGAGAAAGTATGTCTCAACTTCCAATTTGAAGCCTCAGGAATTCAAGACTTGGCGAAAAATTGAAGTTCTTAGCCTTTACCACCATACCACACCTGGCTTATTTATGCCCTTACCGCTTTACCACGGTGGTCTGGTCTGCCCCTGATGGTATCGCGGTGACAGGCTTAGCGATTTCTACCTTATCATGCACGGTGAGTTTAATCATCGCGGTGGTCGCGGTAGGTGGCTTCCTGACTGCCTCGCTGGTCACCGCCTTACCACGGTCGCTGAAGGCCTTCACCGCCAATGGTAGCCTGGTGGTTAACGCTCCACCATGGGCGGTGAGTTGTCTCACTGCAATGGCTGCGGTGAAGCCGCTTGCGACTTGGTCAGTGATTACTGCCACACCGCGGGCGATGGATCCTCTCACCGTGGTGTCCATGGTGAGACTGCCAACGGTGCGCTCGGTGGTTACCACTCCACCATAGATGGTGAGCTTTCTCACCGTGGTGGCTATGGTAAGATCGCGAGTCGTCTAGCTGACGGTCATCGCCCTATCATGGAGTGGCCTCGTGGCCTCTGTGGTAGCATAGTTTGACCACCTGCAGTCCCCCAGATTGGTTACCGCCACACTATTGGTCAACATGGATAGGGCAGCGGTAGTGTGGTAGATGGCGAGGTGAGCTCATCACAATACCGTGGCTTGATGAAATAGAATTGTTGGTAGTGCGGTGTAGTCTTGGGTGATCTCGAACGAGCTCACCGTTGCACCGCGGCTGGGTTGGTTGAGCTCGACGGTTGCACGGTAAGAGCTCGGAGCTCGGTCAATTGAGTTGGACCAAAAATTCAAAGCACACAGTGAATGGCGGAAGGACACGTGGTAGTTTGACAGATTATCGATTGGCCAAAAGCCAAAAATAGTAAAGGTAGTAATTGCAGGCTTGTTCGACTAATGACAGGAACCCGCTTATGGCAAAGAATTAAATGCCTGGGTGGCTTGATGAAATCATATCAGATCGATGGTGTACTGGAAGTTCGATGCATGAACCTGAAGCCATGGGATTGGTTGAAAGTGTAAATGCAATGAAGACTTGTATAGTCAATGTGAGGTTGATGTTGATGTACATGTAAGTTGGCAAGTCGATGGAAGAGATAACATTCTTATTGTATACTTTGAAGGAAGTATTGTAATAGTGAGAAAATAATCAGAGTGCTGCTATGAGTTGATTAGAGAGTAAAGACTGAAGAATTTTTATGTAATCTTTTATTGTTGTAATACAAATTCTCTTTTCTTGGTGTAGTGGGTTTTTTACCTGAAAAGGTTTTCCCACGTAAATACTATCATCTATGAATGCTTATATTTTGTTATCTCTTTTATGCTGTATGAATTAATCTCAGTAATTTTAGAAGCTATTAGAACTCATTTTTTCTCTTCTCCTTTGTTGTATTAGTGTTAAGGGAATGTATTCCGCACTATTGGGTCATTAGATCCATCCTTGTTTTCCCTTCAGAAAATACATTTATTTAATTTAATAAATCAACATTTTCTCTCAACATGGAATATTTAGAGAATATTCCTCCAAATTTGAAATCTCTCCAAGTGGATTTGTACATCTTGTGATCCTAATAAAATGTTGCTTCCTAAATGTGAGATGTTAGATAAAACTAATAGTGCAATAAAGAGAAACAACAAGATAATAGGGCACCTCAATGATTAGCCTAAGAAAATGAACAATATGAAAGCAATATGAACAAGTAAATTGCTGTTATACCTTCATGTTGTTGCTTCCTTGGTTGGCCCTTGATGTTGAAGTCTTGTGTGCTCCTTGGATGGCAATGAAAATGAAGTGGATGCAAGATGAATTGATGCAATATGGATGCTAAAATAGATGAGAGATTGAATGGAAATTTTGCAAGAGTTTATTTGCAAAAGACTTGATCCCTTCAAAATGAAGGAATTGAAGGGGTATTTATAGGCCAAATTGAATTCTCTAGAGAATTCAACGGTTGGGATTGATCCAACAAAGATCAAGATGAAGGGCTATGGTGAGTTGAGGACTCACAAGCCCTCACATCTTGACATGTGGAAGGTGAGATGTCTTAGGGTGGAGTGATGTGGAAATGAGGTGGATCTTGGGGGATGAGAAGATTCCTTGGAGGAATAAAAGTGAATTAAAAATTCACAATGATTGAAAGAATCTAGTGGATAAGAGAGGGTCTCCAAAAAGCTGGAGATTTGTCACATGTGGGTGATGTGACAAGTCCAAGGTTCTAGAAGTCCTTGGCACATGTGAAGTGACAAGTCAAGGCTTCTAGAATCTTGTATGGGGGATGGGGAAGACCTTGGAAAGATAAAAGTGAATTAAAAATTCACATGGGGAAGAGGGGAACCTTGGTTGAATAAATGTGAATTAAAAATTCACATGGGGAAGGGAGTCCATACCAAAAATGGTAAGTGGGAAGGTTGACCAGAAAAGGTAAGCCAAATGTGGCTAATGATTCTGATTAAGGTTGTGCAAACACATGATTAAGGTAATTAATGAGAGATTAGAGGCAAGTGAGAGATTACGGAGGATGTGACACTTAATCAAGATTAAGTGGTGCACATCCTAATCACAGATTAATTAATTTAATCCGGATTAGAAGAGGGTTATGGAGAATGTGACAAGGAGAGAGAAAAGAGGAATTAAAAATTGATTTTAATTCAAATAGGTTTAAAAGACTAAATTAAATAATTTGCTATATTTATTTAATTTAGAGAAGAACAGGGTGTAAGGAAAAGTATTTAATTAGATACTTTAAGAACCTTAGGTAGAAAATGAAATAATGATTAAATAAATTATTTAATCACTATTAATGGAATAGATGAATAAAGTAGACAATTTTGATCATATGGAAGTGATCAAATTTGGATGTCTACACATCTAACAAAGCATTCATTATCCTCTTACATGTCCTTGTGCATTGAGCCAAGTGGCATTTAAGTCATTTTCTTTCCCTCTTCAACAAGTCATTTCAAAAACTTGAAATTCCACCTAATAAAATTTATTGGCTCATTCATCAAAATGTGCACAACCTTCCTCCATTCACATCTTAACAAGTGGCACTTGGCCATTAGATGTTGAATGATCCTACATTCATCCATTTTACCTCTTCTTCTCTCAAACACATCTATAAATAAGAAGCTTTCCTTCTCATTTGATCATCCACACTTAAAAAAAAGTTATTATCTTCACATTTAGAGCAATTTCATCCATTTCTTGAGCATTTTTTCATCATCATAGCTAGGTTATTACAAATTTTGTCAAGAAATCATATTGTTCTTCACCATCAAGTGTATCAATCTTGATCAAGCTTACAAAGGAGTTGGGAAAGGGCCAATTTCTACACATAATTGACACCAATTCCCCCATAGGATTGAGGATTTGCATGCTTAATTAGGATTTATTTACTTTCTTGTCTTGTTCTTTATATTTTCCTATTTTGAGTATTGCTAATGAATTTCATGGGGAATCCTTGCCCTTACTTGCATATGAATCTAGTTATGTGTTTTTTTCTCATGTTTGTGTAGGTCTAGGATTGGGGTTCACATTTTGGTGCTAGAAGGAGGGAAAATCTGAAGTTTTAATCACATTTTTTTAGAAAATTTCATGTTTTTGTGTTTTTTTCTTCAGGTTCTAAGTAATTTAGCCGCTGACTATCAAGCGGCGCAATATCAAACCGCTTGAATTTCTAAACTTCGTCGCTACTTCTTTCCTGCCTAAATTTTTCAAATTTTAAACTCGGCCACAAACCTTCCAAATTGCAAACTTCGCCTCTAGGTAAACAAAGTTGCAATCGCGGTCTTTGTTTCACTACAAAGCGTCACTCTCAGAAATTAGCGGCGCTATATTGCGCTGCTAGATTTTTTAAACTCTGCCGCACCCATGAATTGCACTGCTAGGGTGGAGTAAAAATGTCAAATTTAAATCTTTTTTGACATGTGCCTTTTTTTTCTTGACTTTTTTACTCCTAACCTATTTGTTGTCTCTATATTTCTTAGCTTTAATCAGTTTTGTAGGTTGAGGCAAGGAGGAAGCAAAGAAGAATCTTTCACTATGACATCATTGTCTTATTGTACTAAGTATTTTTGAACACTTTTGGATAACTTATAATCTCTTCTTAAGAAATTGATTACCTTCATGCTTTTAGGTTCATTAAAATTTCTTTTGGGCTCTAAAAAGAACACTACAAAAGTTTTCAATTTTGCAACAAAGGGCTTAAAAAGAACTTTAGGAAAAACTCACTAGATTTGGTTTGAGGATTAACAATTGAACAAGGCAAATCCCATATTTCATTTTGGTGCACTAAAAAGAATCAAACCGTTGCTTTGTGGACTTAAAATGAACAAGTGCTTCTTTGCTTTGTAATTAATTACCCAAAGTAATATTAAAAGGACGTATACACTTCTCTCGCACTTTATAGTGATCTTGAGAATCAAAAGGCATTTTGGTGACATTAAGTTGTTGGGTGAAAATAGTGTAATCAACTTTTCAATAGATTACACCATCTAGACTTCAACCACAGCTATGTGAGATATAATCTCTCCTCTTAGAAAGGGGAGGCACCCTTCTTACTGCTAATGGAAGTTGTAGTAAACTTAAAAGGAATACTTACAAAATGTACACTATAATCATGAAATGGGGGGGGGGGGGGGTGTGTTACATTCATACTTCTCTCTTTTTTCAGAGAAGATGTTTACAATACTTCACGATGAAAAGCTTTAGATCTGATAACTTAAACTTAATCAATAGCAGTAATGTCGATATTTCTATCTTGTCAAAGCATAATGTAGAAATACCAAGTATGATTTATAATAACTAAAAGAAAAAGGAAAAGTGAAAGCTCATGAAGGCACAAAGTCGTTCCGTAGAATTTTTGATGTTGAATCCTGTAGAAGTATCGTTCGTTGTATTAGAAGCACAAAGTCTTCTTAGATACAGTGATTCCTCGAACAACATGAATGATTACAAGCACAAAGTCTTGTAGATCCTTCAACAAAAACCTTCATACATAAAAAAATCCAAACGATAAATGCAACACAAAGTTTACATAAACCACTTGAAGCCCTTTCAATCTCATACACTAGTCACTACTGATATAATCAACACACAAGACAATCGATTCCAACACAAAGTCTGGTATGCAATCCTCTTCTTTATTGATTAGATCTGAATTCACAATATTGAACACAAAGTCTCAATGCTTGTTTCAAAGGAGCAGCACTTCGTTGCAAAATATCAAAAGGTAACTATTACAAAAGAAATCCCTCTTATTTATAGAAAAAAGGGAAGAGAAAAATTAGGAAATCAGATGAGTAAAAATAGGAAACCCTAATCTAACTGAGTGTTATTTATTTCTACGTAATCGCACCTCATATTTTTGATGTAATTACTTTTTACAAAAAGACATTTAAGATGTCAAAAACTATTTACAAGATGCATATAGGGAAGCATCAAAATGTTCAACACTGGGAGATCAGGAATCTTCATGGTTCCTTGCTTGGGCGCGGAGTCTTAATATTTTTTCCTGGTCTCCTACATGAACTTTTCATCCGGACCAATGGTGTAATCCACACTGGTGTGAATTCTTGTGATTGGCCTTCTGGCCGATGAATGGACTTTCTTGCACCTATGAAGATGCGTCTTGAGATTATCAAGTGGCAGTCGTATATCGCAAATGACATGTATTGAGGCTTTTGAAAAACTGGCATCCTCAACTTGCAGCATGACTTCTTTGTAGATCTGGGATAGTTCATTGGATCAAAAACTGTCATCTTCAAGATCACTTGATGAAATCTGGAGAGAAACTGCAAGGATCATGGATCCACTAGTGTCAAGAAATACATGCCATATGGGGAATTGTGAAATGAGCAGGAGATATGGAGTCACTGTGATTTGGCCATATGGTGCAGAAAAAGAGGTGTGAAATGCGAGGTGGAAGCGAAAATGAAGAAAACTAAGTTTTAGAGTGTTTAAGAAAAAATGCATATTTTGGTGCTCAGGCAATGAAAATCACCGCTCAAGCACTGGGGTGAAGTTTTCATTTGGTGTTTGGGTAGTGAAAATCACCGCTTGAGCACCGGGGTGAAGTTTTCGTTCGGTGTTCGGGCGGTGAAAATCACCACTCGAGCGTCAAAATGTTTGTGAAAAAGACTAAGTGTTAGGGTGGCGAAAATCACCGCCCGGATACTCAAGGGTTGGAATTGTCGGTGTCGTGGCGGTGATTTTCACCGCCTGAGCACCGGGATGCTGAAGTTTGATGAGTGTCATGGTGGTGAAAATCACCGCCCAAACACTAGAGACTTCTTGGCGTTTCGTGCGACGTCGGCGAATTTCTTCACCCGAACACCAAGGGTTGGAAAGGTAACACACGATGGTAGTGACTCATTGTGTGGCGAGACTGACACAAAGGTAAGGAATCGAGAAAAGAAAAAGACCAAACGAAGGGACGATGAACCAAAACTGTCCAAAATAATCGAGGAATGAAAATCATTTAAGAAAAACGATTAAACATAAATGAAGAAGAGAACATACCTCGAATGGTAGATGATTTGACAAAGATGACAAGAGCAAAAATCCATGAATTGGAGGAGGCAAACAAGATTCAATCTTGTGGGAGGCAACCTGGGATAGCGCTGGAGCGACGAGAGGAGAGGAGTCATAAACGAAATGCGAAAATAACTCATAATATGAGTTAAAACCCTAAAAAGTAACCTAAAACACATGCATTAAATGCGGAGTACAAAACTCACCATAACTAACAAAAAGGTGCTTGGGTGGTGAAAATCACCACTTGAGCACCAAGAGTGAAAAATGGCTAGGTGCAACGGCGGTGAAAATCACCGCTCGAGCACCAAAAATAGTTAAACTTTGGACTAGGTGCAACGGTGGTGAAAATCACCGCTCGAGCACCAAAAACAGTTAAACTTTGGACTAGGTGCAATGGCGGTGAAAATCATCGCTCGAGCACCAAAAACAGTTAGAGAATAAAGAAAGGTGCAACGGTGGTGAAAATCGCCGCTCGAGCACCAAAATCGAAAAATGACTAACTTCTGGTTCGAAAGGAGTCACAAACTTTAAACTCGAAAGTCGAGCCTATCGTCACCTACCCGGACTAGGCAATATTAGAGACCACGTGTTGAGGACAACTTCAAGATTGTCTCATTTTACGTGCTTGAAACACATGGGCCTAGGAAATGGACTGGTTTCGTAGGGGGGTTATCTATGGATCGTGCGCTGCTAGATTCTGCGATAACAGTTGCATAAGTGATTGCCTTCACATTTCATTTGGGATTAAAAATTTAACCAATCTTGCGAGTGTGAGTGGGGCATATTGCGAGTGTTCTCCCTTTGTTTTTCAACAAAGGTTGATCGAACTACGGGATATGCTTGCTCTCTTTTGTTTATCTTAGAGGGCCTGCTTGGTGGGAAAAAGTAATCACCCCAAGGAATGACCCAACCAGGAACACGCTAAAGACAAGCGACTTCCAATTGGTATATAAGTGTGGATTCTCGAGGAAAGTTCAAGAATCACAAGGATTATCTCGATAAGAAGGGCAGAAATGGTCTCTCGATGCATAGATAGTCCCCCACAAATAGAATGCCCATATTAAAACCCTTGTTTAGCAAAGGCCAAAATCCTTAACTATTTGTTGGTGCAAAAGGTCATGTCCTTTGAAGTCGCCCCACTTAACATGAGGTTCTATTGTAGAGATGAAAAGTATGCCATGGCAGATTCATGGGTACTAATGCTTGGTTGAATCAAGAAGTGAGAGCACTGTAAGGGGGAGCCTGTGTGGTCAAGCATCTAATCATCCACACTGAATATGTGCAGCTGGAGTAAAATCCAAGTGGGAATCCAAACAAATATTGTCTTTTCATCCTAGAATTTTGCATGATCTTTAAATAAAAAAACACTTTGCTTGAGTCTCAAAACATTTGAAAACAAACATTCACAAAGGCTTCAAAATTTCAAACCCTTTGGAGGAAACAAATATCTTTGGCAAATCCAAGTGCTCTTGCTTACCCTAGGGATTTCGTCCTTAGAGGTTTCTAAGTATTTGGGTTTAATCATCATTTGTTTTCACTAAAGTCAACAATAGGAAACTTTTGCCTTAATTTCCTCGATTTTCCATATAATGGACTTTGTGGGATAAGAATAAATTAAGACACTTGACATCTAGTTTGAAATTTTAATCAAGAAATTGTTTGTCGTAAAAAGAACTCATTAAGCAAAATAAAGAACAATTGAACCCCACACATGTGCTCTTTCAAATGATTTCCCGCAAAACCAAAATCCAAAAACCAAGGTTCAAAAGTCTTAGTCCAAAAGCTCATGAAGAGCGTCTTTCAAGGTTTCACGAGGTAAGAGAAAAGTTGGTTTACAACTTCTACAAGAATGCTTCAAGAAATAACCCTAACTTGCATGAGTTTTATTATCAGCAAAATCCTAATCTCTTTCAAATGTTTTCTTTTCTCAAATAGGAAGTATGGAATGTTCTTCAAAAAACTAAGGTCTTGTAAGAAGGATTTTTATCTAGGTCAAGTCTAGGATCAAGATCATCACTCTCACCCATCTCTCAACCATCAAAATCAAAAACCATTTCACCAACAAACTCTTGTAAACTTTGAAAACATCACTTATGCTAGAATTTTAGGCAAAATCAAAATCATCTTGTTTATTTAGATATGTGTAGATGAATCCTTCTCCACATATTTGACCAAATTATCAATCCCTGTGAACAAATTTACCTCTTGATAAAATCCAACATCTTGGGGTCTAGGAGTTCATTATCCAAAATCACTTTATTTGACTTAACACACTTAGTCAAATTATCTTGTGTATGAATTTGCTCTAGGATAACACACCCTCCTAGAGTTTATAAGTTCATTATCCAAATCAATCAAAATCAAATCAAATCAAGCCCTAAAGTTTAGCATCTCCCTCAAAGTTTCTCAAGAGTTTCATCATCCGCATCATCCATCTTCCATTTATCTCATCCTCATCATCACTTTGATCCTTAATTTACCCTAGTTCTCTTTTTGTGCCTAAGATTAGATTAATCAATCTCTATTTTATGGTGCAAAAAAGATCACAACAGAAGAAGAATATGGAAATCACCAAGGAAACATCAACTTCAAGTGATTTAAGTCAAACTGCTCCCAAAATAAATCCTAATGGATCAAGCAATTTTCCTCTATCGTCTCAAAATCCTCAGGAAGATGGTCAAGTAGAGCACATCACTGACAATGTCTTAGGGATGACACAAGATGAAATCCTAGAGATGGTGTGAAATCTTGAAAATCATCGAATTGTCAATGTTATGATGAGGTTATATCCCTCCCAATACATGCTTGAGTTAGCAAAAGAAGGGGCTAAACTCCCTTCCAACTTTGACGTAAGCACTATTATGGAAATACCTCTTGGGATCATGCCCTCAACTTCATCCATGCTTCCACTTCAAATCACCACTCAAGACATCCCCAAAATCATATAATCTATTGCTTCAACCCCACGGGTTGTTAACAAAGGAAGCGCCATGCTTCACGAACTCCAAAAATATCACTTTGTGAACAACAAAGAGTTGGATACGAGCATTGCACTAGATCAATTTGTCTCGATAAATCCATTACACCCTTACATTCTTCTTACATTCCATGATTCTTCCAATCCGACCTCTTATCATGCAACACCAATTTATCCTCTAGACATGCAAACTTCTCTCCCTAACTCACAAGGAGAAGGTGATTTGTTTGGAGCCGAGGGAATCTTTGACCCCTCATCATCACTTCAAGGGAATGCACCACCCATCTTTCCACCATTACCACTTGCATCTACATCACCCCTTAGGTTGGGTCTTCCTCCTCTACCCACCATCAATCAATCAAATTAGAACACCATAAAAAATCCTCCTGATGTGCCATTGATATCACAACAACAGATGGAAACCATCCAAGCAACCCCAACAACTAACACATCCGCCATTCCTCAAATCTCCTAAAGTATGGTTTCCCAAGGACCAAGCCTCTTGATCACACCATCCACAACTCAAACCCCAATCATCAACACGACCGTTCCACTCATCACAATGGTCCACACCCTTCCCAATCCACCGCCACCACTTCCAAAACACAACATGAAAAATTCATTCACCATCACATTACAAGTTGCATGACAAGCCACCCATCAAAAGGTGCTCCAAAACCAACAAGTTGCATAGATAGCTACTTAGCAAGCACAATAGGCACAATAGGCTAATCAAGCCCAAGCTTTACTACAACAACAACAAGCTGACCAAGTTGTGCAAGAAGCTCAAGCTGCCCAAGATGTGCAAGAAGCTCAAGCCGCCCAAGCTGCTCAAATCGCACAAGCAGTCCAACAATCACATGCTCAAGCTCGAACCCAATATCTAGCCTAGCAAGCGCAAGCACAAGCACAATACAAAGCACAATTGCAAGTAGCCCAACAAGAAGCCTATCAACAAGCCTTGCAGGATTATCAAATACAACAAGAAGCAACTCAATAACAAGCCCAACAACAGGTGTTGTTGGCACAAAAATAGCATGACCAACAACAAGTGTTGTTGACTCAACATCAAATGTAAACATTACTTGCTCAGCAAAGCTTGTAGCCAACTCCCACCAACATCCCACTCATCAACCCAACACCTCAAAACATGTTCACCCCACCTCCTGATCCGCAAGATGATGTAACAACACAAATCAAATTGCTCTCACAACAAGTGTTTGATCTTCAATTAGGAAAAACAACAAGGACACCCAACAATTTGTGTCCCTATCCATTTGACAGGAGCTTAGCAATGGTACCGTTCTCGAAGGGATTCAAAATCCAAAAATTTGGAAAATATCATGGGATAGGAAACCCTGAAGATCACATCAGGGAGTTCTAGGTACACTATATGGAAGTCACATACAACGACACATATCTATGTGGTTGTTTCCTCGGAGCCTGGTCGGTCCCGCCATGGAGTGGTTCTCTCACTTGCCTACTGGCATCAAAACATTCCAAGAAATCAAAGATGCATTCCTCCAAAATTATGCATTCAACATTTGTCTGGATGTTAGTCTAGAGGAATTATTAGCACTCAAACAAGGAAAGGGGGAATCATTTTCCTCCTTCCTGCAACGATGGTGATCCAAGGCCAATCGAAGCAAATGGGCCATGCTAAAGGAACAACAAATTTGCAACATCATTGCTAATCTAGAAAAGACCTTGGCATTTTATCTAAAGATGCAATGCATCACCACATACGACCAATTGATCCCCAAGGTGGCCAACATAAAAAGGGCCCTTATAACATAAGGGGGCACGCCTACCTATCATGAAAATCAGGACAGTCACCCATCTACCAGTTACAATGAGAGATCTCGCACGTGGGCAAAGAATAGGAATGTCACCAATGATGGAGTGGTCGATGCTAAAGTCGTCATCAGTGCTCCAAATAAAAATAATCAAATGCATCATCATCAACCGTAAAATAATAATCACAATAACACATGAGAAAATGTGGTAAACCAAAAACAACCCCATAATCAAATCAATAATCTCAATAATCAAGGAGGACCACCTCCACAAAAAATGTATCCCCCCAAGTGGAAATTCACAACCCTTGGGGAGTCAATTGAATCCATCATGAAAAAGTTGGTTAATGAAAACCTCATCAAGGTCCCCACTCATGATAATTACCAAGAACCCTAGGTGAAGCCACCCTGGTACAACAAAAAATTCCTTTGTGATTATCATAAGCTCAAGGGGCATACAACTGCCAATCGCATGAAATTGAAGAATGTCATCTAGGATCTAATCGATGAAAAAATCATAAATGTTGAACAATTGGCTGGTAACCAAGATCTAAAAATATACACGAACTAGATGCCCAACCACAATCAAGGAAACGATAAAGGTAACCAAAAGTTTGGCAAAGTGAACCATGTATACGAAGGAGTTGTCGCATGCCTTAACGAATTGGTCACTATTGTCAGTATCAAGGTAGCTAACGTCGACTGTGGAGTCACCACATGTGGTAACAAGGTCACCATTTCCAGGGCATCACAGCCATCTAAGACCCCCACCTCAAATCAAAAATCCCTCCCTAATGGTTACAATGTCCTTGACCAGTTAAAAAGAACCCCTGCTCAAATCTCCATCATGGAGTTACTGAAGATTTCATCTTCCCATAGGGAAATAGTTGAGGAAGCATTGGCTTCATCCACTATCTTTTCCAGCCTTGATATAGAGAAATTCCAAGCTATGGTCTGTAACATCACCACCTCGAATCTCCTCACCTTTTCCAATCAAGACTTCCCCACCCAGCCATCTCACAACCATGCATTACACCTTGAAGTCTTGATTCAAAAAAGTAAGGTCAAAAGGGTCTTGGAGGATGGAGGAGCAGGCCTCAACATTTGTTCACTAAAGCTCATAAAGAATCTGAGAATCTTTGAAGATTCCATTGGAAAATGTAAAAGTATCACGATTGGTTTTATGAGGATCAAGAAAGAGTGTCTGAAGGCACTATTCAACTCCCTATTCAAGTAGGGACAACTGTTATGGAAACTACCTGTCAAGTGCCTGACCTTGACATTCCTTACAATATCCTCCTAGGGTGCCCATGGATCCATGGGATGCAAGCAATTACATCAACATTCCATCAATGTGTCAAGTTTTCATACCAAAATGAAGAGGTCACAATTCATGGTGATCTTGAATCTTTCACCTACTGCAAGAATCTGGAAGCCAAGTTCTATAAAGATCCCCAAGTCTTGAAGAATGATGAAGGCCCCTCAACCTCATATATCGACCCATCCAACATCGCCTCCACTTCTGAGACAAAGACATCCTCCATCCCTGACATATCTAAAATCAAGCTCATGATCCAAGACAATGGATGTGGAGAGTATACAATGAAGAAAAATTCTTCTGTCATAGGAGAGTTACCTCAATCTCCTAGAAAACATGGATGACCTCAACCGGCCGAAACACCCTCACAAACTTTAAGGGCAGACCCTTCTAGATTTTTATGTTGGGGGGATATAAGTCGGGAAACTGTGGATGAAAGAGACATCTCAAGCTCACTATACCAAGATGAAAGGCCCACGCCTAATCTTCCCATGGATGAGAGAAGCAATGGGCTACAAATGATGCTTGGTATGGGATACAATAGAAATGAAAGCCTTGGAAGGAACAACAATGGTCAACTAGAACCCATCATTGTTGAGAGACGAATGAAAATCCTTGGCCTTGTGTGTACCCCTCTGAGTGTAACCATACGTGGCTAGAGTCCCCCAATTAGAGCATTCAGGACTCCCCCCCCAGTTAACAACAACTGCCCTTCAGCTACCTGTATCTATAGGTCTACCCTTAGATAACTTCACCTTTGACATCACCGATGTGTGTAGTAGTAATGATGCTGAAGATACCATAAATGGCTTACCCATGATTTTTGAAGATTCCTCCCTCCTCATGATTAGCACCCTATATTTTGAGTCAAACCAACAAAGTCACAAGATAAACCTGGTCTACCCCCAACTCATTGATTACGACCAACGAGGACCACCAATTTTGGACACGTTCGAAAATGATGAGGCACTCTCGAAATTCATGGGACTAAGGGATACAATACTATGTGGAGATCATAAGGTTGTATTTGACATCACACTGGACACTCATGCCTATTATGGGGAGACGATTGAATCTTTTAGTCACAAAAGTAAGAAATTGAGAATAATCTCAAGGTCGTTGAGTGAAAACCACACTGTGGCACTCTCTGACCATAAAATAGTAAAAATAAAGGGCACATCCAATGGTGAAAACTTCTCTTTCAGGCACCAGAGGATGAAGGATTCAATCTTCCCCTCATTGCACTTAATCAAGAAAAATCAGTGGTCCTAGCAGAATAGTGTAACCCCGTCAATCTGGGAACAAAAGCAATGCCACACATCACCTTCTATGTTGAATCACTTCTCACGGAAGAACAAGAAATCTTAGTTGCATTCCTGAAAGAAAGAAAGGTAAATTTGGCATGGACATATGTTGACATGCCTAGGCTAGATCCAGAGGTGGTAGTTCATCATTTGGTGGTATATCTTGACACAAAACTCATGAGACAAAAGCTCAAAAAGATGCATCCCCAAATAACCTTGCTAGTCAAAATGCAATTGCAGAAACTTGTGGATGCATGGTTCATATGCCCAATTGACTATCTATAATGGGTGTCCAACCTGGTACCTATTTCAAAACCAACTGGGGACATCATCATTTGCACTGATTTCAGAGACTTAAACAAAGCATGTCTTAAGGATGACTTTCCACTACCCAATATCGACATGATAATGGATATGATGGCTAGACACAAGATGCTATCACTAATGGATGGATTTTCTGGATATAATCAGATCATGATAGTAAAGGAGTACTAGCACAAGACAACGTTCACATGTCCATGGGGGACCTATAGTTGGAACATGATGCCATTTGGGCTAAAGAATGTAGGAACAACTTATTAGAGAGCCAAGACACTAATATTTCATGACATAATTCATAAGACAGTGGAAGACTACATGGATGACATATTGGCTAAATCAAGAAAAAGACAGGACCACATATCAGCTTTGAGCTCCATTTTTTATAGGTTAGAAAAGTATAAGGTCCGCCTCAACCCAAAGAAGTGTGTCTTCAGAGCACAATCAGGCAAGCTCCTAAGATATATCATTTCAATAAGAGGAATCGAGGTTGGTCACACCAAAGTCAAGGCAATCCTTGAAATGGAAGCAACCAGGACACTAAAGTAGTTAAGAGGTCTAAAAGGTAGGCTCCAGTCTATCCACAGATTCATAGCACAGCTGGCAGACAAACAAATCCCATATTCTCATCTACTCCACAAGTGGGTAGCATAAAATGGGACAACAAGTATGACCAAGCATTTAAAAAAATCAAGGAATACCTACTCACACCACTAGTTATAATGCCACCAATTCTAGGAAAACCAGTAATCCTATACATCTCAGCAATAACGATAGCTCTCAACACTCTCTTAGCTCAACATGATGAAAATGAAAGAGAGAGAGCAATATACTATATCAGCAAGACCATGGTAGGACATGAGCTAAACTATACTCATATTGAAAAATCTTGTCTAGAAGTTGTATTTGCAGCTCAAAAATTTAGACACTACATGTTGGCTCACCAGATCAAGCTAATCGCAAAAATAGATCCTCTCAAGCACCTACTTTCTAAAGCCACTCTTATAGGACAGAAAATCAAGTGGGTCATGATATTGATAGAAAATGACATTAAATATGTGGAACGCAAGGCCATCAGGAGACAAGTAATTGCAAATCAACTAGTAGAGGCACCTATATACGTAGAAAACCAACTAATCTCATAATTCCCTGATGAATCAATTTTCAACCTAAGTGTGGCAGACCACTGGAAGATGTGTTTTGATGGATCTTATACGCAACATGGGTCAGGGGTAGGAATTTTCTTCATCACTCCCTAAGGAGACTGCATACCCAAATCCTACAAGCTATCATTCCCATGCACAAATAGCATTGCAAAGTATGAAGCTCTTGTCATAGGATTAAGGATTGCGGTGCAGTGGCAAATTATGGCCCTCAAAATATATGGAGACTCTCAGCTCATAATAAATCAAGTAAACAATGCATATTAGAAAAAGGATGATAAATTGACTCCATACAAGAAGTTGGTTGAGAGCCTCAAAGAGTCATTCATTGATATCACATTTGAGCAGCTACCCAAAGCAAACAATAGAGTAGTGGACGCAATGGTTGAAATTGGATAACTCTTGGAAATCCCACACAACATCGCAAATAAATAATTCCTTATAGAGAAACTTCTCATACCAGCATTCTAGGTACTGAAGTCTGAATTTATATCTAAACTCGTTGGTCCCGGTGATCCCTGGTATCATGAAATTTACACCTACTTGAGAAAAGGATTCTTTCTCATTGATATAACCCCAAACCTTAAACGAGCCTTCGTCAAGAATTCAACCCTCTTTTTCATCCTAGGAGAAACCCTCTACCATAGGAGCATCGAAGGAACCCTCTTGCATTGTGTAAATACTGAGGAAGCCTTGAATGCTCTAACCGAGGTACACAATGACATTTGTGGTTCGCACTCAAGTGGTATAACTTTGGCTAAGAAATTGTTGAGGACCGGATACTATTGGCCCAAAATGGAAAGAGATGCACATGAATTTATCAAAATATGTTTGTAGTGTCATAAGCATGGGGACCTCATCCATGCACCATCTCAAAAGCTTCATCCCATTATTACACCTTGGCCCTTTTCACAGTGGGGGCTCGATCTCATCGGTAAAATAATCCCAACCTCATCCAATGGCCATAAATTCATCACTACCGCCACGAAGTACTTTACAAAGTGGGTCGAGGCCATTCCCATGACCTATATAACTGGAAAATGGATATCTAAGTTCATCCTGAACTACCTCATTTGCCGATATGGTGTCCCCCAATCCATTATCTTAGATAATGGGACACCTTTCAAGAATCAGGAGGTGCGTGACCTTTTCCAAAAATTCAACATCCAATATCGCTTTTCCACTCCATATTATCCACAATGCAATGGCCAAGCAGAAGCCACCAACAAAACCATTCTAAAAATCCTTAAAAAAATAATCAATTATGTTGGTCATGATTGGCATCTGCAACTAAATCCTTCCTTATGGGCCTATCGCACTAGCATCTGCACACCAATAGGTGCCACCCCATTCTCCCTGGTCTACGAATCAAAAGCCATCCTCCCCGTTGACATCGAGCTCCCGTCCCTAAGGATATCACTACAAAATCTCATTACAGATGAGGAATACCGGGTCTCATGACTAAATGAGCTAGAAGTCCTAGATGAACAGTGTATGGATTCCCTAAACCATCTATAGGTGTATCAGAACCGACTCAAACGCAACTACAACAAGAAAATTAGGAGGCAAACCTTCCAAGTAGGATAACTTGTGCTAAAGGAGAACCAAAAGAATGTGCCAAGCCTAGAAAGCAAGGGAAAATTTGAACCCAACTGGTTGGGACCTTTCATCATCACAATGAGCTACGAGTCAGGCGCATATCATTTATCGACACTGAAAGGCGAGCCTCTGTAGGAGCCCATGAACAAATCTCATTTCATAAAAAATTATGTCTAAAATCTTGCAAGGTATAGAACCAAAAAATACAAAAAAAATTAGAAAATGTCCTAAAAAAATGGTCACCCTGATGAAAACCTAGCAAATAGGCATCTTGGTGACAACAAAAAAATAAATAAAAAATCGAAAAAGGATTGAAAATAGTAAAGAGAAAAAAATTGTCCTCTAGTGAAAACCACTTCGATGGCACTTTGGACAAGTACCTTGGTGAAAGCCTGGAAAACAGGAACCAAACATAAATAAATCACTCTCCATCCATGAGGTTCTTCACGGCTTATTCCGCACACTCACGTATCCATTACATTCTATTTATCCTTCCATCATCCATCCATGTCCGTATCATAGTCTGATCTTGTGTTTGTATCATGTTCCACCCTAGTACTACTTGGCATATTCCTAAGGTCAATTTGTCTTGCCTTTATTGAAGTAGTCTATCACGTCACATTGGTGGAATTTCATGTACCTGCATCGGATCGGATTTGTGTATATTCTTGTGATCTTCCTTAAACTAAAAAACCCAAAAACATTTAGAAAAAAATAAAAATCCAAACACATCCAAATCATATCAAAATCCAAAAAACAATCAAAAAATCAAAAATCCAAAAACATCCAAATCATATCAAAATCCAAAACATGTCGAAAATATAAAAAATAAAAAATAGAGTCATCTAATCAAACTACGTCATCTCCGAGCTTGAACGTAGTCAAGGTTGATCTTTGATCATCCCCCGATACATTTTAGGTCAGTCCTTTAGGCGTCCGTCACAATAAAAATGACAATCTCTTTGCCCATTTATCTCATCATTAATCAAGTTTGCGTCAATCGAACTACGTGGTCTCTACGTATATAACGTAGGCAAGGGTAATCTATTGATCAACTCCTGAGACCCCTAGGATAGGTCTTTAAGTTAGTCTCTTGGTCATAAATCAAAAAAATCAAAAAATTTGAAAAAATCTGAAAATCAAAACAGCCTCAAAACATTTCAAAAACATCCAAAAATTTGAAAAAAACCAAAATGGTGCATCCATCTCATCTCGCTTTGACCCGCAATAATCATCAATCATAATAAATTAATTGTCATCTTCGTCCTTTAGTGAGTCAATCAAAAGCAAGTCTAGCAGGTTCTAAAGTGAAAGCTCAATCGTCAAAGTCTCAAGTCTAGGTCAGTAAGTCAACAAGTTAATCAACTCGGAGTATCAATAGCTTATCATCTAATTAAATCTTATTATCACCTAATCAAAACATGTCCTAGGATGCATCCTTTCGACAATGGACATCAACATCAGACATCATCGTAGTTTAGTCTTGGCTAGTGATATGAAGAACATTAGCTTGTTTGTTTACTTTATCTTGGTCTTTTTGACTTATCTTATTTTGCGCTCATTCCAAGGACCTCTCAATGATGCCTAATCAAAATAGGTTTAGAGAGAGGGAATGGGGCAACAATCATTATCTTTTTGTTTGCTATGCTTGTTGGATGTTCTTGTAAAATAACTTTGTTATGTGTGCTTTTTTTGGTTTGTAGGGAAGATGTTTTAGATGTCTTGTTGACCACATACGAAGGCTTTCTTTTCTATGTTTTGGTCTGAGGTGTTTAGAAAATTTGAACTACATCCTGAATAAGGTTTTGTATGACAAGTGTGAACAAGAATACTCCTATCTGTTTGTTGATTCAGAGTCCATCACACTAGGTACAATGCCATCCTGGTCCTTTATACCTTGATGCATTGTACCTATGTGTATTATCAAACATAAAGTAATTGGCCCTTTTAAAATCCCAACTCCTGGTAAGAAAATCATCATCATCGACATTAATAATAACAGCTTGCTAGATCTCCTTTCTTCTATCTTCTTTCCACACTAACATGGTACCATGATAGTTAATCAAAAGCATCGCCAATGCATCTTCCCTGCATCCACAAATCATCAGCATAACACACAATGCATATCATATAGGAAAATTAACCACATCACATCATTACATTTCATATACTATCACTATCATCTTAAGTTATGAAGAAATAGAGATTTTTTATTCTAAGCATCTTAAGAAATCAGTGCATTCATGTCATTACATCACGACATCCATAGATCATAATGCATAATCAAACCATCACATGTCATACATCATCATAATCATTTTGCATAAGGAAAAGAAACAAAAATATCACCATCACTCATAATGCATCGCATGAACCATTAAGGGCATAATATAAATCATCTATATATCATAAATGCATCCATACATCCTCACTATAAAAATGCAGAGAAAAATACAAAAATAAATACATCCATAATCATTATATCACATCATCATGTAGAAACATACATTATATTGCACAACATAAAATAGATGCATCTCATAAACATATCATAGCATATAGGAAATTAAAATACATCCATACATCATGCATAAATAAAATAATACATCTCATAAATTGAACCATCTCATATATATCATCAAAAAATATACAATTGTCATGGTACAAAATTGGATCAAGTGTGTATACATCAAAATAGATGATACAATAGGGGTGATAACAATAGGAGCCCATAAATCAAAAAATGAAAACTGTTTGTGATCAAGGCTAGCCCTATTGGTTGTTGTCCTCTCCTACTTGCCTCTCACCATGATCCTTGGGAGGTCTCATCTCTGTTTGTTGAGAGAACTCTGGCACCCGACTAGCTGGTGGTATTGCCTATCTATAATGTTGCCGATAATACTTGGCCTCTCTGACTACCTCCCTGTATGCCCGAAGGGAAATTGTTTGGCCCTAAGATGAGGTGGCCATGCTCTCAAGTTGCCCGCGCCAACCAATCTCCTGGTCTCTCTCAGACCTGGCCTGATCCCTCTCAGCTATCAGTGTTGTGACCTACTATCGATCCTGCTCTCTTTTTGTTGTCAAAATATGAATCTAACCCTATAGCTGTTGAATCAGGGCATCCATGTGATTTGGCTACACTGGTGGTTGTTGTGGGACCTCTTTGTCCCCATCTTTGGGCTGATCCTGGGGAGGGGTCTGATGTGCCTCTACCCAGGGTGGTGTATGTGCTCATGGTGGTGTTTGCACCTGAGGTGGTGTATGTTGTGCCTGGTCATGAGGTGGTGGCCCACCTCCTCCCCTATCTACATCCCCATCCCTATCAGCATCACCCCTGCCTCCCTGTCCCTACCCTCTTTTGGTTGATTTGCCTCTTGGGAACTGTCAATCTCAGAGGAGGTCTAAACCAATCCCTATATGCATGTGTAACCCCTGCATCTATTGGCCCCTGATCATATGGCCATGGCCTAGCCACTAGCTATCTAAAAGATGCCACTGCCTCATTTGCTAGTATGGGTCGGCCCCATGCGGTCTCCCTCGTAGTACAAGAAAAAATCACCACGTACCGATCATCGGATCTGTCCTGAACATCACCAAATTGTCTGGCCACCCTATCATGAAGATACCTCTCAATCATAGTATGATCCTTGCCCTGCATCAATCTATCCTAGCGAAAGAAGAAAAATGGTTGTACATCATCATACCATGGGCCTATGTCGAGCCAGGGCCTCCAAATGAACTCTCTCATCTCATCGATGACTTGCTGCTAGTGGGCGATGTCACCTATCCCTGTATGAGTAAAGGTAATCTGGGGCCCGCCATACCACCAAACAACTGGATTATCTATATCTAAAACAACTGGTGTAACCTACAGACGGAGCATTGGAATCTGCTCCCATGCCCAGATGTGAAGCAATGTGACCCTGGCCCCAATGGCCCTGTTGTCCAGATAAAAAAACTCATGTAAGTCTCTGTATAATAAGGCCAGCATCACTAGACCCCATGCAAAACACTCCCCACAGACGACCATCTGCTCCCATGCCAATCCCCATCCCGGACTGAAGTACCGGCCCCGTCAATCCAGTGCCACAAGACCTAATATAATCACAGCAAAAATGAGAATGAATGTGGGCACTATGCCCCGTTACCTCTCCAAATCAATTTGTCCCTTAGAAAAAAATGATCTTATCTAGCCCCATAACCGTGAAGCAAGCATCCCTCCTAACATCCACATCATAGATCACTCTCTCACCATGGATGGGTAACCATAGGATACGCTAGACATCCTTTAGTGTAATAGTGGTCTCGCCAGTGGGAAGGTGGAAGGAGGATGTCTCTCTATGCCATCGCTCTGCCAAGGCTATCATCATCCCTAGGTGGGTCCGAACAAGATGAACATATGCAACAAACCAGAGACCCATGGCACCAAGTTGCTCCTAGAGAAATACATGCATGCCCTCAAGTCTGCACAACACCGGGCATCTGTGCTCCCTTGAATGTAGTATCTTGAGGTCCTACAATGCAAGAAAGGTCACTGTGTCAAATTTCAAAAAAAAAATAGACCCTCAAAGTGAGTTTCTCTTGGCCAATAAACAATTACGGCCCTATTTTCAATTGCGACCAGTTTGCAAACTCCAAACTATGCCACGACGGCGCTCTCTGATCCTAAACTCCAAATGGGCCCACCACAACACTATTTGCATATGCAACCGAGTTGGCCTTGAAACCCTAATTCCTAAAGTGGGTCATGGTGGTCCTCTTCGCACATGTGGTGTAATAAGAGACTGTATGGCATTGATTTCACATTTGCAACGACACTATATAGCGCCGCTTGACCCTAATTAATGCATGTAAAATGATAAAATTACAAGTTAGGAAAGGAGTATGTACCACGGGTCATGTGCCGGTTGGCCGCTGGTGCACTCGTACTCGCTCTGACATGTGTTGGGGAAGTTGTCGTTGCGCCATCTCGACCAGGACTTAGAGCTCAAAGTGTAGTAATCTTCAAAGGCTAAGTGCGAAAGTGATTTGAAAATGACCCCTTAGGGTCTATTTTAAACCTAAAATTAGGGTTTTTGACCTAATTTTTCCATCCAGCTAGGGTTATGGTCCCTTGATCCCATTTTTTCACAATCAAGGGTAGTTTTGCATCATTTTTGGTTTTTAACACATTTTTTGGCATCCCAGAGCTTTTCTAGACCCGTCGGGCACCTTGTCATTTTTTTTTTCACAAAATCACCCAAAAATCCAAATTTTTATCTGATCTCTTGAGGGGGAAATATACTAGCATGATCCTTCTTGATGGGGCAGCAGTGGGGCATCTAAAAAAGTTGATTTTTTTTTAACTTTGATCACATCAGTTTATTTTTTGAATCAATGCAACAAGTGCATTGCTTCAAAGAGGGAAAAAATGTAGACACGAAAAATGTACTGACACACTTGATCCTAATTACTAACATCGTTTCGTCCTAAATCACCTTCTCACCTTGTCATCACCTTTCATCCCTTAATTGAATAATTCATTGTTTATCTGATTAAGTCATTCTTCCCTATTGATTAAATTAATCAATTTAATTTAATTAACCCTATATCACTATTTAATTAAAATCTCTAAAATTGTCCTATTAAATTAAATGCTTATTTAATTTAATCTAACATCATCCCCTTTGAGTTAAATAAATCAAAATATTTATTTAATTAAAGCCTAAACCAATTTCTTCTCAACTTTGATTTAAATAAAATCACAAAATCTAAATCAAATTTGTCACATCATCTAATCTCCCATTAAATTAGTCAAATCTTGATTAATTTAATCCAAAACTCTTAATTTCTCTAGATTTTGCCACTTGCACATGAAAAGATATTTAATTAATTTAATAAATCAACATTTTCTCTCAACATGGAATATTTAGAGAATATTCCTCCAAATTTGAAATCTCTCCAAGTGGATTTGTACATCCAACAAAGCATTCATTCTCCTCTTACATGTCCTTGTGCATTGAGCCAAGTGGCATTTAAGTCATTTTATTTCCCTCTTCAACAAGTAATTTCATAAATTTGAAATTCCACCTAATAACATTGATTGGCTCATTCATCAAAATGTGCACAACCTTCCTCCATTCACATCTTAACAAGTGACACTTGGCCATTGGATGTTGAATGATCCCACATTCATCCATTTTTCCTCTTCTTCTCTCAAACACATCTATAAATAAGAAGCTTTCTTTCTCATTTGATCATCCACACTTAGAGCAAATTTATTATCTTCACATTTAGAGCAATTTCATCCATTTCTTGAGCATTTTTTCATCATCATTGCTAGGTTATTGCAGATTTTGTCAAGGAATCATATTGTTCTTCACCATCAAGTGGATCAATCTTCATCAAGCTTACAAAGGAGTTGGGAAAGGGCCAATTTCTACATATAATTGGAACCAATTCCCCCATAGGATTGAGGATTTACATGCTTAATTAGGATTTATTTACTTTCTTGTCTTGTTCTTCATATTTTCCTATTTTGAGTATTGCTAATGAATTTCATGGGGAATCCTTGTCCTTACTTGCATATGAATCTAATTATGTGTTTGTTTCTCATGTTTGTGCAGGTCTAGGATTGGGGTTCACAGCTCTAATATGAGCTACCATGCTCCCTAAAAGGTGACCGTCATGGTGAACATGAGGACCTATGCTCTGGGGATGGCCTATCATATGGCCCTGACCATGTTGGTCCTGACACACCTCCACTGCTCTTTGACCTGCTATGGAACCATTTACTATGAGACATACCACTGCTCAAGGGCTTTGAGGCACTTGGTGCTCTCCTCTTGGGTGGTACCTTAGCCTCATACAAATCCCAATAGTATTTCTCTCTCCTACTAGACCTAGCAATCTCTCTAGCCACATCTATTGTCAACCCACTGCAAGTATTGATGAATTCTATGACTCATTGGTCCACTTGTTGTTTCCCAATCACTTTTGTATCTCTCTCTATTTTCATACCATCCCTCTATGTCTGCAATGCCCCCACCTCTACCTCCAATGCCTAAATCCAGGTTGTAGCCTGATCCAACCATTCTTGAAGATGAAATATCCTCTGATCCACTAGTCCATCTCCCCCTCCGATTGGTATCTCCTCCAATCCTACCTCTGTATCCTCACCCATGACAATCCTGTCTTAAAGGATCCACTTAGCCTCCTCCATCTCCTCCTCCTCTTAATGCTCCTCCTCCATCTCGGCCTCCTCCATCTCCACATCATATTGTCTCACCTCGAGAAGTGGATCATCATCTTGTCGCTCCTCCTCATCAAACCTCTCCTTTGCCACCCTCTCCTCTACAACCCTCTCCTCCTCACCCTCCTCTCAGATCAATGATAGTGGTCCAACAACCTGCTATATTCTCCTCCTCCTTTGTTGGGATCTCCCTCCTCCTTTGCTTCCCCTATCATCTCCACCATTATAGCCTCTCCCTTCATCTTCCCTCCCTCCATCTCAACGTCCTCCATCTCCTCTCCCCTCAATCTCCTCTTTAACCTCGTGGGCCCTGATCTCGATGCTCCACTGATGTTGATTGATCTAGATCCGTGTATAGATTTGTCCTATGACTCTCCCACCATGCATCATAGTTTTTTGTCATGCTTGGGTCTATTGCACCACCCCTCCATTCCCATTGCATCAGTTGTGTGCATCTATTCGCCGCTCTGTTGTCGCCACTGGAATCATCTAACCCCATGGGTGCACCTTAAGTGATGATTGAGTGAACTCTACTATCCCCCGAGGCACATCCTATGTCTCCTCAAATTACCTCCTGACCCACTTTGGAAAATACTACTTTATGATATGTTGCGATTGGACTGTCTATCCAATTAGGTACCTGGCTTGTTTGCACCATGGTAGGTGTTGATCCTCATTTGCCCACTGCTGACAATCCTTGCATGGTCTCCATACAAAACTAACCAGTACATCAATCCCATGCCACCAATACCCTATGTCATCCATATGAGTCTGATCACTATGCCACCATACAGATATACATATGACATACCATCCCTTAAAAAACTATTGAATGGAGGATGGAACACTACAATGTGCTCCCATACCCACACCATCAACATATTCACCCCACAACTCATAGACTGACCATCTCGATAGGCTATGTTGTGAAACTATAAATATAGCATGGCCAATAAATAGGCCCCCATGTATAGATGGTCCCATGTAGCGTCATCATTTCTAACATCTCCCCCATCCAACAGAAAAGTCATGCCATCGATGATCTTGAATAATAACTCTTGCAATCAGAGTATGCAAAATGCAGTCCTATCTCTCATATTGCTTTGCTAGCGCCTCCCATTTGATATTGTAGCCCTCCATCCTAAGCTTTTCCACATCCTCATATATGTAATACTCCTCAATTGCTCAGTATCCCTGCACTAGATCATATCTAACCCACTCTCCTCGGATTGGAATCCTTAGTATTTTGTAGACGTCCTCCAAGATTTTGGTCGCCTCTCTTGTCGGGAAGTGGAACGAACATGTCTTGGAGTGCCATCTCTTCATGAGTGCATTCAACAAACCCTTTTTTCCCTAATGAGGGCATGTAGGTCACATGGTACAAACCAAGATGCATCCACCCATGCTTCTTAGTGTTGGATAATTGATCTCGAAGTTGAAATGTGGATGATCACGACTCCCGGGTATAAATAGGGGCAAGCACAACCTGTCATCACAAACAATAGTTGTGCCAATCTAAGACCCTAATTAGACCTATTGGACTCACATTGCACAAGAAATTTCATCCTAAATTGGGGCAAAATTTTAACCAGTCAGTTGCATCATTCTGCTACACAAATGTGACACACATCAATTGCATCACTATTTTTCAGTATGTGAACTATGAAATTGCACTTGCATCACATGCCTCAGCAAATGTGTCACCAGGGCCACTTGGAATCAAACCCCAATTAGTTGTGTCTTAGTATCACACATGCATTGTTTCCCCAAACACATGTGGTTCACCTTGTCGAATGCATTTTTCTCATCTGCAAGTGTGATGCAGGAAGCAAAAGTGGTGCTCTTTGCAGTTGTGTTGCATTGCATTCAATTGTCTACCTACCCTAGTAGTTGTGGTGCACCATGATAGTTGCGGTGAACCGTTCACTTGCATCACTCATGATGGCAGTTGAGGTGAACATTGTTCACTGCATTTGCTTAATAAATTTTTAAACCCTAAAATATGCACAAAAAATGAAAATTGACAAAGTGGGCAAAGTGTATTTATTGGGTCCTCTACGCCCTTTGGCCATTGGAAGGTCCAAACTCGATATCCACGATGCTCGGCGTGCGGAACAGGTGACATCTTGGATGCTAGTCTCTCTTAGAGCTCTCCAATCTCCAAACTCAAAATGCACAAATGAGTCATTTTCCCACTCAAATTTCTATTTATAAGTAATCAAAATTAGGGTTTGCACTAGGGCTTGTATTGGATGCACTCTCTAGGAGGTTCAAAACCTAATTTTTGTGTGTATTGGTTTGCTTAACATCATAAGCAAACCAATTTTTTTTTATAAAGTGCATTTAACATACACATTCACTTACTAATTAACAACAACCTCTAAGGCTACAGGATTAGGATTACTTAAACCCACACATACATATTACATATAACCATAGCCTTATGAACTTTACGAAATAACCATCATACATCATAAGAATACCACATAACATAATAATATAATCAACCAAGATACAATCTCATAATCATTATCTTAATCCAATAGTTACATCACTCATTCCAAGAATGAGACACCAGTACAAATGTATTACAATTACATAACTCCACCTCATAACAAAAGAGGGATAAAATAATTTATACAAGTTAAAATATTACAATGCAAGTAATTACAACAAGAACCGTGAGTTGTCCATCTGGATGTCTCACCACCAAGTACTGAAGATCGATGGGGACCCAACGGTTTTGGTGCATGTTCCACCCTATCAATGTGGTACCCGAAGGCCCACCCCCCATGCTAGGAGATAGTAACAAAGTAACATGAACAAAGATTCTACTACCTCTAACTAAAAACAGACTCAAACTGACTCATACTGTTATAACCAACTAAATGAATTAACAAGTACAACTCATTCACCATACAAGTACGAATCAAGTACAATTCAAGTACAATACAAGTACAAATCAAATACAATACAAGTACAAATTAAGTACAATACAAGTACAACTCCAACATCACTGACATAGGTCACATTGCTTCCAGACATAATAATAATCAAGTATGTTCACAAAACCATACACGTAAAACAATTAACAACAGTTGTCCTAGATAGAGTGTCATCGCAAGGTTTGTCATGAGATCTCCTCTGAGCATTCTTCATAGGCTCCGGCACAAGTAATCCTGGTGGCCTCAACCGAATCTCGGCACTCAGACTCACTCATGCGGAATCAACTACCTCTCGCAAGAACAAGATAGTTGATCTTGCCATTCCAAGCCTTCCCACTCATCCCAAGTCTAAACAAGCCCTTGTGTCTATGAGTGAGGTAAAATTATCTTAATTAGTGAGAAGTTAGTTCTAATCTTCTAAGTACATTATTTTAATTATCACTTGTTTAAATCACTCCTGAAGGTTATTCAGTTTACCTCTTTGGGCTCTAGCGCCTAACAGAAGCCACTCTTCTAATCGACAACACACTCACAACCAATCACCAAGGGAAACATAAGTGCATACAAACTAGGCATCATAACCACTCCAACACAAGGAGGATACAAATAATAGAAACTCACTTCAAACATCTTGGAGGCAACAATCACATAGTCCACTCCTTTCAAGGAGACACGGATCCCATAATCCGCTCCTAAACCAAGGAGGTGCAAACATCCCTGTTCATGAAAATCGGGTAAAACTGAAAAGACGCCATGCACTACCCAAGGGGAAACAACTGGATGGCATAAAGATTCAACAACCCTTATCCTCTAAGTTCTTATGGAAGACTTATAATTTAGGACTAACACTAAATTCCAAAACCAACAATGCAACTTGATGACATAGCAACAAAAGCATTCAAGTCATCAATCAAATCTAATATTTGGATTTCCTAAATCCATACTCATTCAATAGGTAGTGTTGACAAAGTCAAAGACACGATAACTAGATCATCTAAAATAATCATAACCCTTATTTCCCTTTTCATTATAGGAAATCTAAAAATAATTAAACTTACTTCCCTTTACTGAATACAGAGAATTAAATCCTTTAAGATAATCATGAGGAAGATACTACTTTTGGATATACTAAATCCATACCTCTTTCATAATCCAATCATAATGATTCAATTAATCTAAATAAAAATTAATAAATAACATAATTGATTGCCTCATCAATAAAACAACTTCTTAATTTACTTTTAAATTGACACAAATCCATGCAAGTAAACTCTTTCCATTTCCTAACCAAATCTTACATCTCATTCACTTTTCTATTTAAAACATTCAATCACCTTAATATAATAACATATTGTTTCTCTATCCATTTACAAACATGTAATTTCATCAATGTATAAAAAATATCTTTTGGCTTATCTATTTGACCACGTATTCATATTGTTTCTAATTAAATCTCATTAATTAAAACAAATATTTAAATATAAATATTTCTATAATTCTTCAATATATTTAAATATCTTTTCCCTTATCAATTTTGACCATACATTCAAAACTTATCATTTAAATTCTTCATGCAAAGCTAAATTACATGCACTTAAATAAAACAAGGTAAATACTGATTGAAAATACCCATGGATATATATATACATTTCAATATATTTTCTTCAATCATATTAACAAAATAAATGTTTCTTTTTAAATCAAGTAATTACTTCTATTAAAAAAATATCTTTCTCTATTCATTTTCTACGCATACTAATCATTTCTTTTAGAACACTAATAATACCCAATTTGCAACAACAAAATAAAATAATATAAAATATTATTTAATCTCTCAAATGGATATATACCTTCAATATATATATACTAAATATAAATTAGTATATTTAAATATATTTAATCATTAACATATCTTCTATTCTTTACAGCATATCAAATTGTTTAATTCAAAATAAAATATCCTTTATCATTAATTTTCCAAAATATATATATATTTTTCCAATTAAATCAAATTAATAATTGGGCCTTTTACACATGAATTTAAATTTCACAATTAAATTTTAAATTATGCATTCTTTAAATCAAATATTTAACTCCTTCAATTAAACTTTAACATGCCATTTTAAAATAAACAATAATTTCTCCATATGTTTATAATTTTAATTCCACTAATCTAATATACAAATTTTATTTAAAATAATATAAATAAATATAATACTTTAGTATTATAAATTATAATATAAAATATTATTAAATAATATTATAATATTATAATAACAATACCTAAAATATTAATATTTATAAATATTAATTTATTATTATTTTATTTTCAAAACAGCCATGGGAAAATAACTTAACATCAGTCTCATGTTTCAAGCATAACTGAAAAAATACGATTTTACCACACCATTTTACCATAAAAAATATAATTATATTGCAGATTTTAAAATCCGATTTTTAATAATAAACAGAGGGTTTCATTTTCTAAAAACATTCTAAATGCATTGTTCAATCTCTATATTTGATTTCAATAACAACAAAATCGATTTCCCCAAATAATTTAAATTCAACTAAGGTTTTCACAATTTTCACTCAAAAATTTTCACAAGCAAAGGCTATAAATTTGTTTAATTCTTTTCTTCTAATATCAAATTTATTTTCTAAAACAGATTTAACAAACAAATCTTTAATCATTACTATTTTAAAGTAAACAATCAAGAACAATAAAACACAAAGAGGAAAACCTGGTACAAGAAGCTACAGAAAGAGATGAATTTCTGATGCAAGCCTCCTCCAAGGATTTCTTGAATTTTCTTCAATATTCCAATGAATCCAATCCAAAATCCAACAAATGCAAACAATATTTCCTTCAATCAATTCTACAATCAAACTTTCTTCAAACCCTTGTGCAAATTTTCCAAAATTTCTTCCCTGCTGTAAAAATGTATTTTTCTAAAAACTTTCTCCCCTAAAATTAAAACATGTATTCTTTATAAATCAAAAATACTTAATACAACCCTAATTCACATTACATGCAAATTAAATATTTCAATTTCAATTTTTTCAACCCTAATTCACATTGCAAGCAAATTAGATATTTCAATTTCAATTTCAATTTCAATTTCACTTTTCAAAAAACCACTTTCAATTTAAAATGCAATTTCAAATAATAAATTAATTTCCAAAGTTGCAACCAATTTCCCAAATAAATATTTAATTACAATTTCTAATTTAATTCTCATACGTTGGAATTAAATTCCAAAATTAATTCTAATTCTTTTATTTCCTTTTATTCTCTTGCATCACGTTTAATTAATTAATTTAATTATTTAATGACTAAACTCAACCCCCTTGGATTAAATTTAATTAATTAAATAATTTAAATATAAACTTTTATCCACATTGGATTATTTAAATTAAATAATCATCAACATGATTTAAATGCAATTATTCTAAATATCTATTTCCAAATCAAGAATTCTTCATAATTAAATAACATCAAAGCAAGACCAGACAATGACTCGACACACACAACTAATGACACACTAAGGCTAGGGTGTAAACTTGACACATGTTACCTATATCTCCCGTTCAACTTAACCGTTGGATCGACACGCTCAAACCTATGAAACCAGGTGGAGTTGATGTCATGTACCTGCAATCCTGCAACCAAGTAAACAACATCATACAATATATCCAGCATATAATACACACCGTAAAGAAGAAATTACCGATTCACAGGGCGCTCGCAAGCGAGTGATGCGAAACTGTCCTCTTCACCAATACACTCATCGAAACTGACACTTCCATCATAATCTAGTAATTTCATAATAACATCTCATGTTAATTCTATAACATCATTAATCCATAATGCATGTGAAACAATAATCAGATAACTGCATCCCACAATATTAGTTATCGCTCAATAGTAGCGATCAAAACATCATAATAAAATGTATCCAGAAGCAAGGTAACTACAACCAACATAGCATAAAGCAACTTGAACAAGAAGCAAAATGGAGGGGTATTACATGTGTCTTAGTATCACACATGCATCGTTTCCCCAAACACATGTGGTTCACCTTGTCAAATGCATTTTTCTCATCTGCAAGTGTGATGCAGGAAGCAAAAGTGGTGCTCTTTGCAGTTGTGTTGCATTGCATTCAATTGTCTACCTACCCTAGTAGTTGTGGTGCACCATGATAGTTGTGGTGAACCGTTCACTTGCATCACTCATGATGGCAGTTGAGGTGAACATTGTTCACTGCATTTGCTTAATAAATTTTTAAACCCTAAAATATGCACAAAAAATGAAAATTGACGAAGTGGGCAAGGTGTATTTATTGGGTCCTCTACGCCCTTTGGCCATCGAAAGGTCCAAACTCGATATCCACGATGCTCGGCGTGTGGAATAGGTGACATCTTGGATGCTAGTCTTTCTTAGAGCTCTCCAATCTCCAAACTCAAAATGCACAAATGAGTCATTTTCCCACTCAAATTTCTATTTATAAGTAATCAAAATTAGGGTTTGCACTAGGGCTTGTATTGGATGCACTCTCTAGGAGGTTCAAAACCTAATTTTTGCTACCCTAAAGGTCCTAAAACTTAAATCTTTCATCACCAACACATTCCTAGTTGTCAAATTGACTTATCAAAACATTTTTTACAAAAATTTGAGGGGGCATAGGTCCACCCTGCTTACACTGGGGCATATTTTTGACTGAATTTCTTTAACTCTAAAAATTGTCCTAGGCCTGCAAACTTTATTTTCTTCATTGATTCCCCTTTCGTCTTTGATAATTAAATAATTTTAATTATTTAATTATTGTCTAATGGCATAAGTCTTCTATTAATTAATTAATTTTAATTATTTAACTAATTCATTTCTATCTTTTTATTTCTTCTTTTGATTAATTAAATAAATTTAATTTATTTATTTATTTATCACTTTCTACTATAATTAAATAGTTATTTTAATTATTTAATTATTCATTAGCCTTTTTCTATCATTAAATTAAATAAATTTTATTTATTTAATTGTCTACTAATTCTTCATTTTCTTCCCACTTTTGAATTAAATTATTATTTAATGAAAAAGTCAACCTGTCACATGTCCTCTATAATTAAATATTGTTTTAATTATTTAATTATTCATTTCCATCTCAAATTAAATAATCTTATAGTTATTTGAATCTCTCCTATAACCTCTTTTTTTGTGCCAACCTCATTATCCGTGTCAATATTATCCCTCAACATCTCATTTAATTTCCACCATTGATTGAATTATTTTATAAATCAATCTTAGCCATTTATTGAATTATTTTATAAATCAATCTTAGCCATTCATTTCTTGTCATTGCCCTAATTTTTCCCTAACCCTATTTCATACTACAACTTTCATTCTTAGCCATTAATTGACATATCTTATTGACACTAAATCTCAGCCCTTCATTGACATTTATCTTTCTATAAAAGACACCTATCATTGTCATTTCTATAGATCTAATTCATGCAAAAGTACATGTTGTTAGTGAGACAACTACTATCTTCAATATTTTTCTATCATTGTCATTAGGCTACTATTGCATACTCAAATGTGAGGGTCTCAAGTACACTCAAACAAAATGGAGAAGGATGATGGAGGTCAAGCAACCATGACATAGGTAATATTTACTTTGTGTTTATATTTCTTATGTTGGATTGTGCTCTATTGTTGGTTTAGGGCTTTATAGGTATAGTTTTGATGTTGTATTACCTTAACCTGAATTTTACCTTAGCTTACAAAAGACACTATTGATAATAAGGTCATTTCCCAGGGACAACCATAATGATATGAAAGGACAGTTCACAATCTAAAAGGCAGTCCAAAGGAGCATTAGCACATTACCAGGAAGGTTGAAAATGTGTGTCATTTTCTTGCCCTTGAAGTTCTCCTATGCCTCCAAGAGGTTGTTGACCATTTTAAAGGAAAGCACATGCCCTATTATCATGCAAAGAGTAGTCTTGGTAGTTTGGAAGAGTTAAAGGTAGTTGCAGGTATGTAGGACAAATTGGATTACTTGTAGCAATAGTTAGTAGATTTATTGGCTGGTTGAAAGTCAATTACAAGCATTTAGGGAAGTGTTTAAGAATAGTTAAGTGACTTGGAGGCCAGCTGAAGGAATATAAAAGTAGTTGGAGAGCTTTAAGGGGCTTTGTCGCAACATTTTTGATCATTTCCCAAGCATCTAGGAGTAGATAACAGTTGAAAAGATCAACCTATCTTTTTCCAATGTCACCAAGAAGTTTCCAAGCATTCAAAGCATGAGACAAAGGCAGTTTCAAGCACCCAAGGTTCAAGGAAGCAGTCAACAATAGTCATAAAGGAAACATTTAATGAGTTTTAAACCTATCCTACTTTTCCTCTAGCGCAAAATAGTCAAAAGCAAAGTTTACTTTCATTTTTCCTTAGTTCTTTTCACTTTGATGTAGCATTGTAAACTTGTCTAAAAGTTTATTTCTGATCACCTTGACATTGTAACTCATATTTTCAGTTTTGAGATGGAAAAAAAAACTTTTTAATACATTATCAAGCAAGAGACACATGTTTTCATATTATGTATTGCTATAAACACATCTTCTATCAATAGGATTAGCATTTTGGCCTTCAAAGTTTATGTCCTGGTTGTGTGTGTGAGGTAATTGATGGCATTTTTGTGATTTTTATGTGAAAATCCTTGAATGAATGTCTTCCATCATTTTCAAGCAGAAAAGATATATTTGTGTAGGTTATTGTTTGTCTCATAGTTCAAATAGGTGTTAGCTATGAAGCAAAACACACTTTCTTCCTTCTAAATTACAAGAAACACAAACCTTTTAGTGAAACACTTATACACAGATATGTCAAACACTTATGTTGTGCATAAACAATGGAAAAATTGATTAGTTGTATGTCAAAACAACAATACAAAGTCTAAGAAACACTTTTTTGGTGCACCACCTTAGTATTATGTTCATTTCAAGCAATTCTTTCCACCTTTTCCATCAAGTGAAGTAGTAAAATAATTAGTTTAGGTGATATTTCCCAGGGAACCAACCCTCCTTGGAGGTTCTCTTTCATCATAGGTGACCCACAAACCTGAAAGAAATCCAATGTTTCACCAGTAAGCTAAGTTTCTACAACTTAGCAGGGGTGCATACTTAGGTGATAACACTATGATATCCAATAATTCATCACATAATCATATTAATACCATCATGAAAGGATTTCTAGGTAGTAATAAAAGATAATTATGTTCAAGTTATGAGGCCAGTATACCTCATCAAGTGGTTCTTAGTATGATGGAGTTGGTGTTTCAAGTTTAGGGATAAGTAGTGGAGTTTAGCTATTTGTTGATGGATTAAAAAAAGTCTTATTTTCATATATAGAATATTTTCAAGTGGGAACTCCTATAGAATCCTCCACCAAAATATCTAAAAAAAATCTCTTTATTTTTAAATCATGTCATGTGTGTTTTTATCATGTAAAACTAAATAATATGGAATATATAAATTCTATTTTTTTCATATTTTGCTTAGTGTTATTTATTGATTATGAACTTATATGCAATCTTTTTGTGTTATATAACAATTTTCTTATTCATAGTAGTTTTCTTTTTCATAAAAAAAAATTCATCATTGAAACATTTTTTTTCTTTTTTCTTTTTAAGTTTATTTAATGATTAATATTTTGAACACTTGTGGTTTTTTTCTTTTAAACATTTATGCTAGGATCTAATTATTCTACAATGTCTAATGAATAATGATCAATGGCTTAATTTATATTTCAAGAGAAAAAATTTATATGTCCACACTTTGGTTAAAAGTTTTGGAATATGCCTAATGAAGATGCAAGTGTCAAATGCCTCATTCTAATTAAATATTTATATTTTTAGAGAAAATCTGATTTAAACATAACTTTTCTAAATATACAATAGCACATATATATCATTTATTTAATAGTTTAACAAATTTTAAAATAATGTAATTACATAAATATAATACATTATTTAATGAATAATAAAATCAACAACTAAAGTTTATTTCTAGGAGGTGTTGTCTAGTCTCACAACATACCCCATTTTTCTCTCATCAAAATAGGAACCCCCTCTTTGCTTACTTTGGTGGTCAAAGTAAAAATTCCCTAGTCTATTTAGATCTCAATTTTTTACTTTCCAGTTGGCTTAAATCACATCATAGATAGATAAAACATTGAAAAATAAGATAAGTTGACTTTTGGAGGTCCTTCAAATTTGTTAAAATAAGCAAGTTATAGCTTTGCAGGTGTTTTGTATCCAACTAACACAATGTGTCGGTTCCCTTTTGTTCTCTTACAATACACAATTCATTTGATTTTCCCCTTAATTGTGGAAGGTTTGAATGCTAGTGAGCTTATACCTTTTAAAATTGCATATATCTTAGTCTTCTTGTTTCTAGTGGACCCGTCCATTTTATATTCCATGATTAAACCTTTGTGAAAGTTTGAGACCTATCCAAACTTCATAATTTACAAGTGTTGTTGCCCTGTTCAGTTAGGTATTCTTGCATTTTGGCCTTATTGCACCTATATGGGAGGTAAATGTTATCACATATTAAATATTAAAATCTAAGCCACTTTTTGGACCCAAGTTGACCATGAAATCATATTTAAATCTTTGCAAAGATCTGTGGCCTAAGTGAATTGAAATTTTAAACACTAAACTTCTTGTTTGCTTAGATTTGCTTATTCTTTCCAATTCACCTTAATTTTCCTGCAATTATAGGTTTTCCAATCAGAAGTGAACTTCCTTCTTCTTAGATTCCACATTTGAGCAAGTTTGGACTTGAAACACTAATGAGTTAATTAATCCTTTTGTAGAAGTCTGAGATACAAGTGAACCAAATATTTAATGAAACATAACTTTTGGTTCACTTACAAATTTATGCAATTGTACATTAATGATGCCATATTGTTGTAGCTAGTGGACATTTCACCCCCTAAGTGAATTGAACCTATTTTCAGCCTTATTTTCTACTTCACTTACAATTTCTCACAATCATACATTGATAACATCAACAAGTCATGCTTATGTCATTAGTTCTATCAATCAAAAAATGATCAAACTCAAGGAAATGACATTATCTTCCTTTATGATGGCATTGTCAACAAGGATTTCCAGCTAACTTAGTTCTAACATTTCTCAATTTGTGGGAAACCCCTGCATCAAGTAGCAACTGAATTAACTGAAATTGCAAAAAAATGACTCCCAACAGCATCAATACCCAAAATTAATGAAAAATGACCTTTTGAATTCAAATTTTAAATGTAAGTTTGGAAAGGTCAATTTTTCATATGAATTTGAATATAAAAGCAACTTGCTAAAGTTTACTCGAAACATTTGAAATTGTATCCCCACAAAATCCAATTAGTTCTCACCTACTCCATGATTGCATTGAATGTGATTTTTCTTTTCTTGATTTTCTCTACTTTAATGATGTTTTATCATAATGTTCTCATCACAAAAGAAAATTTAGAAAATGAAGAATATTTGAAAAGAAGAACAAAGAGTAAAGAGAAAATACAAAGGTGAACATAGTGAATTTGACAACCTAATTGTTGAAAGAATAACACAAAAAATTCATTGAGGTTTATGAAGTTATGCATCTACTTTTCACAAAGGTTTGACAATTGTCAAGATAACCATGTATGTACCTAGCTAGGTTCATGATACAAAATTATGAGTTTTTTATACAAAAATACCAACCACTATTGGGTTTAAATTTGGTTTTAACTGTAATTAGTTTTCGATTATTCATTTTTACCCATTCTAAAAAGTAATTTTATTTTTTTTAATTTATTTATTTATTAGACTGCAAGAATCAGGTAGCAGGACCCCCTATAAACTACAGTGCGCCTGGTAAACTTTTTAACATGACTGGCACCGCTGGCGCGACACGCCCTCCGGTACCACGGGGGTGGGAGAGACTAGACCTCGTGACCAACCTCCTGCAACAGGAAAGATTTAGCCAACCGAGCTAGGGCCCCAACCCTTCTAAAAAGTAAATTTATTTTATTAGGATAAAAATGATTTTTTCATAGTAAAATTTTGAAAATCCTGATTAGGAAACTAAATCAACTTGAACCCTAGTTAAGAAAATTAGGGTAATTACAAATACTTTTATTAGCGGGATCAATGAGCAAAAGAGAAAAAGGTATGAGATATCAATTTCAGGGAGTGACTCTTCAGTCACAGATTTAGCCTAGGTGTGGTGTTATTTCAAACACCATTATAGGACATGTCAATATGGACAAATTTCATGAGATAATTATAATAGAGAACTCTAGTCTTTGGGAAAAGAATATAGTATGAAGTGGGTTACATAGAGCTATGGGATTTCCTATGTATATGGAATCACCAAAACTTATAATAGAGTGCATTCGTCGATATGATGTCAATAAAATATTGGTTTTCATGATGCCATATTTTATGTAGAATTGACACCAGAAGGAATTTCCAAAATGTTGAACATTCTCATGCATTTCATAATGCACCCTTTTGAGAAGGAAAAGTTCACAAATGAATTCAAGGGAAATGAAGATAAGTATTAAAGGTCTTTTCATGTTAGATGGATGTTAGAGGAAAATAAGCCAAAGGTTGTTTCAAAGCTTCTCAAAAATTTATATAAGAGTTATTTTAAAGAGGAAACCAATGACATCATTACCCTCCAAATTAGAGTAGATGGATTTCCCACTTCAAGTACTTTTGAGCTATGGATGTATGGTTATATTAGGATTATGAAAGATGGAGTTAGTAAGATTCATTGGGCTCAAGTTGTCAGTGATTCTATCTACAAACAAATGACAAAATGAAGGAAGATTAAAACATTTTACATGACTTGCTATTTTATCTATTCTTGTGGTGTTAGAGCACAATTTGTTGGGTTGACTAGGAACTATGTATTGGGAAATTGACCTAGGGAAAATTTGGTCTCCAAATGTTATCTATAGTTAGAGTTGAAATAATTGATCCCACTTCCAAGGGGTCAACGATTCTTTTTCTATGTGGTAAGGAAAATAGAAGGAGATAAAGCAAAAAGGATTTCTTTAGATGTACAAAGTTTCATTCATCCACATAGGAGTTTAGGGTTTAGGGTTTAAAGTTGGTTCATTCAATTTCCCAAGTTCAACTATATAAGAATAGAAGGATTCACTAGAACACCATTCATTTTACCTTGGTATCCTATAGACAAGGTAATTTTATTGGAATTATAAAGATGGGTTATAGAATCTCATGAAGATTTTGAGGCATTGCACAAAGGAGGGAGTGTTAGGTTCTCAATTAACATAGGTTGGTATAAGTGCAATGCACTTGTTAAAACCTAAGAATCAGGAAAAGAATTGCAGTTGTTGGGATTAAAGCCATATGAGCTAACTAGGGAAAGTTATGACCCTTTTCATTGGATGGAGAGACACATTAACAAAAATATCAAGCATGAACCTCACATAGAGGACTTTTGGGCTGATTATGAAAATAATCATGAAGTTAGGAAAAGATATTATCAAAGGTTGACTTTAAAGTAGATGAGGAATCTGGGTACTCACATTGTGCCTCCACAAAATAAAGATGATAATGAAAATATATTACATCCTAGTTATGAAGGAAATATAATTTTTTTATCAACACTCGCCATATCTAGATTGGTCTCATCCAAAGATTACATTAATTGAAGAAATTTCCAAAGAATATATTGAAAGAAAGTAAAGTATGGTTGAATCAATATTTTTAAGCACTAAAATTAATAGGTACATCCATTACATACCCTAAAGCTAATAATAAGAAAGGGGAGAGGAAAACTTGAGAGGATGTTGACTTTGATGATTGCTTGATAAAGAAAACAAGGGTAGAAGAGGCTAAAGGAGTGGAAGTAGAGAAATTAGAAGAACTGGAGAAAGAAATGGTCTCTTCTAAGGAATTAATTGTTTTAAAATATGAGGAGATCCAAATTAGCCAGTAAGGATCATCCCCATAAATTTGATTGAAACTCCTAAAGCTATCTCCTCTGGTACAACAATGTTTCCACATGCAGAGATATTTGCTCCAATTGTTCAACAAGAATTGTAGGGATCATTACCAACTACTTATAAAGGAGAATCAAAAGATAAAGGTAAGAGTATATTTGAGGCTCCCAAGAAAGTACACACTAAGGACTATTTTATTCTATGGTATTCAATTCTCGTTGTTTCCCAATTTATGCAACGAGAATAAGAAATTGATACAAAAAAAATAGTGAGAATATTACAAAAGCAGGATAACAAAATATTTAACTCATAGAAAAGGTTTAGCATATGATGAAGGCTAAAAAGAAGATGGGGGAAACCCAAAAGGATAAAGAGAAAAGTAGAGGTCTCTAATTTCCCTCTATTCAAAGTTATTGATCTAATAGATAATGAGGAAGAGGCAAACATAGACATTGGGTCCATTTTTGAAACTCAAGTAGCTCATTCTATTCTATTTCTTGAAATAAGTAGATGGGATATAAGTCTTGGTGAAATTTTCCAATTGAATAAAGAAATCCATCTCAAATTTTTTATTTAACAAGTGGAGGTATTTGTAAATAACCCTATTCTTTCAAAGATCGAATCTCAAGAAGTGAATAAAGACAAGTGACAAGAAAGTACAAGAAGTCGATCAAGAAGATGAAAATACAAATCAGTTACAGCAAGGGCCAAAAGGTGAACATAATAATCTTGAAAATGAAATTGAGAAATAATAATAGGACACTTATGTGCATGTATAAAGCATAAGCGTGGAACTTAATTAGCAAAAAAGGTGAAGAAGTTCCAATGAATGCAAAACAAGAAATTCTCGAGTAACTACAAGTATTAACAAAGAATCTTCCAGAGCTAGAAGGTTAGGTATAAAATACTGATAATCAAGAAGAAGTGCGTATACCACATAAGTCTCTTGCCCATAATATTGAACAAGATAAAATAGAAGCCAAACCGGAATAGGCCCAAGGTGGAGAGAATATAATAGATATTCCTAGTTGGTTGGCTATAAAGGTCTAAGCTATAGAAAATGTACAAATAGTGCCACTAGATTTCAAGAGTTTGTTCCAAGAAGAAGATGCACCAAGACCTAAATGCAAAGCAAGGGTAATTTCCTCTATAAAGAGAGATGTTGCAGGTGTTAGGATAAAAATAAAGGAGAGATGACCATGGCTGATTATCAGATCACAATCATAGAATTGGGTCACTCTACCATGAAGCAATAAATTGAAGAGCTCTGAGCTAGCGTAGACACAACAACTACAAGGTTTGAGAAAGATAAAAAGAGGAAAATGGAATTGAAATATCTAATCTTTTAGTTAGATAATTTTATTAAAATCATTGTAGTACTAGGACAAATCATGGAAGATATGCCCCTTAATTTTGTGTTAGTCTCCTAGGAAAAAATAGTTGAATTGGATAATAAGAAGCATTCAAGGCTAATGTGACAAAGATTGGATTAGGAAATTCTTGTCCAAAGGAGAATCTATAGTAAAATTGGCCAATAAAAATTGGGTAGACATGTTGCACTAGAAGGAAAAAATTATTAAACTCCAAGGTGATTGCATGGATGGATTAGAATACAATTATATAAAAATGTCTAGGTTGCGGGCCATCGAAAGACTAGAAGATAATTTTTTTCTCGAAGAAAGAATAGTAATAGATAAAACTATATCTCAAATAAAAATATGGATAATGAAGTTGAAGTTCAAAAGAGATATAATCTAGGATTGTGAGAGAAAAAAAGAGAATCTAACGAAGAAGGCCTTGAATTTTATATTTGAAGATGTTACTATTGTGGAAAGATTGATGGACTACACCTACAAATGCGATTCAATATATGATGAGGAAAGTTCATTAAAATAATTTAGAGGTAATTTTGAGATTGTTCTTGATAATCCAATGCCTAATTTTAGTATAAAGAAGCAATTGATGAAATGATGGAAAAGAGTATGTTGATTAAAGAATATCACAAAGAAGCTAGGTTAACAAAGGATCAATTGAATTTTATAATGAATAAATTTGAAATAAAAATATTCCAATGGGGAAATCCCAACAATTCGATAGGAAAGAAATCACCAAAACTTTCATAGCATTTAATGACTATAAGATGTGAACTATCGGGGAGTGTGTGTTAGTTTTTCAAGATCAGATAATTCAAATTGAAAGTAATCAGAAAATGCAGCACATAAGACAATTGACATAGCAAGATACCCTAGGAAAACCCTCCAAACTGAGGGAGAAAAATCCAGCCAATATATCTCTTATATATTGATTTAAATAAGAGTAGCAATCTGCTTACAACTCAGGCCCAACAATTCCTATATGTAATACAATGAATAGCACCTCTCCTAGATGTAAAGATACAAATGAATATGTTTCTCCTTATAGTCAATCTGCTGCTACAGATGAAGGTCTGTTGCTAAGTGTGAACTTCTCCTCTTGTTGGGTGCTAACTTCTCCTCAAGAATGCGAACTATTATGAATGAACTTGATCCGTTGCTGCAAACTCACACTGAGGATCTGTTGCTACATAATGAACTTATTCAGGAATACGAATGACTTATTGCTTGATATCCAAATGAGTGATCTCCCACTCATATTTATATCTAATGAAGGGAGAAGAGGCGACTTTTCAAGACAAGAAGTTGGCCTACTTAGAGAGACATGTCTCTCAAAGGTATTAAGTCGGCCTTCATAAGGAATGTGTCCCTTTAAGAAAATTGCATCCTCAAAGATCATGATGTCGGCCTTAGCAAGAATCATTCCCCTTCATAAATCATGTCATTTCACATTAAATGAATATTAATCATCATTTATCAACTGACGTGGCCAATCATAAAATCGTTCTCACCAATTAAATAGCCGATAGGCTACAATTTAATTGCTTTACTTATGTGATCTGGGCTGGAAGATGTGACTGATGTTACCATAAACATTAGCAGTGTGCAATAGAAGAAGATGTGGAAAGTGAATAAGTTTATCACCATTATCTTATTTTTGTGTCTATTTAGTTGTTGCCAAGTCATGATGGTGAAGGAATTTAATGGATATCTATCTAGGTTTGGATTATTTTGTGTACTATTGTATAAATGTGAGACATTGTATTCATTAATCAAGTATATTCCATGTCAACAAAGTTGAGATAATTTTTTTAAAAGTGCTTTCCAATTGTCAAATTACAAAGGTTTCAATCTTTAAAGGAATATTTTTTCCAACTACCAAAAATTTCAAAGGTCTGAATATGGGAAAGCATATTTTATTTTTCAATTGTCAAAGTGTTGATTTCAATCATGTTCCATGTTCAAATTATTGGCCTTAATTCTTTTGGGTTAATTTTGAACCATTGAATTTTGTAACTAACTTTTGGTGCCTTATTTTTATAAAAGGCCCAAAGTTATTCAATTTAAGGAGATTAGAAATTGGTGATAACTATTGAGCTAAATTTGGATAATTGCTAATCTTAATTTTGCCTCATGGTTTCTTCTCGCTATCAATGAGAAAGCTTATATATTTCTATAAAGTTTTGTAAATTTGAGGCAAACTAAAGGTCATTTCCAGATACAATATGTTTTATGATTGTAACTTGTTATATTTCAATGAAATTTCAAATTTTTGCACTTAATTCAAGTACATTTGAATTTTTCTTTGAGTAATAAGTTTTCCCTTGAATATTTGAATTATTTTGTATGTAGTTGTGGAATCCTGATGAAATACAAAATAGTTTTAGGTCTCTATTTGCATTGATTGAGAAGTATAAATGTTTGATGACTAAAAACTTAGTTGCTTAGGACTTTTCTCTTATCTCTTTATGGAACCATCTCTAATGCCTAATTAACTCGGTGCTACTAGTTATGCACACAACTCAAACGACTTGAGGATCTCTAACTAAGCAGTTCATCATTCATAAGAGGGTTCCATTAAATTATCAACCAGGGAGTTGTAAAACTCTAGATAATTTTGGCAATGTATATGCATTCATGGATTTTGTACATCCTACATCGACTGAGTATAGGTGAATAAACACATGCAAATACAGTAAAAGCTTTAAATTAGAATAAATTGTTAATTCTCAAAACAAAGCAAAGGAATACAAATAAATACCTTCTGTTATGGGTACCTAATGCTTAAGATTGTAACCACTAATTGTCACACTACAGTTTGTCCTAACTTAGTTATCCTTTAGAGTATGAAACAAAACATCAATCTACATATTCTAATTTAGGAATTGTAACACATCCATTCACAATCACATAAACTAGAAACTCTCAATACAATTCACAATACATAATCTAATCTAATAACTTAAATTGAAGTGGTTCAATGGTATTGTTGATACTTAAAAATTTCACTCTAAGCAAACAATGTACTATGGGAAATTTCACAGATGTGGGACTTAATTTTTTGTCCATGAAGCAACCTTTGAGATTTTAGAAGTTGATTCTTCGAGTGTTTGGGAAAAGGGGAAGAAAGAAAAGCAAAAAAAATCAAAAGGAAAAGCTAACTAAGACAATCCATTGAAATCAATTTTGGGATTCACACCTACTTGCATAATATAGATCAAAGCCTCTAAAGAATTAAAGATAGTTTAAAAGAGCGTATGCATGATATAAACACCACAATATTATCAAAAGATTATACTATATAGCAAAGAACATAAACAACAAAAAACTATCAATTTCACACAACTTGACACAAAACACCATGCCCTCTTCATTGTTGGGTGGAGAACAAATTATAGTCTCAGGGCATAGTAAAAAATATTCAATCCTTCCTAGGGGAACCTATTAAGTTCTTTGAAATGATTTTTTTTTTTTTGTTATCTCTATTCAAAACTAAAATATTACAATGTTGCTCTCTAGAAAATAGTTAAAAAATTTCTTGTCGAGAGAGTCCCTTAAAAAGATAACCTTCCTAAATACATAGGTGTCACTACTTTGCACGGCTAGGAATTTTGAGGTCAAGAGAACATGACACCTAGAATATCCCACTCACTTTCATAATGGGGCTTTAGCAATAGAACCAGATCCTGTAAATGTTTTAGCGCACATGCATATACAATCTCCTGATGTTAGGCATGGTGCTACCTTAATGCTCAATGATCTCTTGATGTTGACGCATTCCCCTCTTGGATTTTTTGTGGTGTCTCAATCAATGGTGCATCCTTTTCCTACAAAGGGGACCATTCTTCTCTTTAAAGAGTGTGGCGATGCCATGTGGAGGTTAGTGCCCATCATTTTGAATTTTCCCACTTTTAATGAGTTGATAGTGACGAAGCCACCATGTGACATATTGGCATTGTCTTTTAAAGATAGTTGAGCATTGCTTGCAGTAGGTGAGCATGGGGCACCATGTGTCACTAGTGGAAGAGGCCTATATATAAACTAAATCCTACCACAGTCCTAGAGTAAAAGAGAAGGTAAGAGCTAGATGCCTAGCTTACACAACTGCATCTAGTGAGGTGGTAAGGAAAATATCACAAAAGCATGGATTTGATCCACAGTCCTAGCGACTTACAGGGAGAATTTGCCTAGGGATGAAGAACCCAAAATATATGGTTCACACAAAAAGAAGTGAAGTTACAAAATGGGAAGTTCCACAAAACTTTACAACATTTATAAGGAGGCCTTCAGGGCATCCATTCCTCCTCCAAAGGTTGAGATTTATTTTTTAGAGCTTCAAAGGCTATGTCCAGTTCTATTATCTCTTTAAAGGAGAAACTACTCAACCTTTGTATATCTGCCAACATTTGAAACTTGAGCTAGGTAAGGGTTTGCAGAATAGCCTTCACTTTAGAGACGTTTGATGTTTGGATCAGGTTAACAAATACTATCTGGTCATTCTGCTTTGTGACCAACAACCCCATAATCTCATCCTCTAAGTGGATCATTTTATTGGGGAGGAATGGGGAGGGGAGTCCTAATAAGACTAGTTATTCAATGTGTCCCTTCATCTCCCAAACCACTTTCTCTAAGGCATCCATGTATGCCTTGCATTTGGATGTTGCCTTGTTGCAACTTAGAAACTCATTGACCTTGCCTGTTGCTCGCGTTTGGTCGGTGACCCCTGCTGGTTGGGGAAATTCTAGATATGGGATTAGAAAAGGTTATAGCAGAAAATATTGCTTCATCTAAAGACAACCCAAAGCTTATAATGTGGGAAAAGAGCATTGAAAGGAAACTTTCATTTCTAAAAAAAATTCTCCAAGAACAAAATAAGCTATTAAAAGAGTGTAATCACATCAATAATGATCTCATCAAGGTGTTCTCAAATTTTGGTTGTCAACTGATGAAAGGTGATAACAATGGTGCAGCTATGATGAATGAACTAAAGGAGGGGTTCTTGAAGGCAATCGATACACTATCTAGTGAGCAAGTCTTCAATAAAGAGACTATAAAGAAGTTGGCTAGAATTGACTCCACATTGTCTTGGTATGAGAATTATCCAGCCAACCTTACTAATAAAATTGACACCATCTATAGCAATAAATCTCTATGGAAGCCAACAACAAAGAATGTTATAATTCCCCAACATGTTGATATTCCAATTGTCATACAGGCATTCAAGGACTACAAAGAATGTGTGACATCTAATCAACAAGGCCCAATAATAAATGAGGCACCTGTGGACCTGCCTACCTAACAACCTCAACAATGATCACGTTCTATTTTAAAGTTCATTTTCCTAGAGTTTTCATTGTAATGAACTTTATTTTGCAATTCTTTTAAAGAAGGTTTTTCAAGATTTTGGTAACAATTATACTTTTGTAGTGCTTAAATATATAATTCAAAGAGATTTAAGGGGTCTAAATTTTTGATCCCCATTACACTATGATGTAAGAGTGAGAATTGATCAAATGTCCTGATCAATTAAAATTTTGCTAATTTCAGAAGAAATTTCTTTGTTTGTGTGCATTGAAATTGAAGATAATGTTGAGAGTTTATTTCAAGTCTATGAGCTTGAGTAGACAATTGAATGTAGTTTTCCTTTGATTAAATGATATTCATTTAGTATGGTATTCACTTTCTTTTGAGATTTAGTAGAGTAGTTATTTGAAATTTTATCTAGCTACCATTAGCATATTCAATCTTTGAAATTGAAACGTTGGTGATATTTGTAACTTGTGCATTGGAGCACGATTATTTTGAAACATATCTCTTTGAATACTTGTTCACATTTGTATCATGGCTATGAACAAATGTTAGTTGCCTTTACTACTTTTTGGTTAAAAGTATACCCAACTTTAAAAATCAATTTTTATTTTTTTTTATCTTACAAGGGAGTTGTACCTTATTTAAAATTCAGATCGAAATTAATTGATAACTTACCCAACTGTTTATAACTTATTTGTCTTCAATTTGGGCATAAAAGAGTCATATTAATTTAAATTTTGAGAAGAAAAATCTATCTACCAACATACATAAGACTAATCATTATGATAACTATGTGAAAAAATGTGTAAAGGGTGTGCCCCTTATTGGCCCCCAATATGAGACAAGCATAGAATATAATAAGGTGGCTTCATACAAAATATAATTATTAAGTGCAATAAGATTAACGTGTCATGTAGAATGTGTGTAAGAATGACATAATCATAGTGGTGTAATATGTAATCATGGCATTGCCACAAAGGAAATTCCATCTCAAGTTAATGTCAAAATGTAACAATAATGGGGAATAAATTATGGGGAGAAAATCAACAAGTGTATACTTTGGTAGTTGTTGGTGTTTGGTAGTGTTTAATTATAGACTGGTTAGGGGAGAAAATTTGGAATATTTTAAGGCGCCATATTGTTTTCATACTATTAGTATGGTCAAGACATCAAGCATGATTTTTCACAAGGTTAGAGTTTGTTTTGAATTAAGCTAAGTGATTATCTTCCAATTGAAAGTTGAAGGATCTCTATGTTGGCCCTTGTCTAGCTATAGGGGTGGGATACTATTCTACTTGGGAGTGGTAAGGCTTGGGAAAATAAGTCTCCTTCATCTAGATGTGTTCCTAAGGCTTTTTCAATGGTAGAAAAGTCACCAATTACCTAGTTGATGGCTAAGGAATTAAGATTAGAGGTAGGGTATTTCCAGAAATAACAACCATGATTTATTATTGATAATTGATTATCTATTATGGACATTCAAGATTGGGTGTGTAGCATTTGGTATTCAAATTTTAAATTATCGTCTCTTCCTAAGGGTTTCTTCATGATTAAGTTTCCCTCTCGTGCATTATAACATCAACTATAATGACTATAATGGCATTGTCCATCAATCAAGATACAATCCATATGATGATGATCTTATCTATTGGCTTCAATATGATACTTATGATGATGAGGATGATCTTATATAACAACCTGAATATGATCCTTATGATTAGGATATCCTATCCCCCAACATGAGTATCACCCTTACAATGATGATGATAGTATTGACCAAGACACTATTGATGATATCATATTCCCCACCATCAACTTTTATGTCTCTTAAAATTAGGATCTCCATAGCACTAGCTCCCTTGCAAAACATCACATGTTCATGAATAATCTTTATCCCACCTTTGGCAAGGGAAACACCTTCCTCAAACAATATCCCCAATCGACCTAATCTATGTTATTTGAGTTCTCTTCACCCAAATCTTTTAAATCTTCTAGATCATCTACGTCTTCCTAGTCATTTGCATTTGCCTCCTCCAAATCATTATCACCAAATCCTTTTCATTCATCTCAATCTACTAAATATTTTATCTAAGAACTACGCACATGGGATAAACAATAAAACAACAAATCCAAGAAATCAATATCCACAAGTCTCCTATCATTATGCCTATCCTAGATAAAATACCATCAAACACTATCATCTCCATGATTCAACTCACATGGAAAGATAAACATAAACATTTCATGAAATCCATAAAATTCAAAAGGTCCAAAATCCATAAACGCCATAAGGTCCAAAAATGTCTCACTAGTTTGAGCATACTATTAAATGTGACACTAGGAACATACATCAAAGGCCTAGTTGATATAGGGAAAATAAAAGCAACAAAAATAATATGTCTTGTCTAAGAAGGAACTAAGGTTATGTCAATAGCTTTCTCTAAAGGATCACAACAAGCTCGAAAATTAATCAAGACCAAGTTATTGAGAAAATCCTCAGTGATGATCATGATATTCATGTTAATCAGATCTTTGATCAGGAACCAATAGATGATTATGAAACCCGTGACAATCCCACCTTAGATCAAGATCCTATTTATGATCATGACATCAAAAATATAATATTTGATCTTGATCCTATCATTGATCCAAAAATCCAAGATGATCCCTTACTCCACCTTTATCCCATCCATGACCATCCAATCAAAGATGAGCACATTCATACTCCTAAAACTTCCATTTCCCAGGATGAGATTCTTGCCTCTCTTGGCCACATGGATAGTCAAACAAATGATATGGATCCCAACATGCATGAGGATTCACAAGACAAGACTGATCACATTGAGTGTCTCAATGATCAAGATACTATAGTCACAAACAAGGAGAATGCACAATCATTCTATAAGTTGGGTTCAACCACTTTCATAAAGTTTGGCTTTCTTGCAAAAGAGAAAATTTTCCTCTCTCCTAAGTCAAGGTTTCCTAATCATGGATTTTCATCTTGTTTCAAAAGTGAAATGTATCCTATGGAAAATAAAAATTGTCAAAGCATGGGCTACAATGGTAAAGGGTTGGGCCTTCATGAACAAGGCATTTTAGAACCAATATCAATATATGAAAATGATGGATATCAAGGTCTTGGCTACACATCTCCAAGCAAGCAGTCTAATGGTGACAACTCAATTATAGTTGGGGAAACCTCATCCAATGAAAGCATCAAAATAGAGGCCATCCATAACTCACATAAGAATCCTCCTTCCACCCATATTTGCCCTAATTTATCCATCTATACTAGCAAACCACATCCACAACACCCTAAGCCTCTTAATTGGGACGAAAAACTACATTCATCATACAAAGTGAAGCATTCCCATGAAGATAAAAAACATTATTCACTACCAAAGAAAAATAAAATGCAAAACCATGTCAAAATCAAAATGAATCTAAAAAGAAATATGCATCGCAAAAATCAAAAAGCAAGCAAAAAAAAAAATGGATCCCAAAGAAAAGTAAATTGATGAATCCAATCAAAGTGAGTCATCAAAATAAATTCATAGATCAAGTCGTATATCACATATAATAGGTGTGCACCACCTTCACAATTATCATGTAAAACTTCACAATCCAAAAAGAATACTAGCCCCAATCCTAAATCTTATCCTAAATCCAAATCTAATTTTACCACCCAAACCCAATGTCCCTCATTCCAATCCAAATCTCAAGACCCCTCATCCAAAATCCATCAATTTGCACATTTACCTTCAAAATATCACTTCTAAAATCCACAATCCAAATCCCAATTCTCCATTCCAACATTTAAATTCATTCAACTTCATCCTAATTTCAAACAAGGACCTACAATCCATCACATCCTTGCCACAACACTTTACCATAAGAGTTATGTTTGCACTCTATCGATATGTTTATATTTGGACAAGGTCGGCTCAACTATCAAAAACATCATCACAATTCTGGATTGTATACCAATGCAACAATCCTTGAAAAAGAACTTTGTAAGGCAAGATACTATCGGCATATCATGATTGAAACATCCAAAGAAACTACATCAGATGTCCATGAGCGTGATACCTGAAATCTAAAATTCCAAAAAAATACAAAATTAGAAAATTTCCAACAAAAAATGAACATTAATTAGTAAAGAGAAATAATTCATCCAATGGTGAAAACTACTTATTGTGGTGCCTTGGGCAAGTAACATGATGAAAACCCATTCATGGGTGTCATGTGTAAATCAACTAGCTATGTGAACCTTGCAATTAGGTTCAAATTGTCTCATCCACTCCACCATACCTGTCACTCTTATCATGTCATTCTACATACCCATCCACCATATCCATCAATCATGCCTCATCCATCTTCCCTACTCACCTTGATCTTAACAATGATTGGGGGCACATGATGCACTTTGGAAAACTCATGGCATAGCCATCTTTTGGCCACACACCATCATCTACCATGACTTCAATGCCTGCATAGAAAAAACCAAACCCCCAAACCTTGGATTTAAAAATGTTATTCATATGAGATGTAATCCTTGAACATCTCCCCCTAAATCCTTCCATCAATCCATGTCCTCTCCATCCCATCCAAACCAACAAGCATTCTATCCAAACCACCTTATCCTTGTCTCTATGGTCGATTCATCCCTTGCCATTGGTTCCACCATCAAATTGACAAACAAAAAAAACACTTATCCAAACACATTCCCAATCTATAAGCATTACTCAAAAAACACTTTATCCATACTAAAGCCCTCAAATTTGAGCATACCCTATCCAAAATATTGCATCCATCTAAATGTCCATAGGATGTGTTCCTTATCTTGCTTTGAGTTGTGTTTACTCTACAATCAATCATCATCAAGATATGCCTTTCCCAATCCTTGCATTATTTTTAGGATGTGTCCTAACATGAACAATGTTATCATCATCATCATCATCATCAAAACAATCTATATCTCATAGCTTGAACAAGGGAAAAATTTAATCCAATCCTCATCATTAATCCTTGGATTCAACCAATCCATCCAATCCAATCTTCCCATACACCCTTGGCTTCAACATGTTATTGGATACCAAATTGTGGTTTTTGCATGTTTTTGATTGCTTGTTTGTATTGGTTTGTGTTTGTTTGTTTTCTACAATTTTAGTGCTCCACTTATCACACTATCATGGTTGTCTTCATCATTCATATGATGACATGCCTATGACAATGTGTCTCTTGGATCACCATACTATTTGCAACTTATTTGTTTGTGTTAGTCCATATGCACATGGTGCATCGTCGTCATGATCCCTTGTATCATGGTGCATAACAATAAGTGTTACAACAAAATAAATGATCCTTGCACGTTGAGTTACTATGACATGTTTACTTATCCATTTATCCATAATCCCAATCATGTGTCATTTTGTTGCATTACATCCTTGTGAGATTTTATCATCTGAAAGGTACATCCATGCAATCCAACATTAAATCATCATCTTAGTGACATCAATCAGTATGCCCAATCCTTAATCCATCATCAGTCCTATATACATGGCATGTACATCATCCCAACATGAATTCTCTCAAGTCATCTTTTATCCTTTATGCAACATATTTTTATCACCCTTTGTCCTTTCAAGATACCTATTAGGTTCCATTTTACCCAATAGTTCTCTTGAGCAAGCATCACTTCCATCATCATCCTATGCAACTTGGGCAACTTGCCATCGAAGCTTCATCCATCCCATCCTACTTTTTATTCTTCTTTGATACAACACCACTTTCATGACATTGTATCAAAGAGGGTCAAAATGTAGACACCTAAAATATTCCATAGTCATACATCACCTATCCCTAATTAGTCAATTCCATCACCTCTAGGCCTAATCACCTTCACTTATCACCTAGTCTAGTCTCCTTTACCTAAAATCCATCAATATTATTTAATTAACTACCTTTCCTCTTCTCACAATAAATAAATAAATATTTATCATATTCCATCTATTATCCATCTCACGTGGCTAAAATAATTAAATCTACATTTCCTCAATACATTCCAAGAATAAAGGGTACCTGGCAACACTTGTCATTAGGGTCCCCATTATTCTCTCAACACAACCCAAAAATCTAGCCCCATTAGATGCACCTGTCCCTTATTTCTCTCATGCTCACAACTACTTACTAAACTTAGTAAATTCATCCTAACCATTCACAATCTAACCACCTCCATCTCGACCCTCCATCCTCTCCTTTATCCTAGGGAATTCCTTTCAACCATCCTCCACCATTGATCTCATGATCAAATCTTGACCATCCATTCCTCCATCCAAAAATATAAATTCAAGCATTCTCTCATCCAAAATAGATGAATCACTTATGATAAGTACATGTCAAATTAGTATCTTCAAGCAAGGAGCATCCACATATCACTATTCAAGGAGCAAATCATTCAACAATGGAGGCTATGGTAATATTTGAATCTAGTTTTTTATGTTATTTCTTTGTTTGTACTCTATTGTTAAGCTCTATAAAGAGGTTGGTAGTGTTTGAAACAAAAATCTTGTGGCTTGCATTAGTTTCCATTCCAAGTTTCAAATTATTGCTTACAAATATTTTAAAACAAGGGTACATTAATAACATACTTCTCCCTTCAATCTAACAGCATTATGATAGCACGTGTCCCTGAAATAAACCATGAAATCTCTATTTAATACATACAATTTGTAGAAAAGAGGAGAATTCCATAATTGGATACCTTGAACCACAACCACTGAAAACCATGGTATGCCAAAAACCTAACCTTGTTATGTGACTCATCAAATGCTTCCATAAATAAAAATTGTAACTCCTCAAACATCTTTGACCCATGTGAGTAATGTGCACAAATCCTCTAGTGTGGCATTCCATTTTCCTCTCTATTATCCTTGTGGAGCCCGCCCAACATGCAAAGATTCTCCACTCCTCACATGAAGAATTAGAAAGTGGTGTAATTTAAGTCAAATCAAATTGTAAACACCACCATCATGCTCCACCTCCCTCCCAATGTCCTCAATGTCATTACAAACATTACAAACAATATTTGCAAGTTGCAAGGAAAATAATCAAATAATATCTCAAAATCACCAACATGGATATCCCAAGTACTAATTCCAAGATGTTAGAAGACTCAATATTAAACATTAAGATTCCAATTAAATATCACACATTAATTAAAAACATAACAATTACATTAACATTTTACACTTAGAATAATCTTTTACCACAATTTCATAACACATTCATACATTCAAAAATAAATAAATAAAATGAATGCAATTATTAAAGAGAGCCAAAACCTTACAAGCCACATTAACATAACATTGTTATGGCTTGCAAAAAAAACTAAAAAATTTGGTTGCATGTACCTACACCATGGCTCCTTTATTTATAAGGATCACTTTATCATTTCTAACAAATTTTTTATCAAATATTTGTTCTATCATTTGACTTAAAAAGCAATTATTGATATTTTTATAATAAGTTTTTAAGTTAGTAAAACATTTGAAATTTTTTTTACCACCACGTCTCTTTAAGTTTTTTTAAAAATATTAATGAAACAAATTAATTTAAATATAACACCCAAATAGAAAAGCAAATTTTTAATTAAAATATTTCTTCTAGTTTTAATTATTAATTTGCTTGTCTACTTATAAATATCTACAAAAGGATAAATCATGATTCAAACACAAGTAGTACATAATCTAAAATTCTTATGCTTGTTCATTATATATTTAATCTAAATTTAACCATTACATTTTAATGATTATACACAATGCATTGTCTTAATGTTATAAATGATATTCAAAGCTATCACCATGCTGTTTTAGGCTTTCACACACAATTGAAATTGAGATAATTTTGGGAATCCCACAAACCACCTAGTTTAACATTAAATATTCTCACAAATACTTTCACAATATCATTTTTGACAAATACTTCTACAGTAACATTTTTGTTGAAAGAGACTAAACCTATGATTTGCAGGTATCTCAAAATATTAGTTTAAATTGTTCAGATATGTGAAAAGACCCATTCAACCACATGCATACAAACTTCAAAAGCTCATCAAACTTAAATGAATCAGTATGGATAAAGCTCCTTATGGATACCATTATGGATAAAGCTCCTTATGGATATCATTATGGATAAAGTTCCTTGGCTAAAGATGTAAAACTTTGTTCGTTAAAATTGTGTTAAAGACATCAGAGTGCCAATAACAGAAAATCCCAACAAATACATGACAAAGCAATACACTTAAGCTACAAATTCTGAGGAAGCCAATCATCAATCCTTCAACAACCAAATCAATCACAAATTATTTTCATCTTCACAATAAAACTTGTGTCATCAAAAGTAAGGTAAGGCCAATTAAACCCAAATATCGGACATAACAAATTCTGTAAATATTCAGCATATATCTTACAAAATCAGCCTGATTATTAAATCTCAACATTCGAAATCCAAGTGTCAATTAAGTTAAAACACTCAGTGCATCCATCAATCTTATCCCAAATGTTTGTGGGATGCCAATGTTCCTCTTCATCAACACTATAAAGGATGGAAATGTTCCTCTTCATCAACACTAGTTGAAGTGTTCAAGAATCCATACACAAATGCTTTAAGGTTCACGTGTGTATAATATAAGACATGTATAATTGAGAGATTTCTAAATGCATGTAAAATTGAACAGATTATTCCAGAGTTAATATAAAATATGTTTAAAATTAAACAAATTATTCCATTTTGAGTGTTACAATGCTTGCAATAAGTACCTCAAAGAAAGTGTTGACGGGGGGACAAAGAAGACTAAACCAATCTCTACTGAGATATTCAGAAATTGAAGTATATATTGCTTCTTAACATAAATCTGCACCAATTGACCAACCCAAGGTCCCTCATTCAATCTTCTTATACACACCTTAGTTTAATTATTTTATTAACTTTTTTGTATTTGATCATTTTCCTTTAGTGCCGTAAATATGATAAGAACACGGTAAAGGAATTATCAGTGTAATCAAGAAACTATGTCGGGTGCATCCACAGCTTTCACTATTATTGGAAATAGATGTTCAATATGTAGATGCAGCTACACAACAGTGCAAAATAATATGGAAAACTTTGAAAAAAATTGCACATTGACAAACAAGGGACAATAAGGACAACGCTGAACAAAGGAAATGTGGAATTTAATCAACAGGGACAGTTAAAAAAATCATAGTAGTTGATTACAAATTCAATCATAATAGTGCAAAATTTCAAACAAAACAATAAAGTAAACGAAGGATCAGCTCACAATGGAATTGATCCCCACTCGTCCAAGCTAATATCTACTTTACTAGGAGAGCTTGTTAAAAATATCTGTTACATCCCTAAAAGCCTGCAACACATTCTGAAAATGCATATGGCCTCATAAAATTCTTCCAAGTCAAGCCTGCACAAAAAATAAAAAATAGGTTACAAAACATGCTAACATTAAACATTTTTATGAAGCTTACAACATTTTGTACTACTTGCCTTATTTGCAATGTTGTTGGATAGCCAATCCAAGCCTTCGTACAGGCCTTCACCAGAAGTAGCACAAGTGCTCTGAATGTACCTGATAAGACAATTAGAACAGTAAACATCATATGTACTTGTTTGTGCTTGAATCACTGACCATGCCATGAAACACTTCAACAAGACACAAGGCAGCAGTTCTACAGCCAAAATGGATTGGCAAGGGAAGCAAAGGCTTTAAGCTTGAATTAACAAGATGCTTAGTCACGGGTGTTAAATTAATCATTTTCACCTTGCCCTTAGCTTATTAGATCATCCTATCACAAATTAACTTTAAAAAAAATGGAGAGTCAGCAATATCCTACCGCATAATGAGACAAGGAAAGAAGTATCCATCCCAGATTGGATAAATAATTTATCTATCATCTAAGTAAATAGAAAAAGAACGACTGTTGTACAAATATTCCAGTACAGATGGTAAATGCAAGTCATATCAAATGCTTACCAATGGCGCTGACGCAAGGAGTGCAGACCAAGCTTGTCAGTTATCTCCGCTGCATTCATTGCATTGGGAAGATCCTGTTTGTTTGCAAAGACTAGAAGAACAGCATCTCGCAACTCATCCTGCAAGTCAGAAAACTTCTTGTTACTTACAGTCCTGTGCCAATAGCTAAATTATATATAGTGTTGAATCAAAATGTTTTCAGAGGTTTGAGACTTAAATTCAATATCAAAATTGTGTTCTATAATTAGTAAAAACATAGTATAATAATCCTCCACTAGTTTGAGATTATGTTATTAACATACAATTGATGGTAATCATCATAAGTGCATTCTCATGAGTATTAGTTTTCATGTATACGGTATAAGCTATCTTTTTGCTGCTCTGAATTCATTTATCAATTATTTTTAAAAAATTACTGTGTCCCACAATTAGCCCTTTACTGCTTTTCACATTTCAAATTTCAAGGAAATTGCTGATGGACCTTTCCTGCTCTGATTACCAGGTGATTCTGACTAGAAGGGAATAGAATCAAAGAAACAGTATTTCTGCAGTCAAATGTGCAAAACAGGAAAGAAGCATATTTTTAGAAACCTATAACACTAATTTCATCACCACAGAAATGCAAACGGTAACATTTCTTTAACTGTTTCCCATCAATTTGTCAATCTATGAATTTCAAACTGAAGTTTTTGGCAATGAATCTTCCTGATATATAGTTGCAGCACGCTAGCATCTCCTGTCTAATTACAGATTTTGAATCAACAGATTGAAATAGAAACCACTTTGAATAATTTGAATTAACCGGAAAGAGATGCATATGTTTTGGTGTTACTTTGTTCTTGTTAGGAGCTTCCTTTAAAACCTCATCCTTAATTTAACTTGAGAGCTAAGATAAATTGCTTTCAACAGATGGTAAACTACATCCCAAATAACATACAAACTAAGTTCCACAAACTTTAACAAATATTGCCAATAAGCACAAAACTCCGATTGGACAGACAAGGAAACAACAGTGCACACTTTCAAAAATGTCAATTGTGATTAATGCAACTGATATGGAGAGGAATAGAATGATGTACAATTTTTAAACAAAAACTCTCTAGTGGCTTGGCTGTGAAAGGTTTGTGATAGTGAATAAAAGTTGAAAGGAGAGACAACGCCTAAAAGCGTTTTCTCAAAAACGTCAACTGAGATGAACCCAACTTTTAATACAGATGGATAGAATACCTTATAATCAAACCTTCTGAAAATGATTCTCTGTCAAAGGCCTCAAATAATGAATGGTAGAGAGTAGAGACAACTATATAATAAAGGGAGCATAAATTTATTAAAAACGAATCTAACTTAGCATCTAGTCCCTATACTTAAGGGAGCATAATGTGATTAACAATTGTTAGTGTCAAACATAACACACTAGAACAAGAACATGTAATTTCATTCTATACAATATTTCAATGCTTAGAATATGTTACAGAGAGAATGGCTCTAATCTTCTACTTGTGAGTATATAATTTGGACTTACTACTTTGTTTCTTTTTAATCAATAAACAAAATATATCAATTATCTTTTCATATATAAGACTGAGCACTCACTACAACATACTCATACAGGAATCACCTCTCAATTATGTGGATAACTAGGATGTTTCTATATTTTTGAAGCAAATATGGGTCCCAACATCAGTATAAACAAAATTACAAAAACTAGACCTCTAAAATGTCTACCAACATTTGAGTGCATTCTATCAAAAACACATCTAAATTTGCTGAGTCAATTTCATAGCCAATTAGGGCATACAACCACATAAAAAGATTACCTCATTCAGCATCCTGTGCAGTTCATCTCTTGCTTCAACAACACGGTCTCTGTCATTACTATCAACAACAAAAATAAGACCCTGAGTATTCTGGAAGTAATGTCTCCATAGTGGCCGGATCTGTTGCACAATATAAACAGTATTAGTCACATGACACTCGCAGGCATACAAAAGAGAGGCATGATACTGAGAAAATATCCAAATTATAAATTTCACCATTTCAGGCATGCACATGATAACAACAGGTATAAAAAGGAGTGTCAAATTATTTGAAATAAGTCCAAGATATAAATTTCATCTAATCCCCTGAAAGTAATAAAAAATAGTTTCTCTGAATCTCAGAGACAAACTTTCACAAATCAACCTACTGAGTCCCCAGTAAGGAGAAATCAACCATATTCACAGATTTCAGCCTAGAAAATAAATATTCTTCTTCCTCAGCTCCTAACCAAAAATGCAATCGTGATGTAGCTTCAAATTAAAATGCAGTTCTAGGATTCACCAGATAAGTGAGCTCAAAGAAAGCTTACCTTGTCCTGGCCCCCAACATCCCAAACTGTGAAGCTAATATTCTTGTACTCCACAGTCTCAACATTGAAACCTGTTCACAGTGCACACGATAAACACGGAAGTCGTTATTAACCAGTCAGCCATACGATAACATACGGAGTAGATTTCTGAAAGCCTACCCCACAAAGCTTTTGGAAAAATATTTACCAAATATGAGTTAAATCATAACTAGCGGACATTGAATGGAGTGTTCAAATTGTTACTCTAGAGCCCAGCACAACTACTTAATTTTAGAAGAGTTTAGATAATCAGAGAAGTTACAAAACAATGTGCTTTGATGTCTCTCCAAAAACAGATCTGAAGGGTTAAATTCTATTTTAGTTCCCGAAAACTACAGAGTAGGCATAGTAAAATAAATTAGAACAAGAGGGATCATACACATAACAATAAAACTTACCGATAGTGGGAATGGTAGTAACAATTTCACCGAGTTTCAACTTGTACAATATGGTGGTCTTACCAGCTGCATCAAGACCCACCATCAGAATCCGCATTTCCTTCTTGGCAAATAATCGTTGAAAAAGCTTCGTGAATGTAAGACCCATCTTGCCCAACTGAAAACACCAACAAAACCCACTACACAATTAGGTCCCCAACAGATCTGATAATATTACTTATTCAATTTGATATGTCTAAAGAAAATATATTAAAAAACCTGAGATCTAGATCCGCCCAAAGAAACATGAATTTCGAAAAAAAAATTGTCCACATGGGCTGAATCCTATTTAATTTGGGTGATCAAAACATGTAAATAGAAGAGAAGAGATCTGATGGTAGTCAATTGCTCAAATCTTAACGTGCTCATCAGAAAAATACGAATTTCAAAAAATTGGATCGCATAGGTTTAAAGGCATTCAATTTAGATCTCCAAAATGTGTCGATCGGATGTAGAAAAGGAGATCTGAGGCTAAACCATTGTTCAAACCCTAACATGGTCATCAAAAAAATATTGATTTGAACGACATAAACCACAGGAGCCAAATGACATTTCACTTGAGTGTCCACAATGTGGCAATCACAGAAGCAATGAGCCATGAAAGCACAGACTGGATGTAAATAATTATTCAAACCCTGGAACAGCCATAAATCAAGATGAATTTCAAGAAAAAAGAACCACATGGATCAAATCCCTTTCGACTTGGGTGTCGAAAATGCATCGATCGAAGAAAAAAGGCCCGACAAAAGAATAGATCCGGTGCTGAATCATGGTTTAAACCCTATCATGCCCCTCAAAAACCAATGGATCCACACAATAAAACCACGAACAGGCCATAGGTATTCACCAGGTATCGTCAGAATCTCAAAACAAATTAAAGAGTTAGCATTCCTTGGCTCAAATCCGAAGCCTGTATAAACATCATTCAAAATTGCTTGAACTTGAACAAATAAACACATCAAAAGCTGGAAGGCGATGTACACACCTGGTCAGGTTTTCAGAAATCACAGGCCCTGTTACTGAAAAGACTAACAAGTTTGTGCATAGGCCTAGAAGAATAAGGAAGACAAGCCAACATAAACAAAATATATAACCACATGTCTACTTAGTTTACCCTTATTTTAACCCTGGTTATCCTAGCCTCCTTACAACCCCTCCACGTGTTCATTTTGTATTGCATTTGGTGTGGGGTATTCTTCATACACCTTACATAACATTTTATTTTTATTTTTATTCAAGGCAAATTTACAATATTTTTAAAGATTAGATGTACATTTGTTTTTGTTTTAATTTAAAAAGGTGTGGTAAGTTGTTAATGTTTGGGGATATAATCTAATAAAAAATAGATTTTTATTGTAATTTTATTAATTTTTATATTAAATTTAGAAAATTGTTTGGTTATATGATATGGGAGTATGATCTATATTCAACTTTATTAATAGATTGAAGATCAATTTTATTAATTATTTTTTATCATTTGTTTCAACATAATGTTTTAATCAATCGAAACGCTCGTATTCATCAATCATTGATTTAAAAAATAAAAAATAAAAAAAAATCTTAAAATTATAACCTTATTAATTTAAAAAATAAAATAATAAATAATAATATATTTTTATATTAATCAAAATTGAAAAAACAACCATTAATTGGTAATAATTTCATATTAAAGGCTTGTTAAGATAGTACCCATTAGTTAATTTTTGGTAAGAAAAAACAAGAATGCTATGACTAAGTATATGAGAAGTGAGGTGAGAAAAAAGGACAAAGTAGTAAAGGTGGGCATTGCTTAAACTAGGTAATAGCTAAAAGGTTTAGAACTTGCTAAAGACAGGTTGGCAAGGCATAAAAGACAGCATAAATAAGGTTAAAATAAAATCAGGAATTATTATTTTATGTTAAAAAACCTTCCGTAGGAGGAGGGGTATTGCTTGAGAATGTTCTTTTCCTTGGTGGAAAAGTAAGGTGGTTTGAATTTATTTTTAATGAGACCAAATGGAGGATTCTCATTCAAAAATTTTAAATTGTTTTTAATAGAGTCTATTAAGAGATTTTTAGGAGAATTAGAGAAGTTTTATGAGCTATAAAAGCTATTTTGAGTTTAAAATTTGTGTTACAATATAAAGTAGAATCTTATTTTTGAAAATAAGAGGTTTTTATTTTATTTTTTTTGGTTGATGTTTTTGGATAGTGTTAAAAAATATATCTTAAAGTTTAAATGGTTTTAAGATTAATTGTTGCTAAAAAACAATCCGTTAAATTTTATTGTTTAAGTTTCTAAAAAAAATTAGCTTAAATGTTTAAGTTTATTTATTGTTATAAATCTATTTTACTTGCGAAATATTCCTTAAAAAGTTCTCAATTGAAATATTTTGGAAGGCCTCCTTTCATATAATCTAATATTTTATTTTTTAATAACCTTTCATTTATTTTATTTAAAATAAATAAATAAAGTGTTTGAATATTATGTTGTTCTATTTTTACAATTTAAGAAATTATTTAATGGATTTAAAAATAATTAAATTTTTAAATGGAAAATAAATAACCCTCTTTTAATTTAAAATGAGAATAAAATTTAAGGTAAATAAACAAATGATATCATAAAAGAAATTCATTGTAGTTTAGTTGTTAGTTCAATGGTATGCATACACATGATTAATTTAGACTAATTAAATGGTAATATTTTTTATTTTTTTTACTAAGAGGAATTGAGAGTTCAGCCTAGTGACATGTAGTTTATCTCTTTAAAGGGCAAGGCCCCTATAACCTCTAGAGCGATGTGCAACAAACCCTCATAATTTAATGATAATAATTTGAGGGTTAATATAAGGGGAGACCTTATGGCGTGAAGGTAGGGATTTTTGCTTATAGAGCCATCAACCCATGTTCAAACCTCACGGGATTACCCTCTATCGCGTCAACAAGTGTGATAGATTACCCCAAAATTAAAGGGGAGACCATGTGGCGTGAAGGTGGGGCTTTTTGCTAGTAGAGCCATCAACTAAAGTTTGAAGCCTATGGAGTTGTATTATACTGCATCAAAAATTGAGACATAGTTTACCCCAAAATTTTAGGGGAGACCCTACTATGAACCCCTAAACCTGCAATAGCACAAAGACGACAAACATTGTTAGTGTTAGATCTAAATGCAAGCAAACAATGAGGGATTCCCCACAAAATCCATTTATTAAAACTAAGATTAGGAAAATGAAAAACATGAAATAAGAAACTTGAACTAAATCCTATTTAAGCTAATAAAATGATGATCCCATGGGGGAATTGGTGCCAATGATGTGTTGCAATTGGCCCTTTCCCAATTCCTATGATTGTAATGTGGATTGATGAAGAAATGGTCAAATCTCCAAAGAGATTTGAGCATAACCTTGGTGCAAATGTGAAAATGATGGGAATGTATGGATGAAAAGAGCAAAATTAGTTCTCATTTGAAGAGAGTAACTTTACATATGAGTTGTGGATGAGATGGATTTGAGTATAGTAAGTTTACTCAAATTGTGGATGTTTGAATGAGAGGAAGAGTCTCTCATTTATAGATTTCCAAAATGGAAGAAAGAGGTATTTGGATGAATGTGGGATCATTCAACACCCAATGGCCAAGTGCCACTTGTCAAGATGTGAATGGTTGAGGAATGAGCACATTTTGGTCAATGTGCATGATAAATGCCATTGGATTCAAATTTGAATTTTGAATGTGACATTTAAGAGGGAAAGAGAAATGAAGTTAATGTCATTTGGCTCAATGCACAAGGACATATAAGAGGCATTGAATGCCTTGTTAGAAGGACCAAGTCCACTTGACCTTTTTGAATTCAAATGAGGGAATATTCCCTTTTGATGCTTTATGAGGGAAAATAGATGAATTAATAAATCAAAGTATTTGATTTATTGTGCAACTTGCATTCTCTAGAGGATTTTAGTGAGAATGATTAAGTTAATCATGAATTTGATTAATTTAATGAAGAATTAGGTGATGTGACAATTTAGACTTAGATTTATGAATTGATTTAAGTCAAGAATTGAGAAGAAATGGTTTATTAAATAAATGATTTGATTTATTTAACTAAGAAGGGAAGTATTAGATTAAATCAAATAAGGTTTAATTTATTTTATTTAATAAGAGGACTTTAGGGATTTAATCAAATAAAATGAATTATTTAATTAAACAGAAAGGTAAGGTTAATTAAATTAAATTGATTAATTTAATCAAAGGAGGCGATAGACTTAATTAGATAAATAATGATTAAGAGACATAATGTATGATTTAGAAAGAAATGATGTTAGTAAATAGGATCAAGTGTGTTGAATGACATTTGTACATTTTCAATGTCTACATTTTGCCCCTCTTTGAAGCAATGTACCCGTTGCATTGATTCAAAGAATAAACTGATGTGATCAAAGTTCAAAAATTTCTCAATTTTTCAGATGCCCCACTATTGCCCCAGCAGAAGGATTACGCTGGTATACTGCCCCCTGGAGAGATCGAGCGGAAATATATGATTTTTTGATCGAGATTGCGATAAAATGCGAGAGGAGCGGTTCTATTGATCAAAGGATGAAATTTCTTTGATGTAGACAATTCTGATGATGTATAGACAGTCATTGGCCATGGGTAGCCTCGTGTATATTTTGATACAAAACACTTGATTTTAGATAGAAATGTTAGTAAAGATAGAAGAATAAGAATTATAAAATGGATGGAAGGAGGATCCACACAAGTTCACATTATTATCGATGATGATGATGTATTGCTTACCAGGAGTTGGGATTTTCAAAGGGCCAATTGCTTTATGTTTGATAACACACATAGGTACGATGCATCAAGGTATAAAGCACCAGGATGGCATTATACCTAGTGTGATGGACTTTGACTCGACAATCAAATAGGAATATTCTTGTTCACACTTAGCATATATACTTCGTTCAGGATATAGTTCAAACATTCTAAATATCTCGGGCCAAAACACAAGAAAGTAAGCTTTCCTATGTGGTCAACAAGATACCTAAAATATCCTCCCTACAAACCGAACAAAACATGCACAACTAAGTTATTTTACAAGCATATCCCACAAGCATAGAAGATAAAAAGATAATGATTGTTGCCCCATTCCTTTCTCTCTAAACCTATTTTGTTTAGGCATCATCGAGAGGTCCTTGGAATGAGTGCAAAATAAGATAAGTCAAAAAGACCAAATAAAGTAAACAAACAAGCTAATGTTCTTCATACCGCTAGCCAAGGCTAAACTACTATGAGGTACCTGATGCTTATGTCCATCGCAGAAAAGCTTCATCCTAGGGCATGTAGTGATCAGGGTTTTGGTGGGACTGGCTGGGTGATAAGCTATTGATACTCCGAGTTGACCAACTTGCTTTCTTACTGACTTAGACTTTAAAACTTTGACGATTAGGGAGTTCATTTTGGAACCTGCTAAACTTGCTTCCGACTGACTCACCAAAGGGTGAAAGTGATGATTGACTTTATTTTGAGTGATGACAATCACGGGTGAAAGCGAGATGAAATGGATGCACCATTTTGATTTTTTCAGATGTTTTGAGGTTGTTTTTGGTATTTTCAAGATTTACGACGAACATACTAACTTAAAGACCTATCCTAGGGGTCTCGAGAACTAATCCATAGATTAGCCTTGCCTACATTATACACGCAGAGACCACGTAGTTCGACTGACGACACATTTGACTTAATGAAAAGATGGATGGGCAAACGGATTGCCAATGCGACAGATGCCGAAAGGACTGACCTTAACTGTCTCGGGGGATGATCAAAGATCAACCTTGCCTACGTTCAAGCTTAGAGATGACGTAGTTCGACAAGGTGATAAACTGACAAGACTCGATGAAATTTTTGATGATTTTTTTGATATTTTGACCTGTTTTTGGATTTTTGAATGATTTGGATGTTTTTGATTTTTCGCATGATTTTGACAATTTGGATATGATATGTGATGATATCAATGCTCTATTTTGAGATTTTGTTGAAAACCAAACTTAATGTTGATCAATCAGGTTGATGGATGGATAGTTTGACTAAGTGTGTTAAGTCAAACGAAAGTGATAATGCACTTGTAAACTCCAGGAAGTTGTGTTATCCTAGAATAAATTTGTACAAAAAGGATAATTTGGCTAGGTGTGTCAAGCCAAACAAGGTGATTATGGATTTGATAATTTGGCTAAGTGTGTTAAGCCAAACAGAGTGATGATAATGAACTTGTAAACCCCAGGAAGTTGTGTTATCCTAGAGTAAACTCGTACACAAGATGATAGTTTGACTAAGTGTGTTAAGTCAAACAAGGTGATAATTGATTGGATTCGATTGATCAAGATTGATGAAGCTTGATTTGGAACAAAATTGCTTTGATGATTTGATGTGATACTGATGTACACATTAGATGCAACTGATATTGATTGTTTGGATTAATGTTCGATGAAAGATAAAACTTGATAAGGAACATCTTCTTGTCAAAATATGCCATGGGCTAGTGATTTAGATTTTTGGATCATAAATGCTTTAACCAATTTGATTTCACGTTCACCAATGCTCGGATCGCCACATAAGTGTGAAGGATATATATCAAGATTTATTCCCGAAGCAAGATGCAAATATCTGCCCCTAGTGTCTAGCAATGTATGGAATGTCACAGGTAGATGCTTGGATAGGTGTGTGGATGAATGGATATGGATTATCTTTTGATAAGATGAGGGTGCTCAAAATAGAGGACGCTCATTCGGATATTACTCAGATAGCATTGGGTAAGATGGGATCAATGAAAATGACCCATGTCAAGATGTTTACCATAAACAAGTGTAAAGCATTTACCAAACCTTCATCAAGATCAAGATAAGGTAGATAGATAGCCATGGGTTGGATAAATGGTTCATGGATGAACGGATTTATGTTGGCTTTATTATGGATGCGATAAGATGCTCTTTTCTGAACTGGTGCACATAGATGCTCGATTCTACACATGACGCCTGTTTGCCAGGTTTTCATCATGGTACCTGTCCAAAGCGCCACCAAAATGGTTTTCACTAGAGGACGATTTTTTTCTTTACTGTTTTCAATCCTTTTTCTGATTTTTTTTTTTTTTTTGAGAGAGAGATTTTAAGCTGATGTTGAACCACCTGGTGGTGCTAATGTTGATGCTTCTATCATAATGTGCCATCGATATCCTACTTGAAAAGTTACTTTGCCAAGATACATGCACTTGAATGCAACTTTTGAGATCCCTGATCTGCTTTGCTGATACCGGAGTTAACTCTGTCTTTGTGCGCACATCGCGGTAGAGTGCCTTCTGAATCCTTATGATGAAGGGTGACTGCCAATACATGGTCAATGTGAGAATTGGATATCATGCATGGAGGCGTGGATGGAGTGTGTTTAGGAGTAAAAGATGGATTGGTTGATAGTTTGGAACCTTTAACTCTCCAAACTTGGGAAGATGAGCAATGATGGGTGGATATGGAAGTGTGCATGGAATTAGGACCAACTGCTTGATACACTTTGTATGTTGCTTGAGAAGCATGCTTTTTCCTTTGCGGACATCTTTGATGGATATTTTTCCCTTTTTGATTTTTCCCCATAGTTTCTTTGACTGATGGAGTTTTATAGGGATAGTCATTCTTTGTATTCTTTGGTATCCACTTGTATTTTATTTTTCCTTCGTGCTTCATCCTTTGATTCAAATCTTTCTTTTGATGTTGGTCCCAATTTGTGGATGGGGTGATGGGTGGATGAAGATTCATTACGTGGCGAGTTGTAGTATTGGCATTGGTTTCATCATAAGGATTCTTCGTGCTCCCTATGTTGATGTTTGCTCGAGACGAAGTTGCCCCCAGTTTTGTGAAAGTTTTACTGATATGTTGAGATCCCTTGATTGTCGAATAACCAAGGCCTTGACGCTTAGGTTTGCCAAAAATCTGCACTGGTTCTAGGATACCCTGTTCATGTAGACCTAATCCTTTGCCCTGATAATTCATCTGCAGAAAAAATTTATTTGCCATAGGATATGATTTACCTTGGAAACAAGGTGTTGATCCTTCTCTGCTCTGTGGTGGATCTTCAAAGGTCATAGCTCTTTCATTGATAAGATGATTTTCCCTTACAAAGGTGAGTGATCCAAGTTTATAAGTGATAGGATCTTCCATATGTGGGATGAATGCCTTATTGATAGCTTTGTCTTGATCTTTTGAGATATCAGATTGTAGTGCTTCTTCAAGAAGTGTTGATGCTTCAATGTCCACATAAAATTCTTCCTCATGATTCATTCTTGATATGCTTTCACATGATGTTTCTAATTCATGACTTATGTAGGAGCCTTCTTCGTGATTTGCTTCTGATATGTTTTCACAAGATATTTCTACATCTTGGTCTTGTGTACAAATGTTAAGAGTAGGAGACTCTTGTTCCTTGGTAATTATTTCAAGAGTATGAGACTCTTGTTCTGAATGAAGATCATCTACGTGTCCATCCAAAGAAAGCATCTCATGGGTAGATGGAGGAGTATGTGCTATGTGGATGTGGTCATCTTGTATGGATAAGAGAGTGTCCATTATATCATTGTAGTAGCTTGGAGATGCAAATTCTTGATCTTGAATGATTTCAGAATTGCTTTCGACATGCTTTGGATCAAGTTCTTGATATGGGTCAATTTCAAAGAATGAATTTCTTTCTTGGATATCTTCAATAGGCATAGGAAGTTTCTCAAATGTTATGAGGTCAAAAGATGTCCATATGTTTTGGAAAGGATCATTGCTAGACCTTGGTGAAAGATGTTCATCATGCTTTGGAGTGAATTCTTGAGATATGTCCCCTAACTCATTAGATGATGCAAAGACATTTTCAACATGATCATTGGTCAAAGGATCTTGATCATCATTTTTAACGATTGTGATGGGAATTTGTTGCAAGTTCCATTGTGGGAGTAAGGCATGTGTTTGTTGCTGAGTCAACAATGCTTGTTGTTGGTCATGTTGTTGTGCCAACAATGCTTGTTGTTGGGCTTCCTGTTGAGCTGCTTGTTGATGGATTGCTTGCAATAATGCCCTGAATTGTGTTTGCTCATGGTGAGCCTAGTGTTGGGCTTGAGCTTGAGCCTGCTGGGCTACTTGAGCCGCTTGTGCTTGCTGAGCAGCTTGTTGGTTTTGGAGTGCCTTTTTGCGGGAAGCTTCTTGAGCGGCTTGCAACTTGATGGAGAATGAATTGGTCGTGTTGTGTTTTGGTGGCGGTGGTGGTGGGTTGGGGATGGTGTTGATTGCTGGGTTCGCTTGGATGGTTGCCACCTATTGTTGCGATATCGATGGTAAGATGGGATGATTTGGTATGATGTTTTGATTCAGCATGAAAGATTGAAATTGAACATTGTTGTGTTTGGGAATCATATTGCCTTGATTTAGGTAACTTTGATTTTGCATGGTGTTACCTTCACTTCGATCAATACCTAGAGTCAACAACATATTGTTTGGATTTTGAACAACATTGATGGGATTTGCAAACATGTTGACCCCAAAGTTTACCAAGTGTGGATTTGAAATGGTCATGTTTGGTAAAGTTGCACTTGGCATGTATGGATTTGGTGGGATAAAGTTGTTTGGAAAACTCATGCATTGAGCGTTTGGTTGATAGATTTGCAAATTTGGACTTGGATTTAAATCTATCATTGGAAAAGGTGTTCCAAACTTTAGATTGGGCATACTCACATTCATATCGTTGAAGTTTGGAGGAGATAATGATGCCATGTTTGAATTGCATAAATGTGAGTTTCGATAATCAATTGGCATTGTGAGACTTGGATAGTTTGGTTGACTCAAATTGCTCATGATGGATGGATCAAGTTTACATTCCATGTCCCTCTTGTGTTTTGACCTTGTTGTGAGAGTCAAACTCTAAGGTGTTTAAGACCAATGATGAGATGGAGGATGAAAGGGGTGAATGATATGGGTGTTTGAACGTTTTAGGAACTTTGGATCAATGTTAGACTTTAGGAGTTGGTTTGATTCGATTTGGAGAATAGTTTGACTAGGTGTGTTAAGCCAAACAAGATGATGGTAAACTTGTAAACCCTAGGAAGTTGTGTTATCCTAGGGAAAACTCACATAAAGAATGAATTGGCTAAGTGTGTTAAGCCAATCAAAGTGGTCATGAACTAGTAGACCTTGGGAAGTTGCATTATCCTAGAGGCAAATTTGTTCAAGAAGATTGATAATTTGACTAGGTGCGTTAAGTCAAACAAGGTGATGTTGATTTTCCAAAAGTCTAGCATGAATGATGTTTCCAAGGTTCCAAAAGTTGTTGGTGAGATGAAAATTTGATTGATTTTTGGATGGATGAAGTGATGATTTTGATCCTAGATGACCCTATGAGGACTTACTTACAAGACCAAGGTGATGAAGAACATGCTTTTCCCTAGAAGTAATTCAAACCAAAAGACCAATTTCTGCATGGAAACCAAATGACTCAAAAGAGAACAAACACATGTGTGGTTCAATTTATCTTTTATCTTGGTTTAATGAAATTATTTTTATCCAAGACACTTTGCTTGCTTAAGTTTCGAACTATATGTCTAGTGTCCCACTTTCTTTCTCATCCCACAAGGTTCATTGTGTGGAAATCGAGGAAAATAGGGCAAAAGTTCCTTATGTTTAACCTTGTTGAAAAAAATGACGGTAGAATTTGTGCACTTAGAAACCTCTAGGAATATGTTCCCTAGGGAAAGCAAGAGTGTCCAAATTCGTCAAAAGGTATTTGTTTCTCACAAGGGGTTTGAAATTTAAAGGTCTTTGTGAATGTTTGTTTTCAAATGTTTTCAAGATCAAGCAATGTATTTCTTCCAAGCATTTTTACACTCCTAGGATGATGAGGCAATATCTTGTTGGTTTCCCACTTGGATAAATCCAGCTGCGCATATCTTGTGCGAATGGCTAAATGCTTGACCACACTGGCTCCCCTCCACGACACTCACTTATTCGGGTCAGCCAAACATTAGTACCCATGAATCTCCCATGGCATACTTTCCATTTCCACAACAAGACTGCATGTATAACGTGGGGTGGCTTCAAAGGACATGACCTTTTGCACCAACAAGATAGATAATGTTTTGGCCTTTTTCTAAACAAGGGGTTCTAATTCGGGCATTCCGTTCGTGGGGGATTATCCAACATCGGCGAGAGTCCATTTTTGTCCATCTCGTCGGAATAATCCTCGTGATTCTTGAACTTTCCTCAAGAATTCACACTTATATACCGGTTGGAAGTCGCTTGGCTTTAGCGTGTTCCTGGTTGGGTCGTTCCCTTGGGTGATTACTTTTTCCCACAAGGCAGGCCCTCTAAGATAAACAATAGTGAATAAACATATTTGTACTTCGATCAACCTTTGTTTAAAAACAAAAGGAGAGCACTCGCAATAAGTTTATTCACACTCACATGTTTTGTTCATTTATTAAGTGCCCAAATTGAAATGTGGAGGAAATCTTTTTAACAACCTAATATCACCAAAATGTTTTTGATTCTCAAGATCGCAATGAAGCTTATCAAGGATTGGGAAAGGGATCCTTTACATATCAAGGGTGTACCAATCCACTATAGAATAGGTATGCATTATGCTTCTTTAAGCTTTCAATTAATCTATGTTGTTATTTTATGAGGCACAATGGATTATTTCATAGGAGCACTATTATGTTTGCATAGTTTTAACTAACCCATGCTAATGAATGTTGAATTTTAAGCTATTTGCATATTTGTGGTGCTTACATATGGCACTAGATGGAGGGAAGTTAACATACATATTTTTTGTAGTGTCATTTATAATTTGAGATTGCATAATTGTTGGCATAGATATTCTCTGTAGTGTCATTTATAATTTGAGATTGCATAATTGTTGGCATACATATTCTCTGTAGTGTCATTTATACTTTGAGGTTGTTGTTGGAAAGTAAGCTTTCTTTGCATTTTTCTATTTCGTTTTGCAATGCCTTACCGAGATATTGTTTGGATGAATCAAAGGCAAGTAAGTTTTCTTTTTGTTGTTTTTGTTTGCAATACATATTTGTGCTGATAGGGGCAACAAATATTTGTGGTTTAAATAAATCAAAGGCATGTGGTAGGCTACTTCAAATCCAATGTTGTTTGAATGAATCAATGCCAATGTTGTGTAGGACTTAACGAGATATCGACTCCTTCAAATCTGTAAACTATGACTTGCTTTATATTTTCGTATTCCACACAAATTTATGCATTCTCTTCTCAGCTAACATTTGTCAGCATATGCTTTGTCGCAAGGTCCACACATTGATGTTTGTCTTCCTCTGGAACACGTATATGTCTTCCCCTAGAGATCCTCTTATAATCAATTACCTCTGCTTATTCATATAGGACAAGTTTTTTTCCTTTTTTCTCACCTTCATCTATGCTAAAAGTGAGGTTGAGTCTATCACTAATATATCAATATCGAGCATCCATTTTAGATTCTTGAGGTCTTTGGATTAATGGTATCAATATTGTGGTAGGAAACTCTTATTCTAAGTATCTATTTGTAGAAAGATCGGGTGAAATAAACATCCAACTACTTAATCAATTGCTAAACCAACCGAACCTTCTGTCGTTTAAATGATTGCTCAAACTGTTGTTGTTGGGTCTGGATCTTTGGCTCAAACATCAGACTCTTCATCAAGATAGTATTTCACTTACATCTAGCGCTAGATACTTATCTTTGCTGATTATGAAATGAATAGATTATCTTTGTTGATCATGAAAGGCACTACGTAGTAAAATTAACTATTTTGATGAATTGGAGATAGTAAGGTTTTGCAAATACTTATCTTTGCTGATTATGAAATGAATAGTTTATATTTTATCTCAGTATTTGATGATTAGACATTTCTAACTGTGCATTTGTGCATTTTTACGTTCTTCCAATTTTGTTTCTCCTCACTATTTTATGCTTGTGAACATTTCGAGATTATTTATTTCACTTGAATGTGAAGAATACACAAAGTATTGCTCACCATTTTCACAAGTTTGTTGAGAAACTATTAAGTTATAGATAAAAATTCCTGTCAACTCTGGAATTATGTTCAATAAATTACTAAGCCAATATTTAACCGGTATTGGTAAGAAATTGAAGCATCCAATCCTTACAACTTTATTGCTTTTGTTCGACATTATAAGTGGTGATCCATTTTAGAGAAGTGAGATTAGTATCAATGCTTGTGAGGGTAGTTCAATTTTTCATTTGGTAGCAAAGCACTTCCATCACATTTCCTCTTTGTCACTTCAACTGCACAGTTATCATCAAAGCTTCTTTATTTTGAAGATCCATTTTGTAGATATCTTGCAGTTATTACATTCAATGAGACTACATCCTTTAGCGCATACTATCAACAATTCACGTACCTTGTCTATGCATCCTTTTTTTTCCATACATGTCTATCGGGGGTAGTTGTAGCTACAACATCTGCAAAGTCCTTGTCAAAGAATTTATGAAGGCCAGGTAATTTAAAGCAGCGCGCGGTTAGAAAAGGTAGCATCAATTCCAAAAAAGTTGCTTGGTCTATTAAATTAATGTGCTTTGTCTATGTTCCCGTATTTTGAATGCATTAAGTTGCCATAAGTTCAAATGCTCACTTCATGATAGATTTGCAAGCCATAGAATTTGTGCGCTAAGTTCTATTATGGCGCTCCGTTGTACTACTATGATGTTGATCTTATTGCTTTCTACAAAGATTTTGTGGCAAGACACAATATCATATTTCTTAATGGCATAGGGAATACCAAAAGACCATTCGCGTGGCAACTAGTTCCATCTAATTGAAATTTTCCAAGAAATGGGCCGAGAATTTATGGGATATGCAAGAATGACACATTTTCATGAAATGCTCAAATCCTTCTAAGAAAGTGTGAAATCTTTGTTGTTTTTAAAAAAATGATTATTGGAGGATACATGGCTGACATCAATGGGAGTATAAATCACTTTTGAACCGTAAAATAATTCTTCATTCTTGAATCAATATCAATATCTTTTGCAGGTTTGGCTTAAATGTTGACAAGATGTTTTTTACAGATTTTTCTTAACTCAAAATTATGCAGATTTGTGTTAAATTGTCCCAAGTGTTTAAATGTTTTAAAAGCTTAAGATCATTGCATTAAATCACCTCATACCTCTTTGCATTAAATCTTTGCCTTGCATATTTATTTTTGCATAGAGGCCTATGAGAAACTTAATTGACTTAATGAGAGGGGAGTTAACTTGTTCAATGTTCACTTTCCATGTGTATTAGCGCTTTAAACATTGTTTGTTTTTCGTACAAACTTTGCACAAACAACTATATTTTTTAATGAATATTGTATGTTTCATTAAGTTTTTGAAATAAATCCTATCTCTGACAACCTTGCATTGTGTATAGGTTGGCATTAGAGTTGAGCATCGAAGTTGAACAAAGGCGAACTAATTGGAGTTGGAAAATTTTAAATCAAGACTTGAAAAAAATAAATTTAATGCTTGTTGTAATGATCTAGAGCTTCCATTTTCTACTCTCATTTTCTGTTTTAAACCAACTCACCTTTCTTTTTGGGTTTAGATTTAATCATTAATTTGATCTTTTTCAAGTTGGATTAAAATTGGACCTTAGAAACTTACTAAATTTCAATTTGGGTTCTAAAAATTTGACAAACAACTCTCACATTTCAATTTCGGGGCTTTAAAAAGAATTTAATTTTGCCTTTAGAAATTAAAATGAACATGTGCATTTGGTGTTTTGTAAACTTTTTCACAAAGTAATATCATTGAAAAGACGTATGTGCTTCTGTCGTGCCTCACGGCGATCTTGAGAATCAAAAGTCTTATTTCTGATATTAAATTGTCAAAAAGATTGCCTCCACATTTTGATTTGGGTTTAAAATTGAACCAATCTTGCGAGTGTGAGTGGAACATATTGCATGTGTTCTCTCTTTGTTTTTTAACAAAGATCGATTGAACTACATATATGTTTTCTCACTTTTTTTAATCTTAGAGGGCTTGCCTAGTGGGAAAAAGTAATCACCCCAAGGAACGACTCGATTGGTAACATGCTAAAGCCAAGTGACTTTCAGTCGGTATATAAGTGTGGGTTCTCAAGGAAAGTCCGATAATCATGAGGATCATTCTGATAAGAAGGGAAGCAATGGTCTCTTGCCGCATGGATGGTTCCCCACGAACAAAATGCTCGCATTAAAATCCCTTGTTTAGAAAGGCCAAAATCTTAAACTATTTGTTGGTGCAAGAACTGTCATTTTGAAGCCACCCCACATTCTTATGGCTTTTAGTAGAGATGGGAAGTATTGCATGGGAGATTCATGGGTACTGATACTTGGCTGACCTAAGAAGTGTGTGTCATGGAGGGGAGCCAGTGTGGTCAAGCATCTAATCATTCACTAAGAGTAAGCATAACTGGATTTATCCAAATGGGAACCCAAAAAATATTGTCTTTTCATCCTAGGATTGTGCATGTCATTGGTATCGAAAACACTTTGCTTGGATCTCAAAACATTTGAAAACAAACATTCACAAGATCCCCAAAATTTCAAACCCTTTAGGGAAACAAATACCTTTGACGAATTCGAGTGCTTTTACTTGCCCTAGGGATTTCATCCTTAGAGGCATCTAAGTACTTGGGTTTTATCATCATTTTTTTTCACTAAAGTCAACAATAGGAAACTTTCTCCTTAATTTCCTCGATTCTCCACATAATGAAATTTGTGGGATGAGAAAAAGTTAGGTCATTAGACATCTAGTTTGAAACTTTAAATCAAAGAATTTTTTGTGGTAAAAATAATTCATTAAGCAAAGTTAAGAGAAAATTGGACCCCACACATGTGTTCTTCCCAATGATTTTCCACAAAATCAAAATCCGAAAACCCAAGTTCAAAAGTCTTAGTCCAAAAGCTCGTGAGGAGCGTCTTGAAAGACTTCTTGAAGTTAGAGAAAGGTTGGCCTATAATTTTTACAAGAAAGCTTTAGAGAACAATCCTAACTTGACTGAGTTTTATTACCAACAAAATCCAAGTCTCTTCCAAAGGTTTGCATTTCTCACATAGGAAGTATTGCATGTTCTTCAAAACTGAGATCTTGTAAAAAGAAGTTTTATCTAGGCTCAAATCTAGGATCAAAATCAATCATTTTCATCCACCCCTCAAAACGTCAATCAAAATCATCTCGCCAACAACTCTTGAAAATCTTGAAAACATCATCCATACTAGAATTTTGGAAAATAAAAATCATCTTGTTTGGGTAGATATGTGTGGATGAATCCTTCTACACATATTTGATCAAATTATCAAATCCTTGTGAAAAAATTAACCCCTTGATAAAATCCAACATCTTGGGGTCTAGGAGTTCATTATCCAAAATCATCTTGTTTGACTAGGGACATCTTGATGAATCCTTCTTTACACCTTTAGTCAAATTATCACCTTGTGTACAAGTCTACCTTTTAAGACAAAATCCAACCTCTTAGAGTTTACAAGTGCACTATCTCAAATCAATCAATCCAAAATCAAACCCTAAAGTCTAGTATCACCACCAAGATTTCTCAATAGTTCAATCATCTGCACCATCCATCCTCTGTGTATCTCATCCCCATCCTTTGATCCTTAAAACAAACTTGGTTTCTCTTCTTTGAGCCTAAATTTTAGACCAATCTAAGGTGTTAGAGGTTCATCTCTTACATTCCTAAAATTTGATCCTTATTTTATGGTTCAAACTCGATCTCAATACAAGAAAAACATGGAGCAAAACAAAGAAACATCCACTTCGAGTGATCTAAGTCAAACTTAAACATAATTCAACCCTACGATATCCATTGACCTCCCAATAAATCCTCCCCAAATACCTCAAAAACCTCAAGAGGAAGGTCAAGTGGAAGACATCACCAACAACGTCTTAGGGATGACACAAGATGAAATCCTTGAGATGGTCCAAAATCTTGAAAATCATTGAATCATTAATGCCATGATGAGGTTGTATCCCTCCCAATATATGCTCGAATTAGCAAAAGAAGGGGCTAAACTCCCTTCTGACTATGATGTAAGCACCCTTGTGGAGAGACCTCTTGGGATCATGTCTCCAATCCCACCCATACCTCCATGTCAAAACATCACCTAAAGCATCCCACATATCACATCATCCATTGCTCCAACTCCACCAATCATTAGTAAGGGAAGCTCATTGCTTCATGCCCTTCAAGCACATCCCCTTGTAAATAATCAAGAGTTGGACGCAAACACCATATTGGGACAATCCGTCCCAATAGATCCACTACACACATACATTTCACTCACATTTCATAATCATATCAACTCATCATCCTTTCATTCAACACCAGTTGGTCTGCTCGACATGAAAACCTCTCTCCCTATGACCTCACAAGGAGAAGGTGATTTATTTGGAGCCGGGGGAGTCTTTGATCCCATGTCATCATCCCTTCAAGAGAATGCATCACCCATCTTCCCACCATTTCCACCTTTACTGCTTTCATCCACATCACCCCTTGGGTTGGGTCTTCCTTCATTACCGATCATTAATCAATCAAATCATCATGCCAAATCCTCCCACCTTGCCATCGATATCGTAACAACAAATGACAACCATCAGTACATCCACTATTCCCCAAGTCTCTCAAAGCATGGTTTCCCAAGGAAAAAGCATCTCAATCACACCATCCACAAATCAAACCCTCATCATCAACACGTTTGTTCTACTCATCACAATGGTCAACACCATCCCTAATCCTCCACCACCACCGCCAAAACACAACATGGAAAATTCATTCAGCATCACATTGCAAGCTGCTCAACAAGCCGCCTATCAAAAGGTACTCTAAAATTAACAAGCTACCCAACAAGCTGCTCAGCAAGCACAAGCACGATTAGTGACACAACAAGCTGCACAAGCCGCACAAGTCACGCAAGCCACCCAAGCTACGCAAGCAGCTGAAGCTGCACAAGCTGCACAAGTCATGCAAGCCACCCAAGCTACGCAAGCAGCTAAAGCTACACAAGCCGCACAAGCTGCTCAAATTGTACAAGCAGTCCAACAAGTGCATGCTCAAGCCCAAGCCCAATATCAAGCTCAACAGGCATAAGCGCAAGCACAATACCAGGCGCAATTACAAGCATCCCAACAAGAAGCATATCAACAAGCCTTGCAAGATTATCAAGCACAACAACAAGCCCAACAACAAGCTTTGTTGGCACAACAATAGCATGACCAACAATAAGCCTTGTTAGCACAACAACAACATGACCAATAAAAAGAGTTGTTGGCCTAGAAGCAAACACATGCATTACTCACCCAAAAAATCTTACAACAAACTCACACCAACATCCCATCCATCAATTTGACACCTCAAAATATGTTCACCCCACCTCCCAATCTGCAAGGCAATGTGACAACACAAATCAGACTGCTCTTGCAACAAGTTCTTGATCTTCAATCAAGAAAAACAACAAGAACACCCAACAATTTGTGTCCTTATCCTTTTGACAGGAGCCTTACAATGATACCATTCTCGAAGGGATTCTAAATCCCCAAATTTGAAAAATATCATGGGATTGGAAACCTTAAAGATCACATCAAGAAGTTCTAGGTACATTGTATGGAAGTTGCATACAACGACACATATCTAATGCGGTTGTTTCCTCAAAGACTTGTTGGTCCCACCATGGAGTGGTTCTCTCATTTGCCTACTGGCATCAGAACATTCCAAGAAATAAAAGACGCATTCCTCTAGAATTATACATTAAACATTGGCATGGATGTTAGTTTAGAGGAATTATCAATGCTCAAAAAAGGAAAGGGGGAATCATTTACCTCCTTTCTATGACGATGGTGATCCAAGGCCAATCAGAGCAAGTGGGTCATGCTAGAGGAACAAAAAATCTGCACTATCATTGCTAATCTAGACAAGACCTTGGCATTCTATCTGAAGATGCAATGCATCACTACATACGACCAATTAATCCCCAAGGTGCTTAACATTGAAAGATCCATTATTACACAAGGGGGCATGCCTACCTATCCTAAACATCAAGACAGTCACCCATCTACCAGTTACAATGAGAAACCTCACACATGGGTGAAGAACAGGAATGTCACCAACGATGGAGTGGTTGATGCCAAGGTCATCATTAGTGCTCCAAAGAAAAATACCCAAACATGTCATCAACCATAGAACAATAATCACAATAACACACAATCCAATGTGGCAAACCAACAACCACCCCATAATCATGTCAACAACTTGAATAATCAAGGAGGATCACCTCCGTGAAACAAGTATCCCCCCAAGCAAAAATTCATAGCCCTTGGGGAAACAATCGAATCCATCATAAAAAATTTGGTCAATGAGAACCTCATCAAGATCCCCACCTATGATAATTATCAAGAGCCCCAAGTGAAACCACCCTGGTACAATGAAAATTTCCTTTACGATTATCATAAGCTCAAGGGACATATGACCACCAACTACATGAAATTGAAAAATTTCATCCAAGGTCTCATCGATGACAAAATCATAAATGTTGAGCAACTGGTCGATAATTAAGATCTAAAAATATACACCAATTTGATTCCTGATCAGAACCAAGGAAACAACAAAGGAAAGCAAAAGTATGGAAATTTAAACTATGTGTACGATGGAGTTGTCGCCTCTCTAGATGAATTGGTCACTGTTGTTAGCATCAAAGGAGCCAATGTTGATTATGGAGTCACCACATGCAGCGACAAGGTCACCATTGTTGGGGAACCACAACCAAGTAAGACCCCTACTTCCAATAAAAAATACATCCGTAATGGTTACAATTTCCTTGACCAGTTAAAAAGAACCCCTGCTCAGATCTCCATCATGGATCTACTAAAGATTTCAACTACCCACAAAGAAATCCTTGAAGAAGCGTTGGCTTCATCTATCGTCTCCACCAACCTTGATACAAAGAAATTCCAATCTATGGTTGGTAACATCGCCACTTCGAACCTCCTCACATTTTTCGATTTTGTAATTCCCCACCCAACCATCTCATAACTGTGCACTCCACCTTGAAGTCTTGGTTCACAAAATAAAGGTCAAAAGGGTCTTGGTGGAAGGAGGTGCAAGCCTCAACATTTGTTCACTCAATCTTATAAAGAATCTAGGAATCTTTGAAGATTCCATTGAAAAAGGTAAGGGTATCACACTCAGGGCTTATGATGATCAATAAAGAGTGTCTCAGGGCGCTATTCAACTCCCTATTCAAGTAGGGCCCACTGTTATGGAAACTACCTGTCAGGTGCTTGACCTTGACCTACCCTATAACATCCTCCTGGGGCACTCGTGGATCCATGGGATGCAAGTAGTTGCATCGAATTTCCACCAATGTGTCAAGTTTTCATACCAAAACCAAGAGGTCACAATGTACGATGATCTTGAGCCCTTTGCCTATTGTAAAAATCTAGAAGCCAAGTATTATAAAGTACCTCAAGTTTGAAGAATGATGAAGGCCCCTCCACTCCATATATTAACCCATCCAACATCGCCTCCACTTTTGGGACAAAGACACCCGCCATCCCCACCATATCTAACATCAAGCTTATAATCCAAGACAATGGGTGTGAGGAATATAGAATGAAGAAATGAGCCTTTGTAGTCAGGGAGTTATCTCAATCCCCCAGATCCCATGGATAGCCGCAACCCACCAATACAACATCTCAAACCTTCAGAGCAGATCCCTCCTGATTCAGGTGTTGGGGAGATCTAGGCCGAGAAGAGGTGGATGAGAGAGACGTATCTAGTCTCCTCTATCAAGAAGAAAGGCCCACACCTAATCTTCCCATGGATGAAAGAAGCAAAGGATTGAAAATGATGTTGGGCATGTGTTACAGTAAGAATGCAAGTCTTGGAAAAAATAGCATCGGTTGATTAGAACCCATCAATTTTGAAAGGTGAATGAAAAATCTTGGCTTTGGGTGTACCCCTTCGAATGTAACCATACATGGCAAAAGTCCCCCAGTTAATGTAGTTAGGAATCCCCTTCAGTTATTGACAACCGCCCTCCAATTACTCATGTCCACAGGTCGAGTCATAGATAACCTTACCTTTGACATAATCGATGTGTGTAGTAGTAGTGATGATGAGGATACCATAACTGACCTACCCATGTTTTTGGAAGACTCCTCCCTACTCATGACTAGCACCCTATCTTTTGAGTTGGACCACCAAAATCACAAAATAAACTTGGTCTACCCCTAACTCATTGATTATGACCAACGAGGACCACCAATTTTAGACACATTCGAAAACGATGAGGCGCTCTCGAAATTCATGGGATTATGGGATACAATACCAAATGGAGATCATAAGGCTGGATTTGACATCACACTGGACAATCAAGCCTATGAGGGGGAGACAATTGAATCATTCAGTCGCAAAAGTGAGAAATTGAGAATAATCTCAAGACCCTTGAGTGAAAACCACACTGTGGCACTCTTTGATCATAAAATAGTAAAAATAAAGGGTGCATCCAATGGTGAAAACCTCTCTGAGGTGCCAGAGGATGAAGGATTCAATATTCTCCTCACTACACTTCATCAAGCAAAGTCATCAGTCCTAGCAGAACAATGCAATCCCATCAACCTAGGAACAGGGGAGCTACTACACATAACCTTCTATGTTGAATCACTTCTCATGGAAGAACAAGAACTCTTAGCGGAATTACTCAAAGAAAGAAAGGTAAATTTTGCATGGACTTATGCCGACATGCTTGGGATTGACCCAGAGGTAGTAGTTCATCACTTGGCGGTATATCCCGAAGCAAAACCTGTGAGACAAAAGATTAGAAAGATGCATCCCCAAATAGCCTTGCTAGTCAAAATGGAATTGCGGAAGCTCTTAGATGTAGGGTTCATTCGCTCGATTGACTAACAAAAGTGTGTATCAAATCTAGTACTTGTTTCAAAATCCATTGGGGGAATCCGCATTTGCACCGATTTTAGAGACAAACAAAGTGTGTCCTAAGGATGAATTTCCACTACCCAACATCAACATGATAGTGGATATGACAGTCGGACACGAGATTCTATCACTAATGGACGGGTTCTCAAGATATAACTAGATCATGATAGCAAAGGAAGACCAACACAAGACAACATTCACATTCCCATGGGGAACCTACTGCTGGAATATGATGTCATTTGGGCTAAAGAATGCAGGAGAAAATTATCAAAGAGCCATGACATTGATCTTTTAGGATATGATCCATAAGATGGTGGAAGATTATGTGGATGACATATTGGCTAAATCAAGGAAAAGACAGGACCACATATCAGCTCTGAGTTACATTTTTGATAGGTTGGAAAAATACAAGGTTTGCCTCAACCCAAAGAAGTGTGTCTTTGGAGTAAAATCAAGCAATCTCCTGGGGTATATCATGTCAATGAAAGGAATTGAGATAGATCCCACAAAATTCAAGGTGATCCTTGAAATGGAAGCACCCAGGACACTAAAGCATCTAAGGGATCTACAAGGAAGGCTCCAGTCTATCTGCAGATTCATAGCACAGCTAGCAAACAAACATATCCCATATTATCATCCACTCCACAAGGGGGTAGCATATCTATTATTTATATAAAAAGGATCTTTCATGTTCATTTCAACAATGATACAAAAATACATAATTGAGATTTACACATTCATTCACATACCAAATCACACTTTCATTTTTCTCTAAATTCAAAACACAAGCTCAGGATTGTCTGTTTCAAATATAAGTTTCCATGAAATTTTGTTTCACAATGCATCTTTTCAATCATCGAGTCATTCTTATGTGAATTTTCAAATGCAAATATCATGCCAATTGTGGTGTGTGCACCCCAATTCCATCTGGATTATCGTTCGATCCGGCTAAACAATCCTACTTCAACCATGATCTCATTCTTCAACCTGTCACCTTGCAACTGCACACACTTGCACTTGCAAAATTTATCAGTAACGTTCAATTCTTGATCACATATAAGATAATTTCAAAAGATCACATAGTCAACATCAGTCAACTTCTTTCAATCTATTTCAAAAATTTCAAAATTTCCATTAATATATATTGAGTTTCTTTAATAATTCCATTTACCATATTATAATAAATATGCAATAAAATTGGGTTATAAAACTGTGCAAAAAGAGCTTACAAAGAATGAGATGAAATATCAAAAAAAGGAAGCAACAAGCAAATAAGTGAAGAACCTCATCCCAAAAATTTATGGCAACCAAATTCTCAGACAAGAGGCATAGGAATAAAAGCATGGATCTACTCACAAACTGGTTAAAAAATTATAATTTTCATCCCATGGCTTAATCATATCCTCAAAAGGCCAGTCATGAGCTAAGAGATTTTTTGAATTCTCCAAGTTTTTATGATACTTGGCATCAAGTAAAGAACTGACCTCTTTACAAAAAGTTTCCATCTTTTTTTCTGCATCGACCATCTTGTTTGAATAGGAATCAAGCCAATTTAAATCAAGATCATCATCTTTGCAAATCACAGGGAGGAGTGTGGGGATTAGAATATTGAAACTATCCTTCCATTCCTCTAGTGTCTTCAACTCCCCATTATCTTCTAACAGGTAGGGTGCAACCCTTCTTTCAACATTTATGAAAGAGCATTTTTTCTTGTGCAACTTCAATTATATCTTCCAAATACCATTTATGAATTCGTGCCATCTTGAAAATATTAAAATTATCATAGATACTAGGTGGGGCATCAAAAGTGTGTTTTGATCCCTTATACATACCTTCCAAAGATGAAAATCTAGGTTTCCATTGTTCAAATATACATCTAAGCCACTCTTGATCCCCACTTACTCTAGTAATGGAATTTCTCAAATTTAGATATGACACACGGGTATTTTCGAGCCTTCTTAATATTTTAGTCAGTCTGTGCTCCAAGATTTACATTGTAATGCACACATTCTCCTTTTGCTATTTTCGTTGAGCATTCTTCAGTTGCTCTTTGAGCATTTGAATCTTTTCTTTAAGCTCCACGTTTTCAATCATCACATGAGCAGGGGGGACTGTAGAAGGGGAGCTTGCTTCCTACACACATTCAAGAAGAGATTTTTTTTTAGCACATAATACTTGCAGTTGGTTGTAAGCTTCCATGAGATCATTATGTTCCTTGGTCACACTGTATTAAGTATATCTTTCAACTTTCAAATAGTAGATTTATTAAACTTGGCAACATCTACCACTAATGCAATAGTTTCAGACACCCTCTTTACAATCAAGTTCCCTTTCATACCCTTACCCTTTGATGGTTCAATGATCAGAGGCTTGTTTGTATTTGGGGCAAAGTCCCAGATTGCAAGGTTTTCCCAATTTTTCTCAAACCTTGATCCTGAAAATGCCATCTCTGCTTCCTCTTTTATGGAGAAAACTTCTCCTTCTTGTTTCCTAATAATATCAAAGACAATTGAAGAAGCAATGTCTCATTCAGGGAGCAGTAGAAATCCACTATCTTTCACCATTTTTCTCCCTTCGTCAGGTGTAATGTTTTTGCACTCAAAATTCATTTTTGCCATTACCTTTGTAGCTACTTCATCATACTTTTCTCTAGGCAAATTTTCTTGTGTCAACTATAAACATGTAAAATATACATGCACCTAATCCTAATCCTACTAACATCATTTCGTCTTGAATCATACTCTTAGATTATCATCACCTTTCATCCCTTAATTGAATAAATCATTATTTATCTGATTAAGTCATTCCATCTTGTTAATTAAACTAATCAATTTGATTTAATTAACCCTAAATATCTCTTTGATTAAATAATTCATTTTATTTGATTAAATCCCTAAAAGTCTTCTCATTAAATTGAATAAACTAAACCTTATTTGATTTAATCTAACATTGTTCCCTTTAGTTAAATAAATAAAAAATATTTATTTAATTAAAACCCTTCCTATCAATTTGATTTAAATCACTTCATAAATTTAAGTCTAAATTGTCACATCTCCTAAATTCCTCATTAAATTAATTAAATTTTGATTAATTTAATCTTAATCTATGTCACATTCTCTAGAGAATGCAACTTGCACAATAAATCAATTACTTTGATTTAATAATTCATCTATTTTACTTCAAATGGCATCAAAAGGGAATATTCCCTCAAATTTGAATTCAAAAAGTCCAAGTGGACTTGTACATCCAACAAGGAATTCACTCCTCTTACCTGTCCTTGTCCTTGAGCCAAGTGACATTAACTCTATTTCTTTCATCCCCCCTAAACATGTCACTTCATCAAATTCAAAATTCAAATTTGCACATTGATCAAAATATGCTCAACCTTCAATCATTCACATCTTGACAAGTGACACTTGGCCATTGGATGTTGAATGATCCCACATTGCTCAATTTCATTCATTCTTCCAATTTGAAATCTATAAATGAGAGAATCTTCCTCTCATTCTATCATCCACAATTTGAGTAAACTTATTATACTAAAATCCATCTTCAAGCATAGCCATTTCATCTATTTTTATCAAGTTCTTAGCTAGGTTATGTAGGAATTCAACTATCAAGTGGATCAAATCATCAAAGCTTACAAAGGAGTTGGGAAAGGGCTGATTTCGACATACCAATCGGCACCAACTCCCCCATGGGATCGAGAGTTTGCATACTTAATTAATATTTCACTTGTTTTTCATGTTTTATTTCTCATTTTTCTTATTTTAAGTATTTGTAAATGGATTTCATGGGGGATCTTGATTCTCACTTGCATTTGATTTAATAATGTGTTTGTTTGTTGCTTATGTGTAGGTATGAGATTAGGGTTCATATTTTGGCGTTAGAAGGAGGGAAAATCTTGATCTAACCGTCAAAGTTTTCATGGGGAATCTTGATTCTTACTTGCATTTGATCTAACATTGTGTTTGTTTGTTGCTTATGTGCAGGTATGAGATTAGGGTTCACATTTTGGCGCTAGGAGGGAAAATCTCAAAGATTTCATCACAGTTTTCACAGATTCTATGTTTTTTCTAACATTTTTGTGTACACAGGAAACTGCATCGCTGACAGTTCGCGTGACCTTGTATTGCACCGCTTTTAGAGGTGCAGTGCTATATTGCACCACACTTTTCTTAAACAGTGTCGCACTCACTTTCCCGCTCAAAAATTTCAAAATTTCAAACTTCGCCGCATTGCAAATTGCGCCGCGTGCCAAACTCTGCCACACCCGCGGTCTCTGTTTCTGCAGAGCAACGCACCCGCGGTCTCTGTTTCTGTAGAGCGCCACACCCATGGTCTCTGTTTCTGCAAAGCATCGCACCCAGTCAAACACACGACACTATATAGTGTCACTTCTATTCCAAACTGTGCCACATTTGCTAACTGCGTCGTACCTACAAATTTTTGATTTTTAATTTTTTTTTGTGATGCAAGAACTTCCCGAGGTCATAGCTTTTGACTTGAATGTGGGTTTTGGCTAAACTTTTGACACATTTTTGGGGCTTGAAACTTTCATCTTGGCCCTCAAAATGATATTTTAGTGTTTTTTCCTAGTTTTTTTAAATTTGTTTTTATTAATAACTCAAAACCCATGTTTCCAATTTCATATGTTAGTTGGCAATTTATCCTATCTTAGTTTTATAAAGTTTTTGGAAAAAAATAGGACTCTCAAGTTATGCATGCAAGATTACCAAAAATGCAAAAATCTAACAATTGTTGAAATTTGCCTAAAAAGGAAATTTCTTGATTAAAGGTGAAGGAAGGAAAACAAAGGCCAAGGGTTCTTGATGATGTTATCATCTCATTGTATCAAATGTTTTTAAATACTTTGGGAGAACTTATAATCCCTTTCTAAGGATTTATTTACTTTATGCTTTAGGAAACACTAAATTTCATTTGGGTCCTAAAAAGAACAAACAAATTTTCTTTCAAATTTTGCAGCAAAGGGCTTAAAAAGAACTTTAAAAACAATCTACTAGATTTGGTTTAAGGTTTAAAAAATTGAACAAGGAAACTTCCACACTTAAATTTGGTGCTCTAAAAAGAATTCATTTTGCTTTGTGGGATTAAAATGAACAAGTGTTATTTTGTTTTGTAATTATTTATTTAAGTTAATATCATCAAAAGGGTGTATGTGCTTCTCTCGCGCCTCACAACGATCTTGAGAATCAAAAGATTATTTTGGTGATCTTAAGTTGAATAGAATAATTGCCTCCACATTTCATTTTTGGAATTAAAATTGAACCAAACATGCGAGTGTGAGCACAGTATATTGCGAGTGTTCTTCCTTTGTTTTTCAATGAAGGTTGATTGAACTACGGGATATACTAGCTTGCTATTGTTTATCTTAGAGGGCCTGCCTTATGGGAAAAAGTATTCACCCAAGGGAACGACCCAATCGGGAACACGCTAAATCCAAGCGACTTCCACCCGGGATATAAGTCTGGATATTGGAACAAAGGTCAATATCACGAGGATTATTCCGACGAGAAGGGAAGAAATGGTCTCTCACCAAAAGGATAGTCTCCCATGAACGGAATGCCCGCATTAAAACCCTTGTTTAGCAAAGACCAAAATACTATCTATTTGTTGGTGCAAAAGGTCATGTCCTTTGAAGCAGCCCCACGTTATACATGCGGTTCTATTGTAGAGATGAAAAGTATTCCATGGGAGATTCATGGGTACTAATGCTTGATTGACCCGATAAGTGAGTGCACTGTAAGGGGGAGCCTGTGTGATCAAGTACCTAATCATCCACACTAAATATGTGTAGCTAGATTCATCCAAGTGGGAACCCAACAAATACTATCTTTCAGCCTAAGGTTGTGCATGTTATTGAGACACTTTTCTTGGTTCTAAAACATTGAGAAACAATCATTCACAAAAGATTTGAAATTTCAAACCCTTTGAGGAAACAAATATCCTTTGACGAATCTAAGTGCTCTTGTTTGCCCTAGGGATTATATCCTTAGAGGTTTCTAAGTACTTAGGTTTAATCGTCATTTTTTTTCACCAAAGTCAACACTAGGAAACCTTTTCCTTGATTTCCTTGATTTCCACATAATGCACTTTGTGGGATGAAAGAAAATTAGGACATTGGACATTCAGTTTGAAAAATAATCAAGAAAGTGTTTATGGTAAAAAGAACCAAACCTAAGCAAGATAAAAGTCAATTAAACCACACATGTGCTTGGTCTCTTTTGGGTCATTGGATTTTCATGCCAACATTGATCTTTTGGTTTGAACCACTTTTAGGGAAAAACATGTTCTTCATTACCTTGATCTTGTAAGCAGGTCCTCGTAGGGTCATCTAGGATCAAGTCAAACACTTCATCCATCCAAAAATTTATCAAAATCCCATTTCACCAACAAAATCTTGGGAACTTTGAAAATATCACTTATGCTAGACTTCTAGGAAAAATCAGCATCACTTTTTTTGACTTAATGCACTTAGTCAAATTATCAATCCTCTTGAAAAGAATTGCCTCTAGGATAACACAACTTCTTGAGGTCTACTAGTTCATGATCACTTCGATTGGCTTAACACACTTAGCCAGTTCATTCTCTTATGCGAGTTTTCCTAGGATAACAACTTCTTAGGGTTTACAAAGTTCATTATCACCTTGTTTGACTTAACACACTTAGTCAAACTATTCTCAATCAAAATTGAATCAAACCAAGTCCTAAAGTCTAGCATTGATCCAAAGTTTCTAAAAGTTTAAACAACATATCATTCACCCCTTTCATCCTTCATCTCATCATTGGTCCTAAGAGGTCAACAAAGTCAAAACACAAGAGGATCATGGAATATAAACTTGATTCATACATCATGAGTAATCCAAGTCAACCAAACTATCCAAGCTTTACAATGCCAATTGATTTTCAAAACTTGCATTTGTACAATCCATACATGAGATCATTATCTCCTACAAACCTCAATTGTACAACAAATGTGAGTTTTCCCAATCCAAATTTTGGAACACCTTTCCCTTTGGTAGATATAAATCAGAGTCAAAACTTATAAATCTATCAACTAAACAATCAGGGCATGAGCCTTCCCCATTTACCAACCATCAATCAATCAAATTCGAGCAACATTCCAATCATAAACCAAAGTATCATATCAAATCCTCTCATTTTTCCATCGATATCACAACAACATATGGAAACCATCCAAGAAACCCCAACAATCAACACCATTCCCAATCCATCGCCAAAACACAACATGACAAATTCATTCTCCATCATGTTGCAAGCTGCTCGAAAATCTGCTCAAGCTACACAAGCCGCACAAGCTACGCAAGCAACACACACAACTCAACAAGCACAAGCTCAAGCTCAAGCCCAACACCAAGCACAATTCTGGGTAGTATTGCAAGAAATACATCAACAAGTAGCTCAACAGAAAGACCAACAACAAGCTTTGTTTGAGCAACAGCAAAATGACCAAAAACAACAAGCGTTGTTGGCTCAACAAAAAACGTAGGCCTTACTCCCACAATAGAGCTTGCAACAAACTCCCACCACAATTGTTGAAAACAATAATCAAGATCTATCCATTGACGAACACCTTGAAGATGTTTCCACCTCATCTGATGATCAAATCCACATACATCAAGAGCCATTTTTTAGTCATGATCAAGACCCCTCCTACAAAGATCTATTTCAAGGAGTGTTGATGTTATTTTATCCTATTGACATAATCCAAGATCCATCCACTAGTGATCATGTTGAAAATGTCTCTACATCACCTAATGAGTTAGAGGACACATCTCAAGAATTTATTGCAAAACATGATCAACATCTATCACCAAATTCTAGCAATGGTCCTTCCCAAGACATATTGACATCCTTTGACCTCATGGTTATTGATAGTGAAGGAATCCTCAACTTAACATTTGATCCAAATCCTCTCAAAGATCAAGAGGATATTGAGCCACTTCCCATACCTTATGACGATATCCAAGAACCCCTTGTATACAATCCATCCCTTGCAATTGACCCATGTAAAGAACTTGATCCAAAACATTTTGAAAGAAAATCAAACATTAACCAAGATCAAGAATTCGTATCTCTGAGATACTACAATGATCTAATGGGCACTCTCTTATCTAGACAAGATATCACAAATGATGATCATATCGATATAGCACATATTCCTCCATCTACCCATGAGACGCTTTCTTTGGATGGACACGTAGATGATTGTCATTCAAAACAAGAGTCTCATACTCTTGATTTCATTACCAAGGAACAAGAGTCTCATACTCTTAACATTTGTACACATGGTCAAGATATAGATAAATGTAGAGACATATCATAAATGGGTCATGAAGAAGGCTTCTATAGAAGTTATGAATCATAAATGTCATGTGAAAGAATATAAAAAATGAATAACAAGGAAGAATTTTATGTGGACAATGAATCATCAACACCTCTTGAAGGGGAATTACAATTTGATATCTCACAAGATCAAGCTAAAGATATCAATAAGGCATTCAACCCACGTATGGAGGATCTTATCACTTATCTTTCTTAGGGAAAAATACCTCATCAATAAAGAAGCTATCACTTTTGAAGATCCACCACAGAGCAGAGAAGGATTAACACCTTGTTTCCAAGGAAAATCATATCCTATTGCAGGCAAAAAATTTCAGCAGATGAATTATCAAGGTAGAGGATTAGGCCTACATGAACAGGGTATCCTAGAACTAGTGCAGATTATTGGTAATCCTAAGCGTCAAAACCTTGGTTATTCAACAATCAAGGGATATAAATAAATCAATAATACCTCTATAAAATTGGGGGCAACCTTGTCTCAAACAAACATCAACATAGGGAGCACGAAGAATCCTTATGGTGAAACCAATGCCAATACTACAACCAGCCACGTCATGAATCTCCATCCACCTATCACCCCATCCACGAATTGGGACCAACAAAAAAATAAATATTTTAATCAAAGCACAAAGAATGTCATCAAAGAAAAAGAAGTAGCGAAGAACGAAGGAAAAATCAAATACAAGTGGATACCAAAGAATACAAAGAATGATTATCCCTATCAAACCCCATCAATCAAAGAAACTATGGGGCAAAATAAAAAAGGGAACAATATCCATCCAAGATTTTCACAAAGGCAAAAGCAGGCTTCTCAAGCGACATACAAAGTGTATCAAGCAGTTGGTCCTAATTCCATGCACACTTCCATATCCACCCATCATTGCTCATATTCCCAAGTTTGGAGAGTCAAGGGTTCCAAATTGTCAACCAACCCATCTTTTATTCCTAAACACACTCCACTATCCATGCCTCCACACATAATATCCAATTCTCACACTGACCATGTGTTGGCAATGACCCTTCATCATAAGGATTCAAAAGGCACTCTATCACGATGAGCACAGAAAGACAAAGTTAACTCTGGTATTAGCAAAGCAGATAAGGGATCTCAAAAGTTGCATTCAAGTGCATGTATCTTGGCAAGGAAAATTCTTTAAGCAGGTTACCAATGGAAAATTATGACAAAATCATCTACATCAACACCACCAGGTGGTCCAACATCAATTTAAAATCTTTTAAAAAATCAAAAAATAAAAATCCAAAAAAAAAAAGAAAAAAATAATTGAAAACAGTAAAGAAAAAAATCGTCCTCTAGTGAAAACCACTTCGGTGGTGCTTTGGGCAAGTACCATGATGAAAACCTGGCAAATAGGCGTCATGTGTAGAATTGAGCATCTACATGTGTCATTTTAGGAGAAAGCATCTTATCACATCCATAATAAAGCCAAAATTTCGTCCATAATAAATCCATTCATCCATGAACCATTTATCCAATCCATTTTTATCCATCTATATCCATACTCCAAGTTATCTTGATCTTGGTAAAATTTTGGTGCACACTTTACACTTGTTTATGGTAAACATCTTGACATGGGTCATTTTCATTGATCTTATCCTACCCAACATTATCTGAGCCTTGAAGCATTATCCAAATGAGCATCCTCTGTTCAAACAACTTATCTTATCACAAGATAATTCTTGGCATCCTTTGCATGCTTACCATATCCATCCATCCACACACCTATCCAAGAATCCACCCATGTCATTCCATACATTGCTAGACATTGGGGGCAGATATTTACATCTTGGTTCACGAATAAATCTTGACCTATATCCTCCAACTTATGTGGTGATTCGAAAATTTGCAAACGTGAAATCAAATCGACCAAGAATTTGTGAGCAAAAAGGCCAAAATTTTAACCACTAGCCCATGGCATATTTTGACAAGACGATGTTCCTTACGAAGCTTTATCTTTCATCGAACTTCAATCCAAACAATCCATATAAGTTGCATCTAATGTGTACGTCAGGGTCATATCAAAGCATCAAAGCTATTTTGTTCCAAATCAAGCTTCATCAATCTTGATCAATCAAATCCAATCAATTATCACCTTGTTTGACTTAACACACTTAGTCAAATTATCATCTTGTGCACGAGTTTACTCTAGGATAACACAACTTACTAGAATTTACAAGTGCATTATCATCTTATGTGACTTAACACACTTAGTCAAGTTATCCAATCCATCATCAACTTATTTCACTTAACACACTTAGTCAAACCATCATCTTTTGTACAAGTATACTCTAGGATAATACAACTTCCTAGATTTTACAAGTGCATTATCACTTTTTTTTGACTTAACACACTTAATTAAACTATCAATCCATCAATCCGATCGATCAACATTAAGCTTGGTTTTCAACAAAACCCAAAATAGAGCACTGATATCATCGTATATCCATAGCCAAATCATTCAAAAATTCAAAAACATTCAAAAAATAAAAAATTCATCAAAAATCCAAAAACATTCAAAAATTCATCAAAAATCCAAATCATATATCAAAATCCAAAACATGTCAAAAGTTAGAAAAAATAAAAATAGAGTCATTAGCCAAACTACGTCGTCTCTGAGCTTGAACGTAGGCAAGGTTGATCTTTGATCATCCCCTGAGACATTTTAGGCCAGTCTTTAGGCGTTCGTCGCAGTAAAATGGCAACCCATTTGCCCACCTATTTCATCATCAAGTCTTGTCAGTCTTTCACCTTATTTGAACTACGTCGTCTCTGAGCTTGAACATAGGCAAGGTTGATCTTTGATCATCCCCTGAGACATCCTAGGTCAGTTCTTAGGCATCCATCGCAATAAAATGGCAATTTGTTTGCCCATCTATCTCATCATTGAGTCAAGTCTATTATCCGGTTGAACTATGTGGTCTATGTGTGTATAATGTAGGCAAGGCTAATCTATGGATCAACTCCCGAGACCCCTAGGATAGGTCTTTAAGTTAGTCCTTTCGTCGTAAATCTAAAAAATACCAAAAACATTGAAAAATTTGAAAATACCAAAAACAACCTCAAAATATCTGAAAAATCCAAAATAGTGCATCCATCTCATCTCGCTTTCACCCACGATGGTCATCATTCCTAATAAAATCAATCGTCGCCTTCACCCTTTGATGAGGCAATCAAAAGAAAATATAGCAGGTTCAAAAGTGAACACCCTAATCGTCAAGGTCTCGAAATTCTAGATCAGTAAGCAAGCAAGTTGGTCAACTCAAAGTATCAATAGCTTATCACCCAATCAGTCCCACCAAAACCCTGATCACAACATGTTCTAGGATGAAGCTTTCCTATGATGGACATAAGCATTAGGTACCCCACAGTAGTTTAGTCTTGGCTAGCGGTATGAAGAACATTAGCTTGTTTGGTTTGCTTTATTTGGCCTTTTATTGGCTTATCTTATGTTGTTCCCATTCCAAGGACCTCTCGATGATGCCTAAACAAAACAGGCTTAGAGAGAAAGGAATGGGACAATGATCATTATCTTTTTGATCTGCTGTGCTTGTGGGATACACTTGTAAAATAACTTAGCCATGCGTCCTTTGTTTGGTTTGTAGGGAGGATGTTTTAGGTATCTTGTTGACCACATAGGAAGACTTTCTTTTCTATGTTTTGGACCGCGATGTTTAGAATGTCTAAACTACATCCTAAATAAGGCTTTGTATGCTAAGTGTGAACAAGAATACTCCTATCTAATTGACGAGTCAAATTCCATCACACTAGGTACACTGCCATCCTGGTCCTTTATACCTTAATGCATCGTACCTATGTGTGTTATCAAACACAAAGTAATTGGCCCTTTGAAAATCCCAACTCCTGGTAAGAAAATCATCATCATTATCATCATAATGTAGGCTTGTTGGATCCTCCTTCCATCCATCTTATTCTTCTATCTTTACTAATATTTCTATCTAAAGTAGGTGTGAGATCTCAAAATATACATGAGGCTACCCATGGCCGATGACTGTCTATACATCAAAGAATTATCTTTCGTCCTCTGATCAATAGAACCACTCCTCTTGCATTTTATCACGATCTCGATCGAAAAATCGTACATTTCCGCTCGATCTCTCGAGGGGGCAGTATACCAGCATAATCCTTCCACTGGGGCAACAGTGGGACATTTGAAAAAATTGAGAAATTTTGAACTTTGATCACAGTAGTTTATTCTTTGAATTAATGCAACAAGTACATTGCTTCAAAGAAGGGCAAAATGTAGACACGTAAAATATACATGCACCTAGTCCTGATCCTACTAACATCATTTCGTCTTGAATCATACTCTTAGCTTATCATCACCTTTCATCCCTTAATTGAATAAATCATTATTTATTTGATTAAGTCATTCCATCTTCTTAATTAAATTAATCAATTTGATTTAATTAACCCTAAATATCTCTTTGATTAAATAATTCATTTTATTTGATTAAATCCCTAAAATTCTTCTCATTAAATTGAATAAACTAAACATTATTTGATTTAATCTAACATTGTTCCCTTTAGTTAAATAAATCAAAAACATTTATTTAATTAAAACTCTTCCTCTCAATTTGATTTAAATCAATTCATAAATTTAAGTCTAAATTGTCACATCTCCTAAATTCTTCATTAAATTAATTAAACTTTGATTAATTTAATATTAATCTACGTCACATTCTCTAGAGAATACAACTTGCACAATAAATCAATTACTTTGATTTATTAATTCATCTATTTTTCTTCACATGGCATCAAAAGGGAATACTTCCTCAAATTTGAATTCAAAAAGTCCAAGTGGACTCGTACATCCAACAAGGAATTCACTCCTCTTACATGTCCTTGGCTTTGAGCCAAGTGACATTAACTCCATTTCTTTCATCCCCCCTAAACTTGTCACTTCATCAAATTCAAAATTCAAACTTGCACATTGATCAAAATGTGCTCAACCTTCAACCATTCACATCTTGACAAGTGGCACTTGGCCATTGGATGTTGAATGATCCCACATTGCTCAATTTCATTCATTCTTCCAATTTGAAATTTATAAATGAGAGAATCTTCCTCTCATTCTATCATCCACAATTTGAGTAAACTTATTATACTCAAATCCATCTTCAAGCATAGTCATTTCATCTATTTTTATCAAGTTCTTAGCTAGGTTATGCAGGAATTCAACTATCAAGTGGATCAAATCATCAAAACTTACAAAGGAGTTGGGAAAGGGCTGATTTTGACATACCAATTGGAACCAACTCCCCCATGGGATTGAGAGTTTGCATACTTAATTAATATTTCACTTGTTTTTCATGTGTTATTTCTCGTTTTTCCTAATTTAAGTATTTGTAAATGGATTTCATGGGGAATCTTGATTCTCACTTGCTTTTGATCTAATAATGTGTTTATTTGTTGCTTATGTGCAGGTATGAAATTAGGGTTCACACCAACTTGACTCTTTTAAGGTACTCCTCTCTCTTTGATCTCAAAACAATATCTTTAAACTCCTAGGATTTTATAAATCATCATCACACATGAATTGTGTAGAGGCCAATTTCCTCACATCATTGAGGTTATCTCTCCCCATAGTCACGTCCAACTCGAACCTTTGTTGAAGAAGGCCAACAATATTTGGTCTTGGGGGGGATGGCATATATCACTAAATTTCATCCATGATGGTATGAACATCTTCAGTTTCATTTGGATTGATGGGAATGGGATTGTCAACCAACAATGGCGGTTTTTGAACTTTCATCCTCTTATGTGGTTGCTCTCTTGGGGGAGAATCATAATCCACATTGATTGTTTGATGGCCAAGGGAAGGAGAGAGAGTGACCTATGGTGGGTTTGATTGCACATTTTCTCTAGTAATAGTCCCTTGGGGCCTTTTGATAGAAAGGTTATTTCTAGGTTGCTTTGCTAGTTTCTCTTCTAGGATAGGGGCCTTACCTACAACTCTATCAAAATTCTTCAACATCGTCTCAATCTTGGTAATTGGGCCAACAATATCAAAAAATTCTCCACAATAATCCTTACCATTCTTTATCCTTCCAGCCTCTGCCTTGTTGAATGCAAGCCATTGCACCTTTCCATTTTTTACCTCAGATTCATCCTTGAAATTTCTTAAGGCATCTTCATCTAAATCAACTTGATGGCAAAAATTGTACCTTTTTATACTTTTCTTGACCTTGTGTATGAAACCTTTAGGGTCAAAAGTCTTGGCATTTAACTGAACTAACCTGTATTCCCCAAGCATTTCTTTTAGCCTATCTAAGCCCTATTTGGTAAAAGTAAAATCTAAAAAGGCAGTAAGATAAGGGAAAAAATACCCTTTCTTTTGTTTGCCTAAATGAAAGTGATTAGTCTCATTCAATTGCCACATAATTTCCATGAATGCCAACCCGGGTGACACAAATCTAGGTAGTACATGGGGGTCTTGAGGGCAGCCATATACTCTAATAACAAATGAATTCTCATGGAGGTAATAATCTCCCCAATTATGTTGTACTCCTAACTCCAATCTCCACTCTTTGGGCCTAAGGAAATCCAAAATTTTCTTGTGCAATTTGATTCCAGGTTGACCCAACCTTTCCATGACTTGTCTTACAAAGAAAATCTAAAAAAATAATAGTCAAACTCACTACAATGTTTGTCCCAAATATGGGTCCAACATTGCACTGGGAGATCATTTCCCTTTTTATCTTTCATTTCCAGTTGTAAAAACCTATTGAAATGATCTTTCCCTTTATACAAAAGAATATGGTAAAGGAGAGAATACCACATGAAATTCACCCTCGACTCCTTACCACTTTGCCTTATCTTAATGTCCACCAGCTGGTTGTGAATAGCATCAGCTAAAAAGTTGGCATAGTCAAAGTCACTATTGACAAAAGGATGTTGTTCATCAACAACCATATACATAAGAGGTGTCTCCATTTTTGAGCTTGCATCTTTTCCCAACACCTGGCGTAATGCCCAATATGTGCTTCTAAAATAGTCTTTGAAAGACTTGACATCAAAAGGCTTATGTTCAAAATTAGGGATTCTCAATGACTTTCCATGGAAGCTTTTATGTCTAAACCTAGGGAGCCATTTCACTTTGAATCTCTACCTATCTTTCTTGCATTTTCTTCTAAAAGAAGCAAGGTCTATAACCTTTTTTGCGGAAACATTAAGTCTAAAAACCTCACAAATAAACTCCCTGATTATATCCATTATGACACTTCCATCCAATGCCTTAATTACTCTGATATTTTAATCATACCTATAGGCAAGGTGTCTGATGAGTTCCACATTTATAAAGACATTAGGAACAACCAGCTTCCCCAAATCATAGGTCCATGCATTGGAGACAAGGGAATGATGGTTTATTTTTCCATACTAGTGTAGGAACAATTCCCACCCAATGATTGTTTCATCCTCGTACTTTGGTTCAACATCTATTCAATTTTTGGCTATGCCTATCATCCCCTATACTGTAATAGGGCCAAGTTTACATTGACGTTGAGGCTTTTTTGAGGAACCCGATAATTGGGCCAAAATATCATCCTCAAAGGGCCTTTTAGATGTAGAGCCAAAGGGTTGGGTGTTTGACCAACTCATAATTCCAAAATGATTAAAATATATTTCTACAGTATTTTGCAATAGAGTTTACAAACCTGATTATGAGCTTCAAGAATAACAATGGTGAATTTTGCCAAGAAGGGCATACCTATTTTTTTAGCTTAGCTCAAGTTGATGCAGAACATGCGCACCTTTGCAATTTTTGCTACTATGCCGGACCAAACAAATGAACGAAAAATTTATGAAGGAAATTATGATCCATCATCTATCACATTCGACATTACTTATTGTTCGTGCGAGTGCAGTTAATTCATCTACTTGTTTATCGATTTTGAACGTGGTCCATCCATCTAGAAAGTGACGTACAAATCTAAAATTTCAATGATGAGTAAAGCCTTGATTTTTTTGAAAAGGATGTAACCGTCCTCTCTATCTAATAGAATTCTCCCACATCCCACATGCTAATATCATCACACAGTGTCTTTTCGTGGTTCCACAACCAAGAAAAGGACATTATGCTATGGGCTTGCGGACTTGCAGAATCATTTATCTTCTACCACATAACAAACATAAAACAACAAAATAATAGAAAAGTAACGATTTTGATTTTGATTTTATATCTGATATTAAAGGGGCACTTCCTAGCAAAATGGTATGTGGGACTCACAATATCGATACCCATAAGTCATAACTTAAACTTAAAGACCAATCAAAAAGTGTACTTTTGTGATTCCGCAACCAAGAAAAGGACATTCTGCTATGGGCTCACATACTTGCGGAATCCTTTATCTTTTGTCATGTAACAAACATAAAACAATACAATTACAGAAAAGTAAAGGTTTTGATTTTGATTTTATATCTAATATTAAAGGGAACTTCCTAGCAAAAGGGGATGCGAGACTCATGACATCGATACCCATAAGTCATAACTTAAAGATCAGTCAAAAATTGAACAATGTCAACAACAAAACATAAGAATGCCAAGGGTTTAGGATATTAGGGTTTTAGAAAAGGTTGTAAACCTAACAACCCTAATTTTAAAAGCTAATGATTACCAAGAATTTTATGCCAGGTTTTTAGGATAATAGGGTTTTAAAAATCCCTAGGTTGCATACCTAGCAAACCTAATTTAACCAATTGAGGATTACCAAGAATTTTATATTTCAAACTATAGATATTTTAGATTGTATTTGATATTTGATATTGTATTCCTTGAAATTATGCATCAAATTGAATAAATTAACATATTATTAATAATTTAATATTTTAATTGTGTTAAACATGTACTTAGTAATTCATCACTCAACTCAGTGCTTAATAACATATTAACAATAGTAGCATATACAACAATGAACATCAACAATCGTTTAATGTGTATCTAGTAGTTCAAATCAGACTTTTTCTTCAAATAATAAAATAAATAATACAGATAATTGAACATCAACACATTACTGAATTTGAGTTTTTTTCTTGATTTTCACATGAAGGAATACATAGAGGCATTGGTAATGCAAAATCTTGCTCAAAGACAACTCTGCATAGAGCTAAGCTGGAACTTGGAAACTCATATTATCAATATCAAATCATTGTATCACCTTTTCTAGCAACTTCCACTATTCAAGTGGTGAAATTGTCATTTGTTCTAACTAATGTTGTTTGACTTGAAGATTTATTAACAAGTCATGATTGAAACTGGAATCTGACTCGAATGCTTCAGTCAAAATTCCATTCAAGGTTATCAGTGGTTTGATGGAATCCAAATAGTTCACCACATCTAGGTTCTAAAGAAATTGATACAAATCAATCTTCCTTGAACCTTCTTTCTGAAATGATCCTTTCCAATGAATCGCTCATTTGTGTCAAAAGCATGTAGAAAACCAAGCTCTATGAAGTTCCCTACCTTTGCATCCAACTTCTTCATCTTGTTTGCAGCCAGACACACAAATTTCTTTGTTTCACACATTCTCAAACATTTTTGAATGAAAGATGACAACATCATTGAGGCATCAAGCTGATGATTAATCCCTTTTGATTTCAATTCATTATCAGTGGCTTTGTAGACTGTTTATTAAACTTGATTTGCAGATTTCTCTAATGCCTGCACATTTTTGTTGTCCAATAAATATTTTTTGAGCTTCTTATAATGTAGTCTGATAGCATCAATCAATTGAAACAATTCATACAACTAATCAATCCTCTGCATTATTTCCTCCCAGATCTTTTGTTTCATATGCCTCATTATTTCTCTACAAAATGCACTTCACTTATTTTGACAAGAGTTTATTTCATTTTTTGCTTCCATCAACTCTACGACCAATCTTTGATTTTTTTTCTCTCTTTCTCCAATTTTTGTTCCCATTGTTTATTTCCTTTCCCAATGCTTTGTCTTAATTTTTTTGAAGTGGGTTTTTCCTCATCATATTTACTTTTTTCTCTCATCTAACCTTTGCTTCAATTCATTCAATTATCTCTCGATTTTTTATCATCTTTGCTTGTTGATGTAGAGGGAGATTTTTTAATTCTTTTTTCTAATTCATTACTCTTGTTATCTGTTGCTTTCCTCTTTTCTTTCTCATTTTCTAGGTTTTCCTGTAACTTTTCTATTTGAGTATGCAACCTTTTTTTCTCTCTTTCTTTAGCAATGATGTGTGATCACCAATTCATTGTTCTTCTTTCATACATTAAATTTATCAGTATTTTTGAGTCTAGAAAAATCCAATTACAAACTGCTCACCTAAAATTTAGATCGATCCATCTGATTTGTTGGTTTATTTTAAATTGTGGGAACAACAATTTTGTACTCCGTGATTTCTTTATTTGTGTAAAATGTGGGTAATACCATGGTTGTTGCAGACTCTAACGTTACAACAGACGCACTCTCCATCAGTTGCTTCTTTTCTTTTTTACATAATTCTGATTTCTTTTTAAACTCTTCAATGTAATCAAAACTTGGGGATGCAAGAAAAATGGAATGCTTGAATGGTGAAGGACTAGGAGTACTTGTAGTTGCTAATATTGTTGCAACCACACTAACTATGGGAGTTCCAAGAGATAAATCCTTTGTGGTGGAAATGGTAGTTGGACTTCGACCTATCAAAATCCTTGCCCTCTTTTGTATGCATTGATCACTTGGTGTTTGTGTGGTATCTTGTATTGGTTTCCTCTTGTGTGCAATTTTTTGTTGTAGCACATGTTGACCACTACTAGTACACCCATACCATCACCACTAGTGGTAGTTGCACTAGGTTCTCCACCATGGGCATGTCTTAGTTGTGATTGTATTTGACCTTGAGGATTAGGATTTGAAGCTCTAACAAAATGAATTGTTTTAGTTGTACTTGTATGCCCTTGGTCTACTTTATTAGCTCCAAGGCTAGATTTATCAACTGGTTTTCTATGCTCTATATCTATTACCATCCAAGGGCCTTGTCCTTGGGACCCCAAAGGACCACCTTCATAACCCATTTTTTCGGCTATGGATGCTCTTAAAGTATATGCTTCTTTTATGGCCTCACTTAAACTAGCTTTGACATAGCTTTTTTCTTCCCTATCATCATTAGATTCATCATTAGTTTCTTGATCTTCACATTCATTGGGATGCTCTATATTCTACAATTTGATAAATTCATGATCTTCTCCATTATCTCTAAAGTCTGCAAGAGTTCTTGGTTCACCTAACTCCTTCCTCATAGACCAAAAGGCAATAATTTTTCATCACAACCAATTTTTATCTGTAACTTCCTTATCTACAAAATCTGGCATTTTTAATCTACTAGATGGTTTATTACTTTTTTCATAAAAAATATTTTTCCTCTTGATTTTCTTTCGGTGCAATGCCATAATTTCTATTGAAAATTGTTCAAAAGAAATATCTTTCTCAACAACACTTTTCTCCATTGCTATTTTGACCTCATCCCAAGAATCCTTGTTTCTCAAGTTTTCAAGCAAGGGTTTACTTTGATGTTGAATTCTACTTGTAACATTCTTATTGGACACAATCATTGATTTAATGGTGTCACATGGATCATACTGCTAGTGACAGACAGGCAACATCAATTTTTTTTTTTTTCAAAATATCATGTGCCACACTAAATGCTTTTCTCTTGAATGTGAACCCTCCACATGAAAAAGGTAAAGAAGGAAATAAGGTCCTCTTTTGCTAATTGGAAAAGTGTAGTTCATCAGTACTCTACATATTCCAATGAAAAAAACCTTTTTGTCATATGTATTGGAAGTTTGTATGGCTCTACTCGTGATCCATAAAATATTAGCACAGTATATTCTTCCATTAAGTACCAATCAACCAATTTTATTTATTTTCCTAGTTGAATGCAATTTCTACATGACATTGACAATCTAGGCATTGAAGTACTTGTAATTTCTTGATGCAATGGAGGCAAAAAGTAGTCTACTAAATGATTGTAGTTCCTTCGAGAATCATGCATCCTTATCTCAATGGTACAATAATATAATGGAGCCATTTTCTTTTCCTCAACATTTGTATAGGGTTGAATCTGAAGCTTGTTAGTCTGAAATATTCCTCTAAATTTGAATAGAAAAGAATAGCACAAGTAGGTTGTGAACCTAAATATCTTAGTGGAATTTGAGTGTACACTTCCTTTAATCATTATAAATTGTTCATGCATGGATTCTACAATGTGCTCGATAAAGTTATATTTGATAGGTTGAGATGGAAAATAAAAATGGATATTATGTACCAATTCAAGGAGGCTTGCATCCACTTCCCAATTGCTATATAGTTCAAGGAAAAATGCTAGCATGGAAATAGTATCTTGAACCCATGGTCTAAAAATATCAAAATCATAAGGTGGCTTATGGTTACCTTTCAATTTTTTTTTAACTTGTATGTTATCCTGAACTATTTTATTTATGAAATATTTTTTTTCTCTTTCATCCACTGCTTCATAATCACTAGCAAACTTTTCTAGGTAAATGTGGATGTTTCCAAATTCTTCGGTTATAAACCCTAACACTTTTCCAAGTTCTTCTACATCAATGGATAACAATTCTTCTTTTTTATCTTTACTAACAACTGCTCTTTTGTTATCATCATAATTTTGGGCATAGACTATGATAAATTTTGGGCAAGGAAAAACCTCATGTAACATCATGTGCCCTAATCCACTTACCCACAATGCACTAGAAATATTAACTTGCATTTGGTTTGCAGCCTTATTCTTAGATGAAAATCTAAGCTTTGAGGCATGCCTACCATAGATTTCAATATCATAAATATCATGGTATTCATCAGTGAAACTTGGGGTTTTAAGCAATCCAACATAATGTATTTTTTATCTAATTTTTCTCTAGTGGTACTCGTGGTAGACATGCTTATACAATGTGAAATTGTCAATTCCTTCTTAGTCCTCCTTAATTTTTCTTAATTCTTAAGTCTCTCAACCCTAAACCCAAACTTCAAAGTTTGACAAAATAAGATTTTAAGAAACGATGAAATGTAGCCATAGGAATTCTATCTTTCACTTACTCAAATTTTGATTCTTGAAAAGATTAATATTGACTGGCTTTGTGGAACCCATAAAATCCCTGGTACATTGCAATGAGCAATCTGAAATCTCCTAGTGTGCTGACTCTATCACTTAAAAATAAAATCACTTAGCAATAGAAAGTTCACTTTTTTTTTTGAATATTAAAGTGAATGAAACGTCAATGTGTTTTTGCCAGACTACACAATTAGTACATTACATTTTTGTAATGATGTACTTAGAAATAAATTATCAAACAAATTCTCAACCGTTGATCTTTGTAAATCTAACGATTATAGGTGTGAGATCCCTTTTGTGTCGACTCGTGTTCAATGTTCTTGGTATATGAATTGACTAATTAAGAGTTTGAGGATGATAGTTTATTTCTAAAGTATTATGAGTGACAACTTGGTTGCATAGGTATGACTTATATGTTTGTAAGAATATCTTGGAGGTGGAATAGGTGTTAGAACTTGGAAAATTAACACCCATTATATTTGTCTTATAATTATTCAGTGATTAATCTTATGTGAATATGAAAGTAATTTTCTATTTCTAAATGTTATTTGATTTCCATATGATTATTGATTTTATGATGATTAGTAGGTATGGGTTGGTGCTTGGTTTTTATTAGTTGGATGGATAATCATGATTTTTATTTATTGGCTATGGATAATAAAGAATGCAAAGTTATGAATGTTAGCTAGTTACAATTAACTAAAATGATGTCCTCTAATGAGATCTTTTGATTGATACATATAGTAAAGAGGGGTGATATTGATGGATGACATGTTTATATTGTGCATGTAAATATATTTGTTATGGTGGTTTGATTAATACATTTTGACATGTGATGAATTGTATATGATATTTTATGTTTCTTAGTTGATTTGAGATGATACGCATGTGTGATGTTTTTATTTTGATTTATATATGTGGATGTCGTATTGACACAATTCGTTGAGTGTATAGGAATTCTAATACCGATGGATTGGGGGAATCCACTTAGCCACCTTTCGTCTTGTCTATATTATGTTTGTCCTAGTTCTTGGTCCATAGACCTTGATGTTAAGTTAGGAGGATTTCATGTTGGGATTATGTGGTGTTGGACTTTTGGTTGTGTCTTGTGTAAATTTTGGCCTTGTAATTTAAAATAAAATTTTAGAAGTTAGAAGAATTTTAAGAAGAATTAAGATATATTTTGTGTTTGGGGAATAGCCTATGCCTAAGGTATAAGGGCTAGAAGATTGTTTTTATCATTTGTGTCCTTTTTAAAAGTGTTTATGACCCTTTTTTATGCCCCCTTTGCAAAAGTGGCGAAAATGGGGAAATGGTTTTGGTGGTTGAGTTAGTTTGGGAGGAACGTACTCACTCATTGCCTTCATAGCTCCATCCTTATGGAGAGGAGGGGTGGTTACCATGCCATTTTCTCTCTCTTGCATTTTGAGTTTTTTCTTTGAGGAGATTTTTGGGGAGGAGGAGGAGATCTTGGGAGAAGGAGATTGTGGGAAGAGACTCTCTTTCATTTGTGTCTACCATTAGTGGGATCATAGCATTGGAGGTAGCTCTTCCCTCTTGTGTTGTAGTTCTTGAATTCATAGTGCTATGTTGTGCATCTTTGGAAAATAAATGTTTTGTGTTGAGGGTTTTGTTTTGGGGAAATTCTTTTGGGATTCTTGCTATGTCAAGCCTTGTAATTGTGATGCATTTTGTTTTAGTGTATCTTTTCTTAGGGGAGGTGACCCCCTCTCTTATAGAGGATTTTGTTCCTCCATGTGTGGGGTTGAGTGGGAGATTGCTCCTTCACATTGGGGCTTTGAGTTGGGATAAGATTATCCCATTAGGTGATGGCCATCACCGAGGTATGAGTACCCTTGTTTTCTTTTATGAGATATGAGTATCTCCTTTTTCATTTACACTTATGTGCATTAGAGGGACAAGGGGTGATGAGTTGAGGAGATGTACTTGATGTTATATACATATTTTATTTTACCCATGTCAAGTCGAGCCCCCCACTCCCCCTAAATGGTTTACCTTCAAGATAAACCCCTGTTATAGTCTTGTTATTTACTTTTGTTGTGGTGTTGTATATGTGAGTAAAGTATCTCTAGTCAATGGATTGTTGTGTTGAGTCTTTTGGTGGCTAAGTGGTTACCTTTTCTTGGGGGTGGGTTGTTTATCAACCCTATGGTTGGGAGGAGAGCCATTGGTACAATGTTGTTTTCCACACTTGTTCCTTTTCAAAAAAAATAAAAATTGAGGAGGCTTTTGGAAATGTTGTGGTAATGGTGCAAGTACTTGGGAGAGAAATAAATATTATCATGGATTCAAGAAAATATGTCCTTACTTTGTATTTGCACTTTCATGTTCTATGAATTATTTACAAAGAATTGCAATATTTTCTAAAAAGATTGACATGAACAATGATTATTAGTGGCATTCCAAAGTACTTGTTTAAGTTGTGTTTTCATAAAAAGAAAAGATTCAATGTGTAAAGAATTGTTACATTGTGCCTTAATAGTCATTTCTTGTATACATGTCTTTACATCTAATTTGAAGGAGAATATTCAAGAAATATGTATTGGAATGTTGCATAAATCTATGTTCTTGAAAAAAAGAGGAGTAAAAACTGAAGTATTTAATATTGAAGTACATAGTTGAAGAAAACTATAGCTAGCTTTGTTAGGGAATCTCATCTATGAATTCAGACTTTAATCTTGCACAGTTATTAGTTATGTATATATTTCAGATTTGAGCACTGTTGAAAATAAAATTGAATTGATTCTAGAGAAATTATGAAATGAGTGTTCTTACCTCATGTCCCCATGCAGCTGCTTAGCTTATTTTGGCTAGCAGCCACTGCTCAACTTATTTAGGAGTTATTTGTGGAGCTGATGGCCCCATGAATGCTTTGTTTTTCTGTTTATTTTTAACCAGCAAGCTTAAATTTGTATTAATAGTATTAATAATAATTTTTACAATAAAAAATTAGAAAAAGAAAATCAAATCAATATTAGAAAAGACGGAAAGAAATTTGTGGAGCCACGTGGATTTTTAGAAATATGCAGTTGCTCCAGCCCCCTCTTTTTCCACAGCTTATTTTCAATTCCTAAACAAAAATAGGAAAAGATTCCAAATTATCCTTTCCCAAAAATAAAATTTATGCATGGGAACACCCCTAGTGCTTAAATTTAAGCAGAAAATAGACCATTAATCTGAAATCTGTGACTCTAAGTTAGAAACTAGGCAGTGATTAATTCTAATTAAAGTTCAAAAAAATCCTCTGTTTAAAATAATCAAAGGATGATAAAATTATAATTTAAATTCTTAAAAATAAATCTCTTTCTGCAACATGGCTTAAAGTGGAAAAAAAAAAAATACTAAAAATAAGCTTTTGAAATATTCGTATTTAGAAATTTTCTGTCTCATTAAGCTCAGAACATATCTATGGGTGTATATGTATATATACGCACAAATTTGTGTGACACGTTTATTTAAATCTGTAATTTCGAACAAGTCTGAGAAAGCGAACTCTATTGGGTTGTATACCTGCATGATAAAATAAGTAAAGAAGACACCTTATTCTTCAGTAACAGTAATATGAAAGAATAGATACAATTCCAAAGGGAAATAAAGAAATATTAAAAGAAACTTCAATTTGGTTAAGTTAGTTTTAGCTAAGAAAATTAGTTTCTAATAAAAAAATGTTTTTTTAAGATCATTTAATAAATCAAAATGAAAGAAAGAAAAAATCACATTTTTTTCATTTGTTTAATTAGAAAACTAATTCTGTTTCTAAAAGAAATTTAAGAAATTGAGGAATAAAAAGTTAAAAATCAATTCTAAAGTAGTAGTTTCTTCCTTTATTTCAATTAACTTTAAAATAGGAATTTTAGTTGAGATTTATGGACTCATAGTTTTTTTTGGGTGATTTAAAATAACTAAAATTTAATTGAGAATTTTGATGATGAGCGCAAATTTTTAATTAATGATACTTTTTGGGTTGCAATAATTTTAAAAAGGAAATTTAAATTAATTATGAGTAGTTTTTTGTGTTCTAATTATTTGTTCCTCTTTTCTAAGATAATTTAATTATTTGGATTCCATAGTAGATTGGAATCTCAACAATTAACTTATCCTATCCTTAGTTAAAACGGTCATTGGAATCATGTTAATTTAATTATAAGTCTAAAACAATCAAGTACATGAATAACTATTCCTTGTAGTAAGATTTGATATTTTATGCACTCAATAAGTCTTATAGGCATTGTGAAAGTAATCAATAAATTTAGTTTCATTTTAAGGGCTTTATTAAGCAAATTGGTCTTCTAGATAGTCCAATTCTAGAGGGTGATATTCAATTGGTCTCTCACACCAAATGTGGATCATTCCTCTAACGTTAAACAAGTTAGTAGTAGAGTAATTTTGATTTCAAAATAACATTATTAGTAAATGGTAAGAGATCAAATTTATAGTTGATAAAATTAATAGTTCTTATATGTAATTAGTTAAAAGAAAATTATGGTTGTGTACTGTTTAGTTATGTAAAAATTTGGGGCATGACAATAGGGTGATTCCAGAGGTTTGAGTTCGCAAGCCTAGCACTCTGTGCATTTCATTCCAAAATGCAACTATAGCCATCCATCAAATGTTCATCAAACAGTTGAGTAAGTTATGATATATAAACAATAAACATGTGTTTTAAAGTTGTTTTGAAAATTTAAACTTTGTGGTACTAGGATACACAATCCTAACGAGACGAGTCCATGTGTCTATTCTATGGTTTCGTGGGTCACATATAGATCTACTTGAAGCATCCTGTGGATTCACAAAATCCCTTTAATAGCAAGACATTGATTGACATGAAGGCCAATGGGCCAGTAACTTAATGTTGCAAAGGAATTAATAAAATGAATAATGATACCGAGAATTGAGGGAGTAGGTCAATGACAAATTAAAAATCAATAACATTTCGACAAACCCTAGCAAGAGTGACAATTTTTAGTGTTTATAATGTTTTTTGTCAATTTGATGGCAACTTTCTTTTTTCATTTGTATTGCTTTATATTTTAAATCTGCATGCAAATGTTTCATAAATAGATAATACTTAATTTCTTAAGGGTAAAAGTATAAAGTTGTGTCACACTTTTATAAAAGAAATGGCCAACACTCATCCAACTTTTAAACTTGAATCACTAAAAAGTGGTATATATGTTTTGAATTTTGAAATGATGTAAACTAATGAAATATTTATTTTTTAGTATATTTTATGTTTGTATTTTTTTGAAAATATTGAAAAATTATTTGAATATAGTTTTTTATAAATTAACATTATAATTTAGTTGCTGATAAAATGTTGAAAAGTGATGTTACATGAAACATCAACCTTTATATAGTAAATTTTATTTGTTTTCCTTCAAATTTTTTGTGTGTATTTATAACTTGAAACTTTAGGGCATGGGTATATTTTTTTTGAATTTTGATAAATATATATTTTTAAATAAATATTAGAATTTGCGCATATTAAAACTTAGTTTTTCTAGTCGACGTCAACTTTCATATAAATTATTTATCTAAAATAGAAAACAAATTATACCATCTTGATATGTATTCTTATATCTAGGGCATCATATTTTTTTCAATTTTTTTTAATAAGTTTTACTATTTTTCCTTGACATGGTAATCAACCTAATGCTTTGTGTTGAAAACCTACATTTAGTAAAAATAAAAAGGAAAATATAAATAATAATTAAACTATTAAAATATATACATTTTTGAAAACTAAACTTATGGATCTACAAAAGGGTATTTTAATATTTAAAAAAAAAAAAAATCTTTACATAAGTAGAAGTTGTTGAAACATCAAGTTTTTCAAATAATTTTATTTTTTTGGTAAATTGGACTCAAAGTGGTGCTAAATATGCATTTAGCCAACAATTGTAGTTGGAAAAGTTGTGGACATAAATAACTTAGCTAGAATGAATCTTACAAGATCATATGTTTGACCAAAATTATTTTTTAGTTAAAATTACTTAAATTCACCTATTCTAATAAGTTGGTTGAAAGTGTGACACAACTTTGTGCTGATACCCTTAAAGGAAAAAAAATTGATTTGAATAGAGTCATAACACCAACTCAAAAAATAATTCTTTACTATAAATGAATAATGAAGAATAACACAATGATTTATTTTATTACAATTGAATTGCAATGTTACATTATTACATAGCTTTTTGATAAATGACATATGTAGAGCATGCAAGCTCCTCTTTTGTATAAATGACATATGTCACTTTACATCAGACACAATTGATTCCAAGCTGTCACTTGTGACAATGGAAGAGAATTTCTTATATCTTGAATGACCAATTATACAAATGTGGTTCTAAAAATAAATGCACAGGTATTCCCTTTTACCTAAAGTATGTGAAAGGATACAAACCATATTCTCAAACCCTGGAACTTGCTAGTGAAAATTGGTTACAAATTGATTCCAAGCTATTGTTCGTGACAATGTAAGAGCATATCTTATATCATGGATGACCATTTATACAAATGTGGCTCTGAAAATAAATGCAAAGGTGTGCCCTTTTATCTAAAGTATGTGAAAGGATACATACCATATTCTCAACCCCAGAACTTGTTGGTGACAATTGATTACAGATTGATTCCAAGTTTATGCTGCTAACAACGTAATACAATTGATTCTCAAACCACGGGGATTTTCGACCATGGTTTATCTTGGGATCTCAAATATGGTTATGCATTTATAATATTCTCAATCTAAGCCACTAGAACATAACCAAAGAAATGAATTTGAGAATCCATAGGGCTTGCCTACCATGCTAGGGAAATGGGAGTTGTGAAGATAGAAAATGTACCTATCTTGGTTACCATGTAGAAGTATGCAGAAGATAAGTAGTAATAATTCTATTGCCACCATCTTCATGTAGCTTCCATGCATCTGGATAACTCACAGTGAGTTTGTAAGTCCACAGTTCCTCTTTGAGGGCCTCTGTCAAAATGGAGTATGAGAAGTCACCAAATTTGAATGCAAACAAGATTAAAATAGTTTTGTGGTTGGATTATGTGTGAAAGCACTTATCTCCATCAGAGCTCCTCATCCCAGTTCAAAACTTGTCTCAAAAGGCAGGTCAACCAGATCAACTTCTTTCCAATTCCACCCAATCTAAACTTGAAGGAAATTGGTCTTTTACTTTGTAACTACATAACTGGATGAAGGGGTATTTAGAGTATCCCCAATAATACCACATCATCTTATTCCTTATTAACCTTGAAAAATAAAAAACCTTACGAGAATTCAAAACATTGCACTCTAATAAGTAGTAAGCCCTTCTACAAATGATTTCAGTTGTGCTCACTATCCCTATTTATGAGCCATTTATGAGCTCTTAGCTCACCATCTGACATCCTAACCCCTATTTACTCATGACTCATGTGAGGTATAATTTCTCTTTTCCGCACAAACCAAGTAACCAACTTAAACTTGTAACTTAAGTCTCACTATTTATTTTAATTTTTGATTGATGTCTAGCTACATGCACATAGTACCTCAAGCTGACAAGCTGTCAAGTACACCACTTAAACGATATGAGATCATTACAAATATTATTTCAATGGATCACTGGATTAATGACATCATCATTTACAGTACGTCGTGCAGTTTTCAATATCAATTTATCTAATCACTCGCTTCAGATGTACATATGGCATTAATATGTGGTACCACAACCACATTTTCTTCAAAGAAAGTCAATCCAACGGATATGTAGAAACTGATAAAAAGTAAACATGGTCACACGTGTGATACTTTCTACCATCTTTTAGTATCAAGTTATCAAATCAATCATTTCACTCGCTTGGGATTAGAAGAGGAACTTAATTTTTAGTCTTTTAAAGATTTCCCAAGTACATATGGCATTAAACTGTAGTATTGCAACCACATTTTCTTTAATGAAAGACAATCTGATGGATATGTGGAAATCGATAAAAAGATTGAGAAATTAGAATTAAATGCAAGGTAGAGTATTAGTACATCTAGGCATTGAAAAGATAGATAATTAAATGTCTTGTTGTATCTTAATCATTAAGTCACAATAAATTTCACACACTTATGATCAGAATAGGAACTATATGTTGAACACTATAATTTATCCATCGAATGGTGAAATATTTTTTGTACATTAACTTCATTTTTCTTTGTATATTAACGCTATATTAACTTATGAAATAATATCTTTCTATAGCATACTACGATTTTTATTCACATACGAGTTTCTTAACAATCAAGAGTAATATTAAATATATATGTCAGAAAAATAAACAAATGAATCTTACAAAAAATATAAATACCTTTTCAATCTTAAAAGCCACATTTTTAATATGTATGTTGAACAAAGAAAAAAGGATTTAGAAGAATGGAGTGGTGAGCCACCAAAAATATTTTAATCCCTTTTGATTTCCTAGGTACATATGGCATTAATCCGCAGTACCGCATACACATTTTCTTTAATGAAAGACTATTTGGTGGATATGCGGAAATCAATAAAAAAAATTGATAATTAAATGAAAGGTAGAGTAATTCTAGGCATTGAAAAGAGATAAATAAATGGCTTGTTGTACCTTAATCATTATCAATGTCCACTAATAAGTCACAATAAATTTCACTCACTTATGATCATAACTATATGTTGATAATTACTATTAGTTTTAAAAGCCACATTTTTATATTGAACAAAGCAAAAAGGATTTACAAGAATGGAGCCATGAAAATTATTTTAATTTAAGTAGCTGGAGAGTGAAGACTGAAGTACATACTACATAGCCAACCTATCCAAAAAGCCACTAACCATGACAAAAAACCAGTCACAAAATACATATTACAAGAACTGTTACGTTGTATAATAAAATATAAACACAATTCATTACTATTTTTTTTTGTAACAATAGCAAAGGCCCTCAACCAGGTGTTTGAGCAGAAGGTGAATCAAATTTAACAAAGTAACAAGAAATAGGAAAAGAGAATCACCCAAAACATTCCTCCAAAACTCTGGACTCTTTAATGATTCATTTTTCGTATCAAATAGCAGACCACATCTCATATTAACTAGAGAAACAACCTACATTATAGAAGCATGCAATTCCACTTTCTAGAAGATCCCACCAATATCTGCTAACCCACTTTCAAAATTTTAATGCTCCAATGCCAAATCCAACAAAGAAATAGAGTAAATGAAAGGCTACAAATAACGTATTGCAAACGTCTTCAACAAATATTTATCAAGCAAAATTTCCATGCAATTGGACAAGAAATCCGAAGCTACCTCAGAATATAGAGCACATGGGCTGTTCAAAGCTATTCCCATAATTATTCTTATATCATCCTCAACTTGCACACAAGGAATTTTCAAAACCATACCCAACTTTCATCTATTGTATGCATTGTCACTTCTTTTCTTCCAAAAAATTTTGGGTAGCATGACATGCCATGAAGACTCTATATCACAGTTAAATTGAGAATAGAGAAGAAATAAATTTAAAATAAAAATATATTATAAATGATATGAAGAATATCAAATTGGTGAAGTATATATAGAAGTTAGAATGAAGACAATGAAACCAGATATTCAACACTTAACATTTAATTGACCACTTGATGTGACAATATTATTTCAAAAATATTGAGTTATGACTTTAAGTCATTTAAAAAATAATAAAACATCAACCATTGATATTTTAAAATCTAACAGTTTTGGCATTATTCTGAAGGTTTGAATTCACAAGTCTAGTGCTTCAGACATTTTCTTCCAGAATGAAACTACAGTCATCCATCTTACGATAACCGTTGATTCTTTTTAGACCATTAACCATGAGTTGAAGCTCGGTCCCACTGAGGATAGATTTCACAATCCTGCATTACTATGAAAAAATGATGACATCACCTTCGCAGTAGTGTGGGTGTGCGAGATCCGCTCAATCGTTAATTGTCGATCTGAACCGTTGATTTTTGTGAGCAAATATTTATCACCTGACTTTGATACTCCATGGAATCGGTAATCGCCTATGTCGAGGGATCGGTACTTTGTTTGGTACACCCATCTCAATTTTAATTAATACTGGTGCTACAAAAAAATTTGTTTCTCCTAGTGTAGCTAGTAAAATTTCTAGAAAAGATGGCTATATGGTAAAGTCTGAGATTGTTGAATATGCAAACCAGACAAGAGCTAAGGCGGATCAATTTTTATTCGAAGAAGGGTTGAAATTTTGAGTTTCTCTACAGAAGTAGATTTGTATGTAGCCCCCTTAGGTTCTCATGATGTCATTTTAGGGATGAATTGGTTGTGGAAACATAGGGCCAAAGAAGATTTCCATGCAAAAATAGTAGAATGTTTAGATGATCTAGGAAACTGGGTATCATTGCAAGGAACACCTAGAGAAGTTAAGTTGTGGCAGATCTTCACCATACAAATGTATAAAGCAAAGAAGAAATGTTGTCAACTCTTCGTGGTAAAAATAGAGAAACTTGAAGAATGTAAAGAGTTCATTTCTCAAGATGATGTAGTATATTATGGACCTCAAGACCTCCACGAAGCCGAAGATGGTGAGGTGGTAGAATCGCGAAAACTAGATATGGAGAAATATCCTATCCTAAGGAACTTTATGTTCATGTATTTCCAAATGAACAACCTGGATTACCTCCCAAGAGAGTGTTTTATTTCTCCATCAGCATAGTTCTAGGAGCAGAGCCTATATCCAAAGTGCCATATAGGATGACCACAATAGAATTAATGGAGCTAAAATCTCAATTGGAGGAATTATTGTCCAAGGGACTAATAACACCCAGTGTTTCACCCTAGGGAGCACTAGTGATCTTTGTGAAGAAGAAAGATGGTACATTGCACTTGTGCATTGATTATCATTTGCTTAACAAGGCAACAATAAAGAATAAGTACCTGTTACCACATATCGATGATCTCTTTGATCATATATGAGGAGCAACAATGTTTTCAAAATTGATCTATGATCAAGTTATCATCAACTAAGGATCAAGGACAAAGACATTTTCAAAAAAACTTTTAGGACTAGGTATGGTCATTACGAGTTCATGGTCCTACCATTTGGACTAATGAATGCACTTGCAGCATTCATGAACCTGATGATTAATGTATTTAGGGACTGATTGGATAAGTTTGTGTTGGTATTCTTGGATGATATTCTTATCTACTCCAAGGTTGAAGAGGAATGTATCTCCAACATCTATAGATTGTTCTCCAATGATTAAGAGAGCATAAGTTGTATGGGAAACTCTCTAAATGTACCTTCTTTCAGAAGGAAGTGGAGTAGATAGGTCATGTGATTTTAGCAGATGGGATTGTAGTTAATCTAGCAAAGAAAAAATTAGTGCTAGAATGGCCAGAGCCTAAGAATGTGCTAGAAGTTAGAAGCTTTATGAGTCTGGCTGGTTACTATTAAAAATTTGTTGCAAAATTTTCTAGAATACCTTTTCCCATTACCTCCTCGCAAAGAAAAGGGAATAAGTTTGAATGGTCTGAGAAATGTCAAGCAACATTTGACCAAATCAAGGAGAAGTTGACCATAACTCCGATACTGAAAGTACTAGATTCACGTGGTAATTTTATTGTCATCACAAATACTTTAGGAGAAGGCTTGGGTGGAGTATTTGTTGAACAAGACAACTAAGAGGGGGGTGAATCAGTTGTCACCAAATTAAATGCCTTAACCTTTTACCAGAACAAGATCCAAACACTGCATTAATGATTTATCAATAAATGCAAAAACTGAAAGGCATCACATAAACATAGTAACACCAGATCTACGTGGAAAACCCAATGAGGGAAAAACCATGGTGATGATTAATTCACACTATAGAGAATATCAAAACCGATTACAAAAAGGATCATTGCTTGAAATAAGGCTCATTGACTGAGATAAGTCTCACTGCCCTAAATAAGGCTCATTTCCTGAGATAAGTCTCACTGCCTGAAATAAGGATTCACTGTTTGGACTCACTATCCATAGGGCTACAACCTAGAGGGCTCACTACCACAAAGATGCAAATAAGATGGCTCACTACCAGAATACAAAAGTTACGACTGACCACCAAAAGTGAATTGATGAATTACACCTTTCTTGCGTTGAATTTAGTTCCAAATGAAGCTCTATAAAGGTAGTACTGCATATCAATAATTTCTCAAGAATTATTCTCTGATCACACACTTATTGTCTTTGCCTACTTTGCTTATTTTGATATGTTATATTCACACACCTTTTGTCTCTATATCCTTCTTGCATAAATTTTATTCTCTATATATATTTCGGAGACACACACACACACACACACACATATATATGTATCTTACTCATCAATTAGGTCGGCCAAACATCCATAAAGAATTACACATGCTAAGTTGGCCAAGATCTTCAAATATTTGAATCGTAGTTTGTCACACGATAGGAACCAGACCTAAAGACCAACATGCCAGATGACATATAATGGTCATCTTCAATATTATGAAATAAATTTTAGTAAATGAGTCATACATACAATACTGTGTTGAAATCAATGATAACCTGCTGACATTAATGACAACCATTTAATGCAACCTTCAATCTTCAACAATCTCCCCCTATGTCATTGATGGCAACACAAGATGTGAAAAGCCAACAATAACAACCTTTGTAAATATTTTGATGAGATGAAATGATTTTCATTTTTTTTCGCATGCTTCCTTTCTCCCCCTTTGACATCAATGATAGAAAAAATTCAAGTATACTGCAACTGAATGTTTTGACTACTCCCCCTACCAAAACTGTTCTTCACAAAAAAAAAATTCCTCTAATTCTTTATCTCTCTATCTCTCCCTTTACTTCAAAAAAATCTACAAAAAGGTTATCAAAAATGATTCTTTACCTCAATCCTTCTTTCCTTAAAATATTTCCTTGTATTTTTCTTTCAATTCTGAAAGACATGTCTTCCAGGAATCCACTACTAGCTTGATGTATAGAAAAATATTGTTGTTATTTTCTATTGAATCAATTTTTTCTAGAAGAGTATACAGAATAGCAATATTCTATACATTGTTCTCAGTATCCACCAAGGGACCTAAAAGTTGTTCCAATATTAAATCAATTATTTCTTTGAATCTCCAAAAGGTCTTCACAATCCTATCCCTTTGTACCATAATGACTACAAGATCATATTGTAAGGAATTGATCCTTTTCTTTTGCGTTCCATCCTTGTCATTAAGAACATCATATTTTTTTCCAATAGAGTTCAATTCATGCTCAATATTATTGATTTTTGTTATGTAGTTCCCAATAGCAATAGCCCACCAGAGACAATAGGTCTATACTGTTTACACTCTTGATGTAGGTTTTTAGTTTATTTATGCTCTCAGTCAACCTCTTTTGTGGATTTCAGCATATTTCTTCCATAACCAATTGAATTTCATCTTTTTTCTTTTGTTTCACCAGGTGATTGTTCCCTTAATCTATCTTCAATTTGCTCAATCAATACTTTCAGTAAAATACTTGTCAATTTGATTAGATCAATATCATTATGAATTATGTAAATAGCCAAAGCATATTTAATCTCATCCTATTCATATGATGGTCGAGATAACCAAGTATCTCCAATCTTCTTCAATGCATCAGGTTGAAAGATAATCTTTAACACATTTTCTTTAGTAACATCTTCATCATCATCTGTTGACACCAGATGAAATTCTTCTGCAACTTTTGCTTCCTTTTCTTCTTCCTTCTCCTCTATCTTCAACTTCTTTATTTCCAGAGGGGAACATGAACTGATTCTTCTAACTTTCATCTTTCTGGAGGAGAATCCTACCTCAAACATCATAACCGGACTGGAAACCACACCAAAATTCCACGCATTTATTTTAATTTCAAAATATTCTTTACAAACCTTTTCCTTTTCTGCTAGACAGTTTAGATATCGGTAAACTTGCTTCCCAACAAGTATAAGTGACTTCCACTCAATATTCTCTTTCAATGGTAATGAATTCATAAAATACGTCATCAAGCATATAACCAAAGATCCAAAGCAAAAAGGATAATTGTCATTCTTTTTCATATTTATATTTTCCACTAATTGATTTCTCAGTAACTCACACAAGTCAAAATCCTCCTTTTTCTCAACCATTTGATGTGCAACATAAATGACAATTGTTGAGGTAGAACCTTCCCTATTCTTGAAATAAATCTTATATGGCATGTTATATGCCACATACCTTATCACTGTATTGATTACAGTGTGAATTATAAGTGCCCTTTGATCTCATGTTACCCCAGTTAGGGCTTCAACCTCTTTGTTCTTTATAGACTTCTTGACTAGAATGGGTCCATTATTGTATAATCTTGTTATTGTTGTAATTGCTTCTTTCGTGATTTCATAGGGTTTGTCAAAGATTGTCTAATCACCTTAAATTTTGCTTAAAATAACCCGAACAATGTCCACATTTGAAAAGTATGGAAATTTTCTCCAATTGTCTAAACCCGTGTGCCCTAAATTCCTTACCATTTGCATTTTCTCAACTGAAAGAGAAGTCTCGATATTTTGAATCTTTTCATAATAAAATTCATGAATCTATAACTTATTCAATTTTTTAAATTCATTTCTACACGGATTAAATATCACCATTGCCTTTGACTCCATTGCTTTGTCCTTGTTCTATGTACTTTCTCTTGCTAGACACCTAACTCTTTACTTTTCAGCTCGTTCACTTCAAAAATGAAAATGACTACTCAATCTTCCTTATTTAACTTATCACTTTTAGGGTTTCATCATAAAGGATAATTTATTTCTTGTGACATCATCATCTATGCTTTAGTCTATCAGTTCCTCCTTCTGCCAAAGCTGTCAGCCATATTGTGAAATGTACTATAAGAAAAAAAGGCTCCGCAAATTTTTGTATTGCTTGTTTTCTACCAAAATTTTCTTCATTGCTCTCAGTATTAAAAATTTCATCACATATCTTTGTGTCATCACATGACACCTCTTATACCAAGGATTTGATATATTTTTCTGTGACTGCTCCCCCTGAAGCCATTATTGGATTCAATTCATAGAAGGGGCATCTGCACCGGATGTAGATATAGGATTATCTAATTTGTCCTTGTTCTCAAGTTCTTCTTTCTTTCTCCAAATATTTGCCATTTCTCTCCCCACTTCTTCTAGATTTACCTTGTTTATAAGCTTGTTCTTTTGTTCTAGATTTGGTTTCTTCCCAACTTTGGTCTTACAAAATTTTGAGAAATGTCCTAGTTTGTTGTAAAGAACATAACAAATATTTGATCAAGAGAGTTTGTATTCATCTTTGTCCTGCATTGATTAGCCTTTTGTCCAAAAATATTGCATTTGTAACATTAACCTTGGAAAGAACGAAATATTCTACCGGTATTGAATTTTTTCATCATTATCTGACTTCTAAATTTAGCAAATTTATGTCCAAACTTGTTGCACACATAGCATTGTCCAACAAAGACTCCAACATTCTAACTTAACCTATTTTGGTTCATCATACTTATACATTATGTTGCTCCATGTCTAAATTTATTGCATGAGTAAAAAAAGCCATTAAAATATGGGTACCTTTGATTATTAGGCTATCGGTTGGGTATCCTTTTGGTATTGATCCTTTTGTTCTTGCCTTGATAAGTACTGCCTTGGAATTCCCTTTGACTATTCATTTTGTTGAAACTTGGATTAGTCTTTGAAATTTTTCCTTCTTCGAGTCCTAAACCACCTTTATCCTTTGTAGGATTCTGAGATGAAATTAATTCATCAAGCAATCTTGAACTTATTTTAAATTTGTCTTAGATTTTTTTTTCCTTTTCCAGATTAGATCTAAGAGTTACTACTTCCTGTTCAAGCTTGTCACATGTTTCTATATTTTGATTGATAATTTCTTTGCTTTGTCCAATTTCCAATTTCAGATTCTCTTCCACTCTTTTGCTTTCTTAAAGTTTCATCCTTATATTTTCAGCAGTCTCCTTTTCTACTATTAGTTCTTGATAAAATTCTTTATGCTTCAACTTAAATTTCCAAATCTAATTTCTTAGTTTTTGAATACATTCACCTTATTGCTTGACATTTTCTTTCAAATCTTCATTCTTAGACTTTGAGGTCACTATTCTCAATTCTTCATCTAAGTCAGATCCCTTCATCATTTAGTTCAACTTGCCAAGATCTCCTTCAAGATGTTAAACTTATTCTAAAGGACCTCGCTCTGATACCAATTGTTGAACATGACAACTGAGAGGGAGGGGGGGAGGAGGGGTGAATCAGTTGTCACCAAATTAAATGCCTTAACCATTTACTAGAACAAAATCAAAATACTACATTAATGATTTATTAATAAATGCAAAAACTGAAAGTCATCACATAAACACAATAACACCAGATTTATGTGGAAAACCCAATGAGGGAAAAACCACGGTGAGGATTAAATCACTATAGAGAATATCAAAACCGATTAAAAAAAGGCTCATAGCCTGAGATAAGGCTCACTACCTAAAATAAGGACTCACTGTCCACAAGGCTACAAGTCGGAGGGCTCACTACCACAAATATACAAAGAAGATGACACACTACTAGAATACAAAAGTTATGGCTTGCCACCAAAAGTGAACTGATGAATTACACCTTTCTTGTACTAAATTTAAATCTAGATCAAGCTCTATAAAGTTAGTACTACATATCAATAATTGCTCAAGAATTTGTCTTTGATCACACACTTATTGTCTTCACCTACTTCGGTTATTTTGATATGTTGTATTCACACATTTTTTTGTCTCTATATTCTTCTTGTATAACTTCACTCATCTATATATTCCAAAGAGACACATATGTATATATATGTATCTTACTCATCAATTAGGTCATCCAAACATCCATAAAGAATTGCACACGCTAAGTCGGCCAAGATTTTCAAATATTTGAATCATAGTTTGTTAGATGGTAGGAACCAGACCTAAATACCAACACGTCAAACCACATATAACAGTCATCTTCAATCGGAAATAACTTCTGGTAAATTAGTCATACATATAGTACTATGTTGACATCAATGACAACCTGTTGACATCAATGACAACCTGTTGACATTAATGACAACCATTTGATGCAACCTTCAATCTCCAATAATTTTGATGTAGGATGGGCGATTCATAACCTATGATTCAAGGAAGCTAAAACCTTATGAGAAAAAATATGCTTCACATGATTTGGAATTAGTAGCAGTTGTCCATGCATTATATATGTGGAGACACTATCTATTGGGGAAACCTTTTGAACTAAAGACTGACCATCACGGTCTGAAGTATTTTTTTACCCAACCTAATCTGAAAGCACGACAAAGGAGATGTTTGAAATTGATATCAGATTATGATTTTAACATCAACTATATCAAGGGAAAGGAAAATTGGGTTGTCGGTGCCCTAAGTCATAGGAGGCATATCTCCTTGATGATATCAATTCAAACTAATTTCAAGGTTCAAGTGTTGTAGAAATACTAGGGTGATGAGTATTATGAGAAATTCAAGCAAGCACTCTCAGATAATCCACAAGACCTAAAGTATGAAGGATTTCACTTTGAGCCTGATGGTTCATTAAGGCTTAAGGGAAGAATCTATGTACCTAACTCTGAGGAATTAAGGAATTTAGTGTGGAAATAAGTTCATACTAAACCATATTCCGAACATCCTAGAGTAGCCAAGTTGTTGGTTGATGTCAAGCCATTGTATTTATGGAAAGGGATGAAAGGGGATGCTGGAAGATTTATAGCAAGTTTCTTAGAATGTCAAAGAGTGAAGGTACAACATCATCGCCCTGTAGGTATTTTGTATCCAAATGAAGTTCCTGAAAGTAAATGGCAAGTAATTAGCATGGATTTTTTGTAAGGTATTCCAATGTCAAGGAATAAGCATAATGCCATTCTAGTAGTAGTGGATAAGCTTATAAAGGTGGCTCATTCTATTCTAGGGAATCTAATAGAAGGAGCTCCTATTATAGCTCCAAATTTTATTCAAGAGGTATTTAGGTTACATGGAGTTCCTGAGAATATTTATTTTGATAGGGATGCTCATGTGACATCTAGGTTTTGGCAAACCATGTTTTCTTCACTTGGGACACAGTTGAACATAAGTTCAGTAGATCATCCAGAAATTGATTGTCAAACTAAAAGGGTGAACCAAGTGTTAGAAGATCTACTGAGAATGTATTGCATGGATTAACAATACAAGTGGGAATATTACCTACCTTTGGTATAATTTGTGTATAACAACTCTTATCATTATACGATCAAGGTGGCTCTATTTGTAGCATTGTATGGTAGGAAGTGTCAAACTCTTATAAGCTGGAATACGCTAGAGGATAGGATAAGTCTTGGGCTAGAAATTTTATCAAAGATGGAGGAGAAATTTGGTATTATTAAGCAAAGGCTAGTAAAATCTAATGATAGGAATAAGAGTTATGCAAATTCCAAGCAATTACCTAGACATTTTTCAATAGGGGATAAGGTTTTGTTAAGAGTTAAACATCACAAGAGTTCTATAAAGTTTGGAAAGTCATCCAAACTAGCTCCATGTTATGTAGGTACTTTTGAGGTTCTTGAAGAAGTTAACCTTGTTGCATATAGAAATGATTTTCCACCATCTCTTTTTGGGATGCATAATGTCTTTCATGTGCCGTACCTTAAGAAGTACATGCCAAGGGATAACCATGTTATTGATTAGAATACTTTACAAGTATAGGACCCAGGAGTGGTAACGATCGATCCTCTCAAGGTGCTCAGAACCCGTAAGCTTCACTTATGTAATAGAGAGTTTTTGCAATGCAAGGTCCAGTGGGATCAGTATGCAAAATATTCAGCCACTTGAGAGGACTATGCTAAAATGAGGCAAAATTTTCCTCATATTTTGCTAGCTTTGAAATTTTCTAAAATGATATTATTATGTTTATGTTTTATGGTCTATATTTGATACTTAAAATCATCAGGGATGATAATTCACAAGGGGGGAATATTTTACACCTCATTGTGTTATTACCTATTTACTATTACCTTGTTGAGTTAAAATGATTTAATATATAATTGTGTTTTGTATAAGTATCTTGATGAAAATATATGATGCATATGAATGTAATGAACTATTAGCTAACTACTCTTGTGATGCACCAAGTTGGATGCAAGATCATATTCGAACCTCTAAAAGAGAGGGGGAGTACCACTCAGGGGAAGAACTTGGTCTGCTAACTCTTAATGAGCCTAATTGGGCATACACACACTCATGTCCTAGTTTGGTCTAGTTGAGTCAAGATAAGTTTGGGAAGTGGTAAGTAATATTTAGTCATGGATTGTGAATTTTTTGTATTGGTTTGGGATTATTCTTTGAATGTTCTTGATTGGGGAAATGTGATTGAGTCTTTGTGATAAGTATTAGTTCTTTTTCATGTATTCATGTTTATATATTAATTGATGGGTATATACATAAAATGTATCTATGTATGTCTTCGATAACTCATACAAATGAATATATACATACATGTGTATACATAGGTAGATTTACTTATGTATATTCATATACAAATATATCATATGCATGGGAGTATCGATTGGACATACAAGACATATATATATATATATATATATATATATATATATATATATATATATATATATATATATATATATATATATATATATATATATACACATTTTGTATATATGCACCAATCAATGAATATATAAATATATGTGTTTAAGTATGGATATTAAAATAATATTATATATAATATATATGTATATGATTATGTTAATGTAAATGTATATACATACATATTAATATGTGTATATAAATATATATAATTATTTTAATATATGTTTATATATATATATATATATCTGGTTGGCAAATTATACATTTAATAAATCATGTGAATATATATATATATATATATATATATATATGCATTATAAGAATTGTAATATATATATTAATAATAATATATTGTATTGTGTATTCAAAAGTGTTTTGAAATAAACTAAAGTGCATAAATAAAGTGTTGCCTTATAAAGTGAAATGGCTAAAATTTATTAATACACACATATAGCACATGGGAGAATAATTCATAATGCATCTAACAACGCATAAAGTTATATGAATTGAATCATTTACAAGAGTTAGTGATATTCATATGTTGTTGACTTTGTCAAACCTACACATAAAGAAAGGGCGCATAAATATGAATGGGTGGCACCATATTTTGGGAGATATGAAATAGTAATAAGTATTTTGCAGCACCATAATCCAATGCACAACCTTTTGAAGAGCATGGGACTTAGTCTTTTCCACGATCTGACTGAGGTAGTTAACTTATATTTCAATAAGGAAACCTATAGGTTGCATTTCTAAGTTTAAAACTTTGTTGTCACCAAGATAAGAGTGACTCATCTTTTAACAGAGAAGTTGGATTTTATGTGTTTGTAAACTAGTGTTTTAAGCAACCACATCTCTCTTCATATATATGTATATGTACATCTGTATATATACACTAGTTTGCAAACACGTATATCTATGCATATCTATGTACATATACATATATATGTATGTATGTACATATATTGTATGTGTTCATAATATACACATATATGTAAGTATATACATATACATATACATACATACATATATGTGTGTGTGTGTGTGTGTGTGTGTGTGTGTGTATGTATATATGTATATATATGTATATTTATATATGTATGAATATACATACACATTGTATTTAACTTGGATATCTATTTGGAACATATATTAAAAGATGATTCATTTCATAATTCTCATGTAAATATGAAATTATGATAAAACTTGGAGATACAAATTCTTGAGTGAATTGTTGGTAATGTTCATTATAGATAAGTTATTTAAGTGCTAATGAAGTGGACCTGCAATGTATGTGAACTTAGTAAGGCTTGTGATTTTTAAGGATGAATCTATACACACATATATACCATAATGAATCTCATATGTATGCAAGACAAGTGGATAGATCCAACATATAAATTACATTTGAAACTTTAACCCACTATTTTTTATCTTACCCCCCTCAAACTCTAGGTTGTGATATATGTATATACTAATGGGAGAACTTGATAATAGATAATTAGGAAACATGATCAAGTGGGAAGTGAGTTAGATATAATCAAAAACTAAAATTAAAAGATGATCCATTTTATCATTCTCTTTTAAATATATGGTATTATGCTAAAGGAGATCATACAAATTCTTGTGTGTCAAGTTGGTAATGAATTGGACCTACCATTTAAGTTTTAATTTGGAGTGGGTGCACAACATGTGAACTTAGTAAGACTTTTGTGAAGTAATGAATAAATCTATGCATATATACACCATAATAAAGCTCATACATGTATGAATTGGATTTATCCAACATATATTATTTCAAACTTTAACCCACTATTTTTTTATCTTACCCCCCTCAAACTCTAGGTTGTCATATATGTATATACTAATTTAAGAACTTGATAATAGATAATTAGGCAACATGATCAAGTGAGAAGAAAGTTAGATATCATCAAAAAATTAAATTAAAAGATGATCCATTTCATCATTCTCATATACATACATGAAATTATGCTAAAGGAGACCATACAAATTCTTGAGTGTCAAGTTCATATTGAATTGTCTACTATCTAGATAGTAATTTGGAGTGAGTGCACAACATGTGAAATTAGTAAGGTTTGTGATGTATATGAATATAAGAATATATATACCATAATGAAGCTCATATATGTATGAATTGGATAGAACCCACATATATTATTTGAAACTTTAATTCACCATTTTTTTATCTTGCCCCCCTCAAACTCTAGGTTGTGATATATATATTGGGAAGCGAGTTAGATATCATGAACATAAATTTTCTAAGCTAACATGGTCACCTTTACACTTAAACAAAAACTTGTATGATTCAAAGAAAATAAAAATTGTAATTACCATAACATAAAAGGCCACACCACAAAGAAATGCATGAAATTTAAAAACTAGATCAAATACCTAATTTATTGAAGAGACATTGAGATAGATTGAGTGTATTCTCATCACCCAACAAGAAATTATTAATATACCAATACTAATTGAAGATTTTAGGTTCTTAAAAATCTATATAGGGTTTCAACTTAAGATTTTAGGGTTTCAATATAGTTGTTAAGGGTTTCAATTAAACATTTTAGGGTTCCAAATTGAATGTTTAGGGTTTTAATTAAATATTTTAAGGTTTCAAACTAGATGTTTAGGGTTTCAATTAAATGTTTTAGCTTTTTAAAATAGTTGTTTAGTGTTTCAATTAAAGATTTCAGGGTTTCAAAATAGTTGTTTAGGGTTTTAATTAAAAAATTTATGGTTAAAAAAATATAAATTTCACTATATTGATTAATTGAAAAATTAATGATTTGGTATTCACAAATACCCATTAAATATAAAAAAAATCAAGTAGCTACGTGTAATAGACCTCTGTTTGAAGTCATGTGGAAATTTGACTGCAAATTATTCCTTTAAAACCCACAATTTATCATTGTTGATGTGGATGGGAGCCTTGTTGAATTCGAATTAGGAGAATTATGAGGATTGCACTACCTAGACAATGAAAGCAAAATGATATTAAAAAAATCATTTGGTTGTGTTTAATTTTTTTTAACATTAAAATAAGACCTTCATTTAAAGGTCAACTTCAAATGAAGACAATATTTTATTTTGTTAAATGATAAAATACACCTTCAAATGAAGGTAACCCTTTGTTTGAAGGTAATTTTCTCACTACCTTCAAATGGTGTTGGATGATTTGAGTGTCCAACACTTTTTAAAAATTTGTCACACAATTAGGACTCATTATGAGTTCACCCACTTAAGACTAAATATGCCACATGTGTATTTATTCTATGAAGGATGGGGACAAATTTTATATAATCAATTCCCTTCCCCCAAGTAAATTTATCAGTTGTCCTCAAATAATAAATCAAGGAAGAGTAAAGGGGATTTGGGTAATATTATGAATTAATTAAAGCACTAAAATAGGTAATAATGCTAATAAATTTTATGTGTAGACAACTATCAAACAAAATAAATAGTCATTAATATTGAATATGAGATCATGAAGAGAATTATCAAAAAACATGGCATTGATAGGACATGTGATGTGTTGTGGAATATGGCTAGAATGACAATGACATGAGTTAAATTTTAATGGTGCACAATTGACACATAGACCATGTTGCATGATGCCATTTTATGAAGTACAAAATCATGATGTTATTGATGTGATGTGAGGTCAATGATGGATCGTTGCAACAAAAATGTATGTTGTAGGACTATTAATATAAAGAAGTTACAAGTAGGTGGATGCAGGATGACATATAGTTGTTGCATCCCATTGATTATTATGTGTAAAAATTGTAGGTATTGAAATGAATAGTTGATACATGGGTAGTGGAATATTTGGTACAAATCCCTTTGGTATTGGTTGCAAGGGAAAATGCATAGTTGTTACAAGCCCTCTAGTATTGGTTGCAAGGGTAGCTACATAGTTGCTATAGGTCCCTTTGGTAGTGGTTGTAGGGGCAACTATATAGTCGCTATGAGTCCTTTTGATAATGGATAAAAGGGTATATGTATAGTTAATAAAGGTACTACTAGGAAGTGTTTGTAGGGGTATATAGTGATTGAGGGAAAATAAAATCTAAAAAATTATATCCATGTTTAATGGAATGCCTGCATGGTTATAAATCTTATTGTAATTTCAGCCAACAACACCCAAGGGCTTTCGTTGTTGGTTTTTTTTCAACTAAATAAATAATAAATCATACCAATAGGACATCAATGGGTGAGCATGTGAGCTCATGCACTGATGTTGGGTTCAAAAAAAATTTGATGGTTGTAAAAGTAATATGACTACAAGGCTTGGGATGCTAGTTTATGTTAACTATTGTAGGAAGGCTTCTTCATCCAATGAATTCTTGTATATATTTAAGTGGTTTTGTGGACCATTAATGAAAATCTAATAGAATTAATGCTTTTCAATTTGACTACACCATGTTTATATACTTCCTTAATTTAATAGGGGCCCAACCACCTAGTTTGTAACTTCTCCTTATGATCTTTATACCTAGAATCATATAATGATGTGTAGTCACCTCTTTGAAATTTCTTTATTTTGATAAATTGATCATTCCATTTTATTTTTTTGTTTCTATATAATATTAGTGTGGGGATCTTCATCCTTCCTTAAATCATCCAAATTATTGAGCTACATGATACAATCTTGTTGTGTTGTAGATAGTTTTATCCCGAGTTGAACTGATGTCCTTAAATTATTGTATTCAAAATAAATGGGAAGGACAATTTTTTTTCCATAGACCAACTCATTGGGTGCAAACCATGGTATTATCTTCCATGTGGTTCAATATACTTAGAACGATCAAAGTAGGTGAGTTTCCTAGTCTTTGTAGTGTAGTGCTACAATATTTGTCAAAATAGCATCTATCTCCCTATTTGTAACTTCAACTTGAACATTGGACCAATGGTGATAGGGTTGGATTTATTTTCCCTGAAATCTTACTCTTTGACTAGAGTTGCAATAAACTTAGATGTGAACTATCGGCCTTGATCATTGATGATCTCTTTGGGCACCCCATAGAGAGTAAAAGTCTCTTCATATAGAAATGTTTCCACCTTGCTATCTCTTGCATTTTTAAGGCTTTAACTTCAACCCACTTTGTCAAATAGTTTGTACATACCAATATATATTATTTATAATTAGGAGGGTCTATTAGATTGATGAATTTGATGCCCCATTTGTCAAAATGTGTCAACACCAATTGTGGTTGTAGGGGAATCTCATCTCTCATTGTTGGATGACCCATTCACTAACATAAATCACATCTCCTTTTATAATAGGCTGCATATTTATGTAATGTGGTCCAATAATAGTCTATCATCAAAACCTTGAGTGTTATTCATTTGTCTAAAAAGTGACCTCTATAGGGCTCATCATGGTAGGTGCATAAAATTTCAAAAACTTCATCTTCATGGATATACCTGTGCATAACATTATCTAGTATTGGATAAAAGAGATAACCAACTATCCATGAATAAAAGATAATTTTCTTAACCATATTGAATATTTCCCTCAACAAATGTGGAGGTTTTCTTCTTGCAACCAAATATTTTTCTATGCCTACATATTAGGGGGTGTACACTGTTAACGAAAAAGTTCCCATTTAGGAAAGAGTCATCAATGATTAGGTTGTCTACAAAAAAATTATCTAGAAATAAAATAAGAAACTACATTTTCTTTGTTAGGCTTCTCCATAATTCTGATGTAAAATTATTGTAACAATAATAACCACACAACTAACCAACCACTAACCACTGGTTTATTCATCAAATAATTTATAGCTACAAGATCAGTGTAGACAACTATTGGGTACATTTAATGTAGTTTTGATGTTGGAAAAATAAGGATAGACAACCGAGAGGGGGGTGAATCAGTTGTTATAGAATTTAAACTTATTTAACCTTTATCAACCTTTAATCTCATATCTGATAATTAACAGTGAAAGCATGAATCAACAACATATTAGACACACACAACACCAAGATTTTTTTTGTGTGGAAACCCTGTTAGGGGAAAAACCACGATGGAGGTTAATCCACAATTTATACCCTATTAAAAGTATAAAATAAATGAATAAGGAATGCACATGCATTTAGGCACACTACCTAGAGCTCACTACTTAGAAGGGAAGACTCACTACCTTACATAAAACAATCAGATTAAATCCATCTGATGAGGTTGAACTGAGAAATTAGCTTCTACAAAAGCTTGATGATGGTTTCAGTTAGGCACAAAAACACTTCTTCACACTTAGCTCAAACTCCTTCACACTCTGTTATGAAATCAAATGATCTGATCTTTATTCGCACATTTCACATACACACTTCACACTTGCACATCACAAATGAATAAAAAAATCTCTCTTATATATCCGTTAAATGAAATTACATCAACAACTTTGTCGACCAAAAATAAAGAATAGATGAATACAAATTGTCAGCCCAATTCATGAGAAAATCTTAATGTGTACCAACCTAAGTTAGTCACAACATAATGAAGACCTAAATAAACATCCTCGAATGCACCAAGCATTCAAAAATTAATCCAGAAGGATCTGCAACATGCTACAACCACCATGTCAGCCAAGAACATGAAAACTTGAACACACAAAGGAAAAATATTTGATCACGAGCACACTGATCAATGCGGATGTACAAAAATGATAGAGCATGATCTAGAACCATCACTGAACATCATAGGAGCATACATAACAACTTAATTTACCATAATTGCATTCTCTTCTTTTAGAAACACCTGCTACAGTAACAAAATAACTATAGGAACTCAAAAACTCATAACTTGCTCCAATCTTGATGTGCACCTCTAAAACTTCCAAATAACATACTAGATAGGCTAAAAAACAAACCCTTTAATGCGCAACTACTAAATACCAACTTATATAACTTTCCACCATTCTGATCTTCACAACTTCATAGACTGTCTGCAACATATTTATTATAATTTTATCAATATCCTTGACATATAAAGCCTTTAGAATCATCAATGCTAATAGTGTTGACATCAATGACAACGACATATCAGCAACACAACCACATCATCCAACAGTTGAAACTTATTTATAGTATAAACCACAACCAATATTTATTTTTCAGTGATAGTAAATTTAAGTTCAACTACTCGGAGGCTTTTACTAATGTAATAAATGATATATTCCAACATCCCTTATTTTTGTCTCAAGATAGCCCTTATAGAAAAATAAGAGGCATTCATATGTATACAAAGCGATGGTCCAATCTGGTCCTCTTAGCATAGGTGTCATGATTAAGGAGTTATTAAGGGCTTGGAAGGCTTCTTGGAAAGCTCTTGTCCATTCAAAATCAATATCTTTAGAGAGCGAGACAAATAAGGGAGTGATTATTTTGATAAAATCCTTTATAAATTTATGATAATACCTTGAATAACCAAGAAAAATCCTTACATCATTTTTCTTTTGTGGTATAGGTAGATTTGTGACGACTTTAATTTTTTGGGGGTCTACCTGAACACCTTTCTATGATATATAGTGACCTAAAAATACACTCTCTTTAATCATCATATAACATTTATCATTGTTGAGGGATAGGTTATGATCTTGGCATCTCTACAAGACCTTTTCAAGATTTTTCAATGCCTCCTCATATGTATTTCCATAAGTTGTAAAGTCAAATATATACTTCCATACACTCATGAGAAAGATTAGAAAAGATGCTCAATACAACCCTCTCAAAGGTGCTAGAGGCATTACATAACCAAATGGGAGAATTGAATAGGCGTAGGTACCTAAAGGACAGGTAAAAGTCATTTTGTTTTGTTCTTAGGGTGGTATCCTAATCTAATTATAGCCATTAAACCCATCTAGAAAATAAAATTATTCCTTCCTTGCTAGAGAGCCTAGGAATTGATCAATGAAGGGAAGGAGGAAATGATCTTTCCTTATGGTTGTATTAAGTTCTCTGTAGTTGACATAGACACATAATTTTTTTCCCTTCCCAGGCACTATCACTAATGGAGAGACCCATAGACTACTTGATATTGGGTAAATGAATCTAGCATCTAAGAGTTTTATTATTTCATTCTTCACTATCTCTTAGATAGAAGGATCCATTCTTCATTGAGGTTACTAATGGGTATAAAACTCTCCTTGATTGAGTGTGTATAGAGGATGGGGTTAACACCCTTTATATCATGGTAATCTCATATGAAGGTTGTTTTATGAGTTTGTAACATGGTAATTAATCTATATTATTTCTATGTGGCCAATTAGTTGTTAATGTTGAATGACTTTCCAGGTGGCATCTTGAATTGAGTCACTAATGGCATCATGGAAGCAACATATAAACATGATATGATGAGGCCATAGCTATGCGACAACTGTAGAGGCATTATTTGTTGAATGTGTTGCAATAAAAAAACCATGCAATGGACAACATAAACACACCAAACAACAATTTTGTTGTGGGTCCATCCGATTGTTATTCTACATGATATTGGAGTAGATTATTTAATTATCTTGATTTTTAATAAGTGAAATTCATTATATTGTCATCAGTGTTTGGAGGGAATACTAGTCATTATCCTTAAGTTTTGGCCAAATTGGTTTTTCTAAATTAGTAAAAGGTTGAGCTAGAGAGGATACAAATTCAACTTCTAAGTCACATTTCTATTAGAAATTATCATAACCTTGGACTTATATCCAACCAATACATCATTTTTTGCCAACCATGGGAAAACTATACATGAGTGGATATCCCCCCAAGTTAGCCTTTGGCTACAAGACCAAAAATTTTGTTGGATATTCCCAAGAGTCAAGCATAATAACTTAGGAAAATGGTGTCTTGAAACCTTGAAATTACATGAGGTCACTATTTATATTAAGTTTACATTTGAGCATGAATTAGTGTAGAATTTTTTAAAAGGCTTCAAAATGGGGAAATAAATATTTTGGTAAGTTTTCCTCGTAAGATAATGTCAGGATTTGAAGATATTAAAGTTTCTATTTTTAATAGTTTAAAAGTCCAGCTTGAGTCAATTTTTGGGCTTGAAAGTGGTTGTAACTAGAAAATTGGGTTATAGCTTGATAGATCACTTCACAAGATTTCCAATGGTTCAAACGTTTTGTCAATCAAACACCCATATCAAAATTTATAGCCTCCAAAAGTTGGGTCTCATCAAATGGGAGATGTAAAAATGTGTTGGACACACAAATGAGCTATAAAGGGGGATTTACACATGGTGGTGTTTGTTTTGACACATCATAGGCATATATTATAGGAATAACGATGGATGCCACTTTTTTAGGTGGTTTTAGCTCATGGTTTTGTAATACCGTTTGACGGTTTCTTGTATTGTATCTCCTATATATTAGGTGCATGATATAGATGTTGAGTGTAAGAGTCTTATAGTTGTTGAGTTTCCTGTAGATCTTTAGTTGGTGATACTCCTATGAGAAATATTTCTCTACAATTATATTGTAATCTTATTGATTTTAGAATAATATATTGGATGGTTTTTAGAGTGTAGAGTTTTTCTCTCTAATTTTTTTTCCCCACATAAATCATTGTGTTGTGGTATGAATGTTGTTTATATTTATTTATGTTTAAGTTTCTATAACTGTTTAGATCTGATTTTTTTTATTTAACCTCCTCTCAAGATTAGTGTAGGAATTTTTTATGCTACCTTAGCTTCCTTACAAGAGATATCAAATCTTGATCACCTTTGGTTTCAGTTGTGAGTTATTGGTTTTTTTGAAATAATCCATATTTGAGTGGGAGCTTGTGTAGAAGATAATTTTTGATCTTGTTGCAAGATGTTTTAGATGGAAAGAACATTAGCGAGAATAGAGGTAGATAATATTTTTGGAAACAAGTTTGAGATGTAGAAGTTGAAGATGGAGGATCTATTGGATGTTGTTGATGATAATATTTTAAGGCTTGTAAATCATACTTTGGCTACTCAATATGATGTTATGGGACGTAAATCCAAGGGTCTAATTATATTGTGCCTGGAAAATTTTATTCTAATCAATATCCATGAAGAAACCTCTACATAGAAACTATGCATTAAGAAACTTAGTGAGATGTATCAAGATAAATCTTTAGTGAATAAAATTTTATAGAAGAAGAAATTATATTCCTTAAGGATGGAAGAGGGTGGATGAATTACATACCACTTGAAGAATTCAATATATTGGTGGCTCAATTGGCATTAGTTAGTGTCAAAATGGATGAGGAGGAGAAATGTGAGATCTTTCTTTGTTCTTTTCCTAATACATGTGATTCTCTTGTTATGGATATTGGGAGTACCTCTATTATCTTGAAGACTAGAGATGTGATGGGTTCTTTTCTCTTTGAAGAGATGAGAAGGTATCCATAAGTTCCAAGGAGGACCTAAATATTCATGGAAGACCTAAGGAAAAAGACAAGAAGAATGAGAAGCATGATAAATTTGAATCCAAGGGGAGATCTAAATATCCTATAAAGTCCAAAGCTATTTGTTGGAATTACAATAAGCCTAGACACTTTTGTAAGGAGTGTAAGGAAGAAAATAAGAAGAATATATTTGGTTGTGATTTTGAATCTGAGAAGGAAGATGGTGATGCATTCATTGCAACTTTGGCCACTTGTGTAGGTAATGATGCATGATTAGTTGACTCAGGTTCATCTTTTCATATGACCTCTAATAAAGATTGGTTTTTTGAATATGAGGAATTTGATGGAGGTAAAGTGTACTTGGATGATGATTATTTTTTAAATATTGTTGGTCGTGGTAAATTTAGAATCAAGTGTCCTAATGGTAGAATAAAAAGGATTAATTGTGTGTTTATTATCCCTAGATTAACACACAAAAAAATTATGTGTGAATATACTAATAGATGTGGGTGTGTAGGTAGTCTTTTTCTGATGTAGGATGCAAGATGGTTAGAGGCACTATGGTGATTGCTAGAGGTGTCAGATTTTGCACATTGTATAAGCTTGATGCATGCACCATTGATTGTAATAGTAATTTTCTAAAAATCAAGTCCATGGTTACTTCATTGGATGAGGTGAGGGTTTCATCTTCAGCACATGGTCGTGGCTTCTAGGTACCCACGAGTGCTCTTTCTTTTGAATCCAAGTTACCTACAAAGAAGACTATGTTATGGCACCAGAGAATTGACCACATTGGAGAAAAGTGTTTAAGTACCTTGAAAAATAAAAACCTTGTTGAAGGGTTGATTTATTGTAATATTGACTTTGATTTATTAAGAATTTATTTTATGAAAAACAAAATCACATTTAGTTTAAATAAAGTTTTCATAAATCTTGTGGTGTATTGGATCTTATTCATTCTGATGTGTTTGGTCCTGTAGATGTTTCTTCAACTAGAAAATCCACATATTATGTTTCATTTATTAATGATTATAGTAGAAGGATATGAGTATATTTTCTAAAGAGTAAATATGAAGTTTTTAATTGATTTAGAGAATTTAAAATAATGGTTGAGTTGCAGATTGGAAAGAAAATAAAATATTTTAGGACTAATAATGGTGGTGAATTTTACTCTAATGATTTTGATAGATTCTATAAATATTGTGGCATTCTGAGACAAAAGATAACTTTGTATTCTTCATAAAAAATGGATTTGTAGAAAGAATGAACATGACATTGATGGAGAAGGCTAGGAGTATGCTAAGTGGTGCTGGTTTAGAAAAAAGGTTTTGGGTTGAAGCTATTGCTACTACTTGTTACCTAATTAACATGTCTCCTACATCAACTTGTGTAAGGGGGGAAATCAATATGATGCAATAAGATAAATGAATTGAATTGAAACTAATCTAATTCAAAACAAAGATCATGATTCATGCGCATTACTCACGAAATGAAACTACGAAGAACAAACTCAAAGAATGAAATCAAAAGAGAAAACATAAGATGAATTTATACAAGTAGTGTTACCATCCCGTGTCGAAGTGTGTATGCAAAGATGTTGGATTGTTCGTTGTACCAATGTGAAGCCTCCATTGTGCATAGCAAAAAGCTTCAAAGTTGTGCAATGTCGTTGATCGAAGATGTATATAAAAGATTCAATAAGCTAGTTGTAAACTTTGGCATTACTTCATTGTGCAAAAGATGTTGATTCTCTGATCATTTTTGAGGAAGAAATATGGTTGTTATATAGATTTTGTGTTTCCAAATGAGTGCTCAAGATCACGTATTAGAATATCTTGATCAAGGGTTGAAAACCATTGAGAGGAATTAGATGGGAAGAATCAGTGGATTTTGATTACATAATTGGTGTGATTGAAGAAATCAATTTGAGTGTTCAGTGGAATTGAGGAAATAGATTGAAAAATTTGTGGAATTGAAGAATAGATTGATCTGTTAAAAGAGATGGATCATTCAAAAAATAGAGTGAGCAATCAAGGGATCGTAATTTTCTCAATCATGCAAGTGGGTGAGGGTAATTAATTAATTGATTTAATTAATTAATCTTTTTGAGTTGAACGTGCAAATCAAGTTTGACTTTTTCAAACAAAGTTGTATTTGTTTGTTTATGATTTTGAATGATGTTTGAATAATTTATTTAATTATTCAAGTTTGGGGGAAAATGATTAATTATACTATTAAGTGATAATAATTTAATTGATTTGGGGGAATAGGGTGAATTAGCGAAATAATTAAATAATTGATGTTATTTAATCATTCAAGAGGAATAAATTTAGATTAGTACTTTATTAAATAAATGAGATTTATTTAATTAGTCAAAAATGATGAAAAATTGAATTAATTAATTAATGTAATATTATTCAATTAATAGAGGAAATTAGTGTTTTTGATGAAAATGATGATTGGGGATGAATTAATTAAATAATGTTAAATCACTTAATTAATAGACGAATATTAGTGCTAAAATGATAGTTAACGGGCTAGGACATTTTTAGGTATCTACATTTTGCCTCTCTTTGATACAATGCGATTTTGAGCATTGTGTCACAGAAAATTAAAAAATTCCTAAGAAATGAGTTGCCCCGGTATGCACCGGTGACAACGAGATAGCATGGTGCCCCTCAAAAAAATTGGTGAAAATTTTGGATAATGAGCCAAATTTTTCAACAAGTAGATGAGATGCATTAAGTGCAAGGACTGACAGAAGAAAATGTTAGTAAGATTTAGAAGATAGAATAAATTGGATGATAATAGTCATTGATGAGTTTTCTTTTGCTTTGCATGGAGGCTTCGTATCTTTAACAATCCCTATTGATGTATTAAATATACATGATGCACCAGGGTATTAATAACCAAGGTGGCTTTGTATCCATTGCATGGATTTTGACTCGGCATACAAAGAATATTTGTGCTCATACCAGACATACGGAAACCCTGTTAGAGTGTATGGGTGAAAAGCTTTAAAAAAATTGGGCTAGTTACATAGAGAGGTATGGAGTACCTAACCTGCAACTGTTGAACGAATTGCCCCAAAATGAATTCCACACACAAAACAAAGTAAGTATTCACCGTGGTAGTATCACAAAAATATCCAACAAACAAAGTAAATAGAAATGATGCTCAATTGCCCCCATTCCTTCCTCTCTAAATCCTTATGGACATCCTCGAGAGATCTTGGGAATGATTCAATAATGTAAATCGAAAAGATAAGATCACAAAAAGATAAAACAATGTTGTTGTATCACTTGCCATATCTATTTTGGGGCTATTATCCGGTGTTGATGATGTATATTGTAGGAATGGATCCGTTAAGACATATCTCAAGATGTTTTTTGGTGAATTTTCAATAGATAGATAGTTAATACTTTGGCTTTGTTTTAGTTTATTTGTGATCAAATCTTTGTGATTTTTTGCTTGAAAGTTCTATCTTTTGATGTTGCTTTGTTTGTTTTTCTATTTTTTCAAAGGGTGAGGATGACGATTTGTTTGTTATGGATGATGTTTTATTGTGGATAGGCGATGAAGAAGATAGGATTTTTGAGCTTTTTCAAAAAAAATTGTGCTTTTGATGTTATTTAATGTTTTTTTGGTGTTTTCAAGATATTTGAATATTTTTGTTTTGTTGTTTTTGAGTAATAAATGCTTTAAAAGGATTTTTAGGCAAAAGCAGTAGGTTTGTATTTTCACACTTTTGAATCATTCTTGTCACTTTTGAAGTTTTTGATTGTGTCACTTTTTCTTTTTTCGCTCACTTTTGATTAAAATGTTCACTTTTGTTTCTTTTGTCTAAGATGTTGGCTTTTGATATTCTTTTTCGCTTTTGTTTTTCGCCTTTGTTTAAAATCTTCGCTTTTGACTTTTTTCCAATTAAATGGCTGCCATCGTGACAAATGTTCTCTCTTGAGAAAATCTCTCATTTTTTTAATCTGTACTACTTTTGTATTTCTTTACCACTCTTGACAAAAATAGGTCCACTTTTGACTTTTTTGACTGCTTGTGTCAAAAAAAGTAACCGCTTTTACTATTTTTTGGAAGTTTGAGCTAGTTTGTTCTTAATCTTAAGTTTGTTTCATGTTTTTGGTAGAAAATTCTTACTTTCATGTGTTGAATGTTTGGAGGTGGTTCTCAAGGATGTTGGCAAGAAGTTGAGACCACTTTTTGGCCATTTAGTGGAAGCTTTTTCCCTGATTTTAAAAATTTGACACATTTGACCTTAAAATTTGAAGCACTTAGAGATGGAATCTTGAAAAAAGTCACTAATCATATTTAATATAGTACTCGAAGTCTAGTTTTCAAATATATAATTTATTTCAATACCCAGATGATACAAATTGATTTTCAATAGGCGTTTCTAAAAACTACTATTTAAAAGTCACTTTTTTTACCATACCATGCATGTGTACACCATCCATATTTTGACTGAAATAATCATATTTTTCTAAATCCTTTTGGGAAAACATTTATAACTCATTGAAGCACGTTTTTCATATTTTTTTGTAATTTTTTATTGAATTATATTTTTGTTGATTTTTTTACTGGCCATATTTGGTGTTTTGAAAAATTGTCGTGTACGTCACACATAAGATGGCCTAAACTTATCATTTTTTGATTTTTTTTAAATTGAAAATAATTGTTTGAAGTACACTTTTGTACATTTTTTTTCAAAAAATTATGTCAATAAAAAGATATTAAAATACTAAAAGACCTTGATAATTCAAGTTTATGGACCTGTTTCATCAAAAATTAATTGAAAAATAAAACAATTAATCCAATTGTAAAAAAATTAAATATTTTGAATCTACACTATCTCATCTATAATGGTGTTTAATTTCATCAAAAAAATTTACAAAAAAAGGGTTTAGACATATGCCCAAAGTCACTATTTTCTTAACATTGCTAGGACCTTCAACTTGCAAGTCAAACCAAGTCCAGGGCCTAGGTTTGGGTCCCCAAACCTTTTCTCGAACCTGTTAACAAAGCAAAAACCGGATGTACATTTCAAATTTCAAAAAACGGGATCCCATTTACTAAACGAGATCTTGTTTTGTTTATAAACAGGATCTCATTTCCCATTCATCCGTTGAAAGGTATCAGGATCCCGTTTACTAAATAGGATCTCGATTTATAGAGCGAGATCCCATTTATTAAATGAGATCTTGAGTTATTTTTTATTGTTTTTTTAATTTTACTGTCAAACAAGTACATTTCGGGTCTACAAATTGCTCTATACGATTGACAGAGACATATTCCCTATTTTCTATCAACTTTTGTCTTGAGAGGCACTTCAACTTGGATTTTTTTAAAATTTTGAAAGGAGGCATCATTGGGACACTGTTAGAAAGGAATTTTGTTGAATTGCTACTTGTTTGAAGGAGGAAGAGGAATTTTGTTGAATTGCTACTTGTTTGAAGGAGGAAGAGGAATTTTGTTCAATTTCTACTTGTTTGAAGGATGAAGAGGAATTTTGTTCAATTTCTACTTGTTTGAAGGAGGAAGAGGAATTTTGTTCTATTGCTACTTGTTTGAAGGATGAACAAAGAAGGAATAATTTTAATTTTTTGACATTCATTTGCACATACTTCAAAAAAAATTAATCATGGGATCACAATTTCGGAATAAGAGGAAAGATAGGAAGATATTGACCCCTGAAGAAATTGAAGCAAAGAGAGAGAAGGAGGCAAAAAGACAAAGAGATAGAAGAATGTGAATTCAATCAATGAATGATGTTGAAGCATCCAATTCCACAACTATTGAAGATAAAAACTATGTGGAAACTAATACAATTATACAAACTACTCTTGGTATGTCTTCAAATCTCCCTTTCAATGCTATGGAGAATGTTTCAATAGGCACAAATCTAGGTACATCTTCAAATCCACCTTTGAATGAAATAGGAATCGAAGATTAAAAGATGTTGGATATAACAATGTTGACATTGATAATATTCATAGAGTTCTACATTTGAGCCAAATTGTTGTTGAAAATGAAAATGAAAATCATTTTGTTGTTGAAAATGAAGATAAAAATAGTTTTATTTCTGAAAATGAAAATGAAAATCTTTTTTATTGAAAATGAAAATGAAAACCGTTTTGTTGTTGAAAATGAAAATAAAAATCCTTTTATTGAAAATGAAAATGAAAATCCTTTTATTGAACTTGAAAATGAAAATTGTTTCATTGATGAAAATGAAGATGAAAATGAAAATCGTTTTGAAGTTGAAGTTGAAAATGAAAATCTAGGATGTGATGTTGAAAATGAAAATATTTTAAATTTTTTTGAAAGTGATGCTTTGGATAATCTTCCTGGTAAGATTTCTTGGAGACAAATAAGAACACTTGCCAATAGATTATACAAATAATTCTTTTATCGTAAAAAACTTTCAGTTCAATGTCAACTAATGATTCAATTGATGAGAATACAAAAAATGAGAAAAGTAACAAAAAAGTTAGGCATTTTTGTTAAACCAAGAAGAAAATATCAATCACTAAAATATGCCATGTCTATTGTTGCTAGTGCCATTGAGTTTGTTGGAAAAAATAGTCAATCTAAAGATAAGAATGCAGCAAGAAGAGCTATAACAACTACTATAGTTAATAAACAACTTTGAATAAAATAATGGTAAGTAATATTAGTGAAATTCTAAAAATGCATCCTAAAACATTGCTAAGAGCGGAAAAAAGAAGAGAAAGTATAGAAAATGATCCAGTCAACCAATGTTGGAGTTTTAGTGGTTGAATCCCGAGGTCTGACATGAAATTGAATGTTGAAATCAAATCTTTGATTGAAAAATATTGGCATGATAATACTAGGGTATCATCTAATGCTAGAGATGTTTTAAAATTAAGAGTGGGGTCCAAAGTTCACGATTCTCATCCAAAACACCTATTAGATACAACACAAATTGAATTTTATAGAATTTTTTTTGGTGATTTAGTGTTACCTGGTAATATTAAAATAAGTCAAAGGTCTTTTGAAAAATGTAATCCTTTGTATGTAAAAAATAATAAGTAATGAATATCTTATTGTTGTAAAATGCATGTTCAATTTCGTTATTTTTGTGATGTTTTTTGATATAAACATTGTACTTTACATACTAACATGATTATGTAGGAATGTGGTATTAATATGCCACTTGAAACAATAAGGGATTTTATATCAAGTTTGTTTTGTGAAAGATCTAATGGGAAATTATTTTATTTAAGTTCATGTATTTTTGGACAATGCACTAGTTGTGGAAATCTTTCATTCTTAAGAGTTTGCATGCATGAAAGTGATTAATAATTTTGGACAACAATTAGTGGATGTTAAAAGAATTAATAATGTTGAGTATTCTTTAAAAGATGGAAAAATTGGAAAGCGTTGTGATTTATTTATAGAAAATTTTAGTGTACATGCATTCATATTAGAATTTAAGAGTAATATTGTACCAAAATATGTGAAGCACTCTCAACATGCTCAATGGCTTGATGGCCAATTTCATGCATGTAGAAACACATCTCCAGTTGGTACTATACTATCAGTGGTTGATTTTGCAGAAAACTATACTCTAGCTCCACAAGAGGAAATCCAATCACAACATTACAATTCAGTGCAAGTGGCTATGTTTTTTCATATTGTTTATAGACATGCAGATGATAGCACAAAGGATGATAGAAATTTTTTGAGGGAGTATCATTTATATTTGAGTAACAATCAGTTACACTCGTCAGAGTTTGTTCAATACTATTTCAATATATTTTATACAAATTTAAGAGAAAGATAAATCTAGATGACATAACATCTCATATTGTTAGATAATTGTAAGGGACAGTTCAAGAATGCTTGAATGTTCTATTGGTTAAGCAGGATTCACAAGGAACATAATGTCCAACATATGTGGAGTTTTTTTGAAGCTGGGCATGGTAAAGGAGAACATGATGGAGTTGGTACGTGTGTTAAGGAATTATTCCTAGAGAACAATTGAAATTTGAGGATGCAGTAAAATTTAAAGATGCACGTGGGATTGTGGATTGGTGATATACAAGATTATCTACACCTAGTTCAAGTGAGTACTCTATAATTCGTCGATTCTTTTGGTTGGTTGAAGAAGAGAACATTCTACCTAGACTTGATTTCCAGACAATCAATGGATCTACTAAATGGCATTCATTTAAGAGTTTGAATGCAAGCACATGGACTATCTAGACAAGGGAGCTTGCATTTTTTGTTAGTTTTGTATTTTAGGAGATTGGGAAGCATGTGAAATATAGAATGGGTTGAAGAGTGGAAGAAAATATCGTTGACACCTGCATAATCACATGATCAATATAAAACAACAATTGAAGATAATGATCAAGTGTTTGCATCAGACAACTATGACCTTGTTTTGGACCTTGTACAAGAAGGTAATTTAATTCAATTTATTTCACTTTATTACTATTTTTTAATACTTTTATTTATTTATATACATATGAATCGATGTATGTAGATTGGTCAAATTATATGGACACGTGCAAGTTATTAAATCAAATTTTGTTTGTGGAACATGTGTATGTTGTTGTTGCACCTGAGGGGAATGAAGAGGAAAAAAATATTGGTTGGCTCATTGTGTGGAGACTAAAAATAATTTAATAGCACCTCGAGAAGATGATGATGGCTATCATTTTATGAAATAGGATCGGTAGTGGTTGTTGGAACTTGGCTACGAAAATACCTAATAGGGAAGAATGGTCTGCCTGCATTCGAAGATTATGAAACATATAAGAATATCATACACTACTCATATTTGGTGGTGACGAAAAATATAAAACTAGTGTGGTATAAATGAGGACCTACAAATAAAGAGGTATGGATAATTTCTATGGAAGAGCATGAGACAATCATAAATGTGTTGCAAAAAGGAGACGATGCAGATGGTACAATGGAATAAGTAAATACAATACATATAGTTTTAGTTTTATATTGTCCTTTTAAATAGATTAAATACATGCTTTGATATTGCTTGTGTTATTAGTTGAAATTGATTTAAATTGTAATATTATATACTTTGAGACAAAAAGGAGAGTCCATGTAGATTCAACCTAGACAACATGGAATACTTGGTAAAAATAGGTAATTATTAGTTAAATTATATTTAAATACATCTTTTGATTATATATTGATATTTCTTGTACATTAATAGTTAAAATTGTTTTTTAATCCTTTTTTGTATTCTTAATCCATCATCACATTGATCTCATAATTTGAAATAAAAAGGAGAGGATGCAGATTCAACCTACACACATGTGTGGAATAATTTTAAATAGAGGTATTTGAGTTGTGTACATATAGATAATTTTATATAAATTAAAATACATGCTTTGATGATTTCATTGATATTGCTTGTATCATTTTGATATTAGGTGGCATGAAGACCTCCTACATTCCAAACACAAGTTTCAAATTTTCCTGAGATGGCATAGCCAAATTTTGTAAACATTGTTTTGAGTTGACATATATGTACATACATAATTACACAATTACACAATTACACATTTTGTAACAATTTGTATACATGTACATACACAATTATACTCTACACTTTTATGTATCAAAATCAATATTCTATATATTTTGTTTGTTAAATGTGCATTTTTTCCTAATTTGAAACTTTTAATTTGATTGTATAATCACTAAATATCATGTATATTATTGTTAAATTTGGTTGCCTTGGGAAACTTAACCAAAATTTGAGAACTTCGTTGATCCCCTTAAGACGTCATATTAGGACCCCTTAAAACATCCTATTAGGACCCCTTAAGACATCCTATTATGACATGAATTAAATAAACATTAACACTATTTAAATTGTATAGAATGTGATTGTTGTGATGACTCATCCTAAATTCTAAGTTAATTATATCAATTGCAATTAAATATGAGACATGTGTACTTTGAAGTATTTCATCCCCTTAAGACGTCCTATTAGGACATATCCTAAATATTTATACTTAATCATATCATTTGTTATGATGAGTCACCCTAAAGTCTAATACTTGTTTATATCCTAAATATTTATGCTTAATCATATCATTTTTTATGATGAGTTGCCCTAAAGTCTTATACTTGTTTATATCACTAAATATTTATACTTAATTATATCATTTGTTATGATGAGTCACCCTACTTTGAAACTTTAAATTTGATTATATAATCACTAAATATCATGTATGTTATTGTTAAATTTGGTTTCCTTGGGCAACTTCACCATTTTGATAACTTCTTTGATCCTTTTAAGATGTCGTATTAATACCCCTTAAGACATCCTATTACGACATGAATTGAATAAACATTGACACTATTTAAATTGTATATAATTTGATTGTTATGATGAGTCATCCTAAATTCTAAGTTAATTATATCAATTGAAATTAAATATGAGACATGTACTTTGAAGTATTTCATCCCCTTAAGACGTCCTATTAGGGCATATCCTATATATTTATACTTAATCATGTCCTATCAATTACATATTAAAATTTGGTGAAGCTGCCTAAAGCAACCAAGTTTCATTTTAAGGTCCTAGGACAAAATGAATGCTTTAGGGTTTAGGGTAATAGGATGGCTTAAAAGGATCTATGAATTAAGGTCCTAGGACAAAATTATGGATTTAGGGTTTAGGGTAATAGGATGGCTTAAGGGGATCTATGTAGTAAGGTCCTAGGACAAAATGACATGGATTAAGGGAATAAAATTTGGGTGAAGTTTCCTAAGGCAACCAAATTTCATTAAGGTCCTCAGACAAAATGATGGCTTTAGGGTAATAGGATGGCTTAAGGGGATCTATGTAGTAGGACAAATTGACATGGCTTAAGGGAATAAAATTTGGTGAAGTTGTCCAAGGCAACCAAATTTCATTAAGGCCCTAAGACAAAATGATGGCTTTAGGGTTTAGGGTTTAGGGTTTAGAGTTTAGAGTTTAGGGTTTAGGGTAATAGGATGGCTTAAGGGGATCTATGTAGTAAGGTCCTAGGACAAAATGACATGGCTTAAGAGAATAAAATTTGGTGAAGTTTCCCAAGGCAACAAATTTCATTAAGGTCCTAGGACAAAATGATGGCTTTAGGTTCAGGGTTTAGAGTTTAGAGTTTAGGGTTTAGGGTAATTGGATGGCTTAAGGAGATCTATGTAGTAAGTTCCTAGGAAAAAATGACATGGCTTAAGGGAATAAAATGTGTTCAAGTTTCATTAAGGTCCTAGGACAAAATGATGGCTTTAGGGTTTAGAGTTTAAGGTTTAGGGTAATAGGATGGCTTAAGGGGATCTATGTAGTAAGGTCCTCAGACAAAACTACATGGCTTAAGGGAATAAAATTTGGTGAAGTTTCTCAAGGAAACCAAAATTCATTAAGGTCCTAGGATAAAATGATGGCTTTAGGGTTTAGGGTTTAGAGTTTAGAGTTTAGGGTTTAGGGTAGTAGGATGGATTAAGGGGATCTATGTAGCAAGGTCCTAGGAAAAATTGAAATGTTTTAAGGGAATAAAATTTGGTGAAGTCTCCCAATTCAACCAAATTTCATTAAGGTCCTAGGACAAAATGATGGCTTTAGGGTTTAGATTTTAGAGTTTAGAGTTTAGGGTTTAGGGTAATAGGATGTCTTAAGGGTATCTATGTAGTAAGGTCCTAGGACAAAATTACATGACTTAAGGGAATTAAATTTGGTGAATTTACCCAAGGCAACCAAAATTCATTAAGGTCCTAGGACAAAATGATGGATTTTAGGTTTAGGGTTTAGATTTTAGAGTTTAGGGTTTAGGGTAATAGGATGGCTTAAGGGGATCTATGTAGTAAGGTCCTAGGAAAAATTGACATGGATTAAGGGAATAAAATTTGGTGAAGTTGCCCAAGACAACCAAATTTCATTAAGGTTGTAGGACAAAATGATGGCTTTAGGGTTTAGGGTTTAGGGTTTAGAGTTTAGAGTTTAGGGTTTAGGGTAATAGGATGGCTTAAGGGGATCCATGTAGTAAGGTCCTAGGACAAAATTACATGGCTTAAGAGAATAAAATTTGGTGAATTTTCGTAAGGCAACCAAATTTCATTAAGGTCCTAGGACAAAATGATGGCTTTAAGGTTTAGGGTAATAGGATGTCTTAAGGGGATCTATGAATTAATGTCCTGGGATAAAACTATCGATTTAGGGTTTAGGGACTAGCATGGCTTAATGGGATCTATGAATTAAGGTCCTAGGACAAAATAATTGATTTAGGGTTTAGGGTTTAGGGTAGTAGGATGGCTTAAGGGGATATATGAAGTAAGATCCTAGGACAAAATGATGGATTTAGGGTTTTGGGTTTAGGGTAATAGGATGGCTTAAGGGGATCTATGAAGTAAGGTACTAGTAAAAAATATTTGATGGCTTAAGGGGATAAAATTTGGTGAAGTTCAAGATAGTGCTTCTAGCTTTAACAATTTTTTTTACATCAATGTCAAACTAAAAATAAACCATAAATAATGAAGTACCATATTTCTCAACTCTATGTGTTTACTAAAAATTAATATTTTAAAGGGCCTTCAAAATACCTTGCAATGTTCTATAAAAAATTTATTGGTTGAGCTACTCATGATATAACTACAATGTTAGTTACATTTTGAAACATAAAAGGCTTCCAAAATGAGTTCCTTCCAAATAATGGACTTGATAGAACCTGGAAATGTTGAATTTTGGGTGGCCCTTGGAATAATGGACTTGCAATTTATTGAACAACATTTTCTTGTGGAATAGTTGATTCAGATAGCTCTTTTTTCGACTAACCAACCTCTCATGAAATCTCATTCATATATTTATAATCTTGCACAATATTATTATTGTTGAATTTGGTTGCCTTGGGAAACATCACAAAATTTTGAAAACTTTTTTGATCCCCTCAAGAAACTTCATATTAGGACCCAGGTATGTGCAGGATCATCATGGAAAAAATAGGCCCTTAAGTGGCAATGACAATTCAGAAAATCAGAGTTAGGCAACTTGACGTAAAAATTTGAATAAGTTATCTATATTATTTAAAAAATATGTAAGAATATAATATGTATCAAATTGAATGTAGTTTCTAAACTACTAGGTTTTTAAAAAAAAAATCTATTTGGTGAAAATTTGAAATTTCAATGCAGTAGTACTTCAATTTTAAGGAAACAATAAGAAGTAGGTGTCTGTCAGACCACCCTAACCACAATAAAATGATAATATTTTTTTATAAGATTTTAGATATAAGTAGAGGACGCATGTCCCGATGTGATGCATATTTTTTTGTAATTTTTTTCCAAGAAAATAATTAATTATGATTTTTTTATTACAACTTTTAAAAATATAAAAAATTGTATGTCTGACCACCTTAACTTGGCTAAAACTTCATGAAATTCAATTTTTATTTTTTTAATTCTATAGTATGTGAAGCATAGAATGCGACACATATTTCGGATTCAAAAAATATGATATCGTTTGAAAGCTATATATGTTTTTCAATCAGCCTATCAATCGAGACTTTAGTCATAATTCAAATAGAAAAAGAATAATAATTATTTATTAAATTCAAAGTAAAGCATAATTTATATTGGTGGGAATCTGAGAATCTCCTTTAAAAACCCTTTTCGTTTCATCAATTTTGGGTAAAAGAAAATTTGCCAGCCACATGGCCCATGGGCCGTGATATCACTTACATATCGCCACTTTTTGGCCCATCATGATCCTGCACATACCCACCCCTTAAGACACCGGTTTAGGGTTTAGGGTAATAGGATGGGAAGTAAGGGGGTTAATATTTTTGATTCATCATATGTAAGAACATTAGTTTATGAATATTTTTGATTTTATGGATAGACTCACTATTTCCTTAGATTATTTCTATGATCAAGGAATTAAGCACACAACTATAAATTATCCCACTTTTGATAATTTAGCTATGGTCTACCCTTGAGTTTATAGAAATACATATATTTAGAGAAAATAAAAATGTGTCTTGACAAGTTCTTGGAGCTAGATCTTAAAATTTGGTTATTGAATCATTGATTAGTATTGGTAATTTATATTCCTTCCCTAATTGTCTTCAAAGTCTATGAATAAAAGGTATGGAAATATAACCTATGACCAAATTTGGATTGATTTTTATCAAGATCAAGGTTATCATCTATAGTAAATTTGAGGATTGTTAAGCATTCAAGCATAGGGAAAAATGATTCATTGATCCTAAACTAGCTACACTATTCTTGGGAACAAGGTCAACAAAACCCTTAAGAGCTGAGTCAATGTAGAGTTATTTTAAGAGTATTTTCCCATATAATTATTGAGTAATGATCTTTAACTCGTGGACCAAGTTTTAAAAAGCTCTAGTGAGATACCTTGCAAACATGGGTTTGAGCCTAGGCTTCACACATATGTTTACTCATTGAAGATCCATAAAAATAGAATTTATATCACTACCATATAAGTATATAAGTGATCATAAAATTATGTTGAGGCCTCTACTCTTCTAGTGAGGACATTTAACTATCTACTCAGTTTTTAACAATCATGGTTTAAATTTTAACATATTATGACATAGTATCATGTTGTAAGATAGTATGACTCATAATAGATGAATAAGGCCCATATTATTAACTCAATTAAGGTACCACATACAATTACCCTTTAATTGGCCATTAGAAAATAATATAAAACACAAAAGTACATGTTAAATATATTTTTCATTGTAAGGTAAAAATAATAATTTAACATCTCAATAGAAAATAATGAAGCATCATAAATTATGCATACATTTAGATCTATTAATTTATCATGTGGTAATAAATACATAAACTAATTGAGAATAATCCATAATAGAAACACATAATTTATATCAATTCTAATGATCCACTAGTCCCACAAGTAAGGTTTAACATATTTTTTTCTAATCTAATTATATCTATGTTCATAAAATTTAATTGATTGTGTCTCAACATGTCTCTAACTTAATGAATACACATTTAAATGTATAATATTTATCAAATCCTATTTCATTGTCAATATCAAGGACCCTAATTTACTATGTATCTATCTAAAACGATCGAATAATTTCTTCCATAGGCATGCCTACATACTTGTCTCCATACAATGCAAATGAAATTTAAAACATTTAAGCAATGCAAATGATTTTTTTTCATTATCAAATATTCAAGCTTGAAATCAGGGTTTTCAAATGCAAAAAAATTTGTTTGATTTTGAAATTTAGGGTTTCAAGAAGCAATTAGGGTTTTCAATGCAATTTTTTTTGTTTGATTTCAATTTAGGGTTTTCAAATGCAATTTTTTGTTTGATTTCAATTTTTAGGGTTTCAAAAAGCAATCGGTTTTCAAATGTAAATTTTTTTTGTTTCATTTCAATTTAGGGTTTTCAAATGCAAATTTTTTGTTTCCTTTCAATTTAGGGTTTTCAAATGCAATTTTTTTTGTTTGAATCAAGAACAATTCAAGGTTTCAAAAGGTAAGTTTTTTTTTCTTAGGTTACGATTTAAGGTTGATTTTTTCGTTTCTATTCAATATTTGAGGGTTTCATTTAATGTTTTCTTCTTCTTCTAAAAATCACCATTTCTTTTATTATGGGTAAATTAAAATGCACAAAACTCCAAAGAATTTGAAAAAATACATACTAAACTCTAACTTTGTATAAAAAGTGTCAAAAAAAACCTAAAAATGCAAAAAATTGGGGTGGGCCATGTCCCTGGAGGTAATTTTTTGTCTTCCTCAATCAGAATCCCATGCGCGTAGGTGAAAATGATTGTTGCTTTATTTTTAAATAAATACCACTACAAAACGGGATCATGTTTCCCAAAGGCCAGTTCGGGACACCATTACCAAACCGGATCCCCTTTTTTTTTAAAAAAGGATCTCATTTAGATTTTTGGCTCAAGATCCCGAACCTAAATGGGATCCCATTTATTAAAAGCGGGATCATGTTTCTTAAAAAATGGGATCCCATTTTCTTCAAGCCATTTTTGGGTTTTTGCCTTAGGCAAAAACTTTCATGTTTTGTGGGCTGATCTTTTTGCATTTACCCTCAAACCACTTTAATTGAGAGAGAAACAATCATGTTAGTTGTTTGACCTAATTATTGGTTTCTAGGAGCTTTACTTGTACTTTGCTTGTTTTGAGAAGAACCTGTTTTTGACTTTTTTTCTTTTTCTTTTTTTAATGTTTTTGAGAATTTGAATTTTTGACTAAGTTGAAAGAAATCATGATAGACACCTAAGGGGACTGACCTAAGGCCACAGGGGATGATAAGCCTTTCCTGTTTTGTACATGCAAATACCATGTAGTTCAACTGGTGTTGACTCAAAGCATAACATGTTTTTTTTTTAATGTTTTTGAGATTTTGAATTTTTGACTAAGTTGAAAGATATCATGATAGACACCTAAGGGGACTAACCTAAGGCCTTGGGGGATGATAAGCATTGTCTAAATTGTACACACAGAGACCATGTAGTTTGATTGGTGTTGACTCAAAGCATTACATGTTTTTTTTTGGGATTATGATGTTTTATGACCTTGTTTTGATTTTTTCTTTATTTTTTGGATGTTTTTTATTTTGATAGTTTTAGACCATGATGGGATGCATAAGGATCTAATCCGCTACCTGCTTCGGGAAGTTTCCCCTAGTTCGAGACAAGATTATCCTCATTAGGGGAAGATTTTTTTTTGAAGGTTACCCTGGTAGTGCGTTAGTGGTACACCTTGTTGTTGGGATGAATTATTTTGAAGGTTACCCTGGTAGTGTGTTGGTGGTATACCTTGTTGTTGGGACAATTCCTAGATCAAACCGTGAGTTAGAAGACATAGATCAAGATTTATTTTAAAGAAAGATGTAAGTACTTGCCCCCAATGTCTAGTAATGATGGATTATCTTGTGATAGGATAGTGTGTTTGGATAGAGTATGCTCCTTTGGGACAATGCCTCTTGGCTCTAAAAATGACCCACATCAAGATGTTTTCCATAAGCAAGTATAAACTGTACACTAAATATTTTTCAAGATCAAGATAAGTTGGATTTTGGATAAAAACATATTGTATTCATTAGGGATAAGTTGAGATGCTTCCACCTAAAATGGTGCACGTAGATGCTTAATTCTACTCATGAAACCTATTTGCCAGGTTTTCATCATGGTACATGTCCAAAGTGCCACCATAGTGGTTTTCAGTGGACGATGATTTTTATCTTTACTCTTTTCTTGATTTTATTATTATTATTACTATTATTTTGAATGTTTATGCTCATGTTGAACCACCTAGTGGTATTGATGTAAATGTTGCTAGTTTTGATATATGTGTTGTTGTTTTCATGATGTTCCAATGATATCCTGCTTGGAGGAGTTATTTTTCTAAGATACAGGTACTTGAATGTAACCCCTGATAATTCTTGTCTTCTTTGTCGATACCAAAGTTAACCTTACCTAGATGATATCTTGCTTGGAGGAGTTAATTTTCTAAGATACGGGCACTTGAATGTAACCCCTGATAATTATTGTCTTCTTTGTCGATACCAAAGTTAACCTTACCTAGATGCACACATCGTGATAGAGTTTCTACCTACGCATAGTCATTGCGAGGGTTTGATATAATTTATGTCAAATTTTATGGTGGAGTACATTGAGGGATATGAAATTTAGATGGATTGGTCGATATTTTGGAATCATTGACTCTCCAGACTTGGGATGATGAGCAATGATGGGTGGATACGAAGATTTGATTGGGACCAACATCTTGATATACCTTGTAGTTCCCTCTTGAAGCTTTATTTTTCATCGCTAGACATCTTTGATGGATGAAATTCCCTTTTTGATTTTTCCCCATAGTTTGTTTGATTGATGGAGTTTGATAGGGATGATTTTATTTCTTTTGCTTTTGTATCCATTTGAATTTTTCTTGTCCATTTTGTTTTACCAATTATTTTTCTTCAATGACTTGTTCCTTTCTTTGATATAGTTTTTTCCCTTGTTGTTGGTCCCAATTAGAGGGTGGAAAAATATTTGGATGACAATTCATGATATGGCTAGTTGTAGCATTGGTAGTAGTTTCATCATAAGGACCCTTCGTGCTCCCTATGTTGGTGTTTGCATTAGATAAAGTTTCCCCTAGTATTATAGAGGTAACACTGATATTTTTAGATTCCTTTATTGTTTAATAAATGAGACCTTTATGCTTAGGATTTCCAATAATCTGTATTGGTTCTAGGATACCCTATTCATATAGGCCTAATCCTCTACCTTGATAATGCATCCGTTGAAATTTTTTATTTGCAATAGGATATGATTTACCTTGGAAACAAGGTGCTAATCCTTATTTTCTCTATTGTGGATCTTCAAAGGTGACAACTTCTACATTGTTAGGATAGCTTGCTCTGAAAAAGGTAAGTGATCCAAGTTTATAAGTAATAAGATCCTCCATATGTGGGATAACTTCCTAATTGATATCTTTGGCTTGATCTTTTGAAATATAAGATTTTAATGCTTCTTCAAGAGGTGTTGATGATTCATAGCCCACGTAAAATTCTTCCTCATTATTCATTTTTTGATATGCCTTCACAGGATGTTTTTGATTCACAACTTATGTAGAAGTCTTCTTCATGATCCATTTTTGATATGTCTCTAGCTTCTGCTATGTCTTGATCAGGTGTAAAGATGTTAAGAGTAGGAGACCCTTGTTCCTTGGTAATGATATCAAGAGTATGAGACTCTTGTTTTGGATGAAGATCATCTACATGTCCATTAGGCGTAAGCATCTCATGGGTAGATGTATGTGTGCTTGGTGTATGGATTGATTATTCTTTTGGGAGACATTGGATGTCTTGGAAGATATCTTCCAAGTCATTGTAGTATTTTGATGATAGGTATTCTTGATCATGACTTCATGTGGTATTATCTTTGATATGCTTTGGTCCGTAATCTTGACATGGATCAATTTCAAAGAAGGGATTTCTTGTAAAGGATCCTTGGATTTCCTCAAAATGTGGAGATATGGGTGATAGCTCTTGGCTTAGGTTTTCTACATTAGGTATAAGTGTTGGATTAAGAGTCTCTTGATCATCAATATGTATTTTCATGAGGTTGTATGATGTCAATATATCTTGGACTAAATCATTTCTAGACTTGGGTGATTGATTTTGATCATGCTTGGGATTAAATTCTTGATTTATTTCCTCTTGCTCATTGGATGATGTAGATTCATTGTTAATGTGATCAGTAGTAGATGGCTCTTTATCATTGTCTTCAATATTTGAGGTTGAGATATTGTCAATGTTGTCATTGGTAGATGGCCCTTGAATGTTGTCTTCAATAGCTATTTCTCCTTGATCAATAAGGTCTTGGATGAGTCTTTTGAGTGTAACACATTCTAATGCATCATGACCTTTTACTCCATGGTATTTACAATAGACCTTGTCATCGTATCATGGGATTTTGATGCTATGTTCACCCCTTCGTGGTAGTTTTGGAAGTGTAATAAGTTTATCATTGACTAATTTGTTTAAATCCCCCTCAATTGGCTCCGCTAAAGGAGTGTATTTATATTCAACAATGTGGTTGGATTGTGAGGCTTGTTGTCATGGATATGATTGTTTCATTTGAGATGGAATTTCTTGTTGGTCTTGAGATTGATGATTTTGATGATTTTGATGTGGATATTGCTGATTTGGGGTTTTATATTGTTGATAGATTTGATTTTGATGTTGGGCAATCTGATTTTGATTTTGTGACTATTGATGTTGTCGATTCACTTGACATTGTGGAAATAGACTTTGTTGCTGATATGCATCAATTTTTTGATGATGGGGTAAGTGTTATTGATGTGGACATTGGGATGTTTGTGGAATTTTCTTTTCTTTTTGTTGATATGTAATGTCTTGACGTTGAACATGTTGATGATACATCATATTTTGTTTTCATTCAAGTTCCTCAATCATTTTCTCAAGTGCATTTATGGCAATTTGATGTTCTAGATTTAGTCCTTGATGGTGATTTTGAAACCCTTGATAAGATTAATTTTGATATGGAAGAGGATTTTGATTGAAATATTTCATGTGACAAGATGTGCTAAAATTTTGATTAGGGGAATCCATAGTTGATATATCATTGACATTTGTGGCATAAGATGTCCCCATGGGTGTATAGAGTGGAACTAGATTTGGGTAATAGATTGAAATTTTTTGGGATGTTTTGATGCTCAATACCCTATCGTAAGGTCACTTGGTTTATATCCCTATGGGTCTCTTTCATCCTTTGTTTACGTTGAATTTGTGTGAGACTTGGTTGTATGATAGGTGTTGTAAGGTTTCGTTGTTGAACTGGAGCAATTGGATGCCAAATGGTCATAAGGTGAATGATATAGATGAATGATGAAAGATAACCTTTTAGACAAAAAGGTGTTGGTGTTTCGTTATGGTTTTTCGTGATTCTCAAGACCCTAAGGTTTGAGCAATGTTTTGGAAATAATGCTAACGTTTGGGATTAAAAAATGTTGATAACTTGGATTGATATTTCACTTCCCTTTCTATAGGATATGTTATGGTAAATTTAGTTGAACTAGCCTTGAGGTTCAAGCAAATGTTGATATCTTAGAAGTGTGAGTGAAGGAATGATATAGGTTTGTTTTGATTTTGTAAATGGGTCTAGACTGATGTGAGTTATGACATGTTTTGGAGATCTAATTTTTTCATTCTCAAAAGGATTTGTAACTAGTTTTAGATTAGTCTTATGATCTTTACTAGCAAGCAGAGCAAAAGCGACATTTTTAGGGAAAAAGTGACAATCTTTGTCAAAAGTGGCCAAATCTGGAGGGAAAATATGGTAATATTTTCAAGAGTGGCTTCTATTTCAAGTTTTATGTTTGGTAAATTATATAGGTGAAAGTGACCTTCTTTCTCAAAAGAGGCTAGTTTTTAGTCAACTACAGCCAGTAAACTTTATTAATTGCAAAAACAAAAAAGGTCAACTGTGACCAATTTTTAGTCAAGTGCGCTTAGTTTTTCAAAAGAAGCAAATTTTCACCAAAAACTGTTATAAGACAGAGGGAAAAAGTGACAGAATTTTGTCAACTACAACTATTTTTTTTCAAGTGCGGCAAAAATAGAAGCAAAAGTGGCCTCTGTTTAGTTTTGTTTTCAAATTTTTATTTTGGTAGATAAATTTTGCAGATTTGGATGAGTTAGCTTGATCTGATTTGAGATGTTGGCAAGTGATATCATGCAACACAACAATCAAAACTATTTGACCCTAAATGTCTATAACTTAAGCACGTTTATTTCCACAAAATCTCAAAGTTTGTGAAAGTTGATATGCTAAAGCTATAGTTTCCAATGTTGACCTAGTTCTTAATGCGACTTGAAATGTGAGCCTTAACATTCAGAAACCTTCAAAGATATTTGTTTAAGATATCTTTTAGAGAGTGCAAACATAGGGCTCTTTTCAAACTATTTGCTCCAAGTTCAAAAGGTTTGATGTTTGATAACCATGTTCAATGCTTGTTTTGATGTGTTAATTTTTACTTCAAGCAAATGTTTGATGTCAATGTTTGGTAAAGATCTTTTGTACCGTTTATAGAAGATAATGATTCCTAGAATAGGTATGCTTTTTGTCAATGGGCCTACCTCATGCCCCGAAGGGATGATTTTACATGCAAATTTATGGAAGAGTGTAGAGGTATGTTAAGAATGAACTCTTAATCTCTACAACTCAATCACAAGTTAGACTTGGTAGGTAACTTCTCAAAAAAAAAATTGATGTACCACTTTCAAAGAACATTATGGTAAAAATTGGATAGGAATCTACAAATTTTTTTTAACGACAACCAATGAACACCCTGACATATAATTCACTAGTTGGCCACTTAAGGCTCTTAAGTCATTCTATCTCGAGACTCTAAAGACTCCCGAGTTCAGATTAGGTACTGTATGTTATTCCACCCTAGATTGAAGCTACTATCTATTGATTTCACAATGATTTATATAGCATTGGTAAACATGCTCGAGGGATTCTTTGATGAGTTCTCCATTGCAGGATGTGTCTCATTAGCAACAATGCCTCAATCTTAATTGTTTTGACTAAAAAAATATGCAAAATTCCAAAGTGTTTCTCTTCACCCAAGATCACCTAAAGATGTAGGGGGAGAGGATATGCACTTGACCTGCCACTCACACAAATCACATAATACAATTCATAGCAATTTAATTTTAAACCCAAACTCGAAATGTGTGTAAGAGATCAATTCATGTTTTATGTGCACCAATTTCAAAATGTTTTAAGACTTCAAGAAGTATCACAATGTACAACCAAAATAGATTTGTTCATTTTTAAGCCCCAATCTGAGTGTTTCTAATGATCCTTGTCTTAATTGGTCAATAAAAAATGAGATCGTGCATTTCATCAACATATTAAAATTGTTGGTTAAAAAGAAAGCATTTTTTAGAGCACCAAAGACCAAGTGTTATTATAATCTAGAAAGCTTCTTGATATGTTCTTTTTAAAGCACCAACTTGAAGTCTTGTTCTAGACTAGAAAGCTTTTGAACATTCTTTTTAGAGAACCAAATTGAAATCTTGTCCTAGAATAGAAATCTTTTGAACGTTATTTTTAGAGCACCAGATTGAAGGCGTGCAAGTTGTGGGATTCATTTTAAGCACCAAATTTAAAGTTTTCTAAACTATGAAAGCTTCTGAAAATTCTTTTTAAAGCATCAAATTTAAATCTTATTCTAACCTAGAAAAAAATTTGAATGCTATTTTTAGAGCACCAAATTGAAAGAATGCAAGTTGTGGGGTTCAATTTTAAGAACAACCTTCAAATTTTTTTATAGACTATGAAAGCTTCTGAAAAAAAAAATAACTTGAACCGTTAACCTTTGATTGGATTAAATTGTGGTTGATCTTCTGGGTAAAACTATCCTTGTAATTCTATCTTAAATTGATGAATGGATTGAGATCAATCTTTGTGAATTTCGCAATTTCCTTAGTTTACTCCTCAATGTCAATCTAAGAGCATAGGCTTGTGAAAGATATTGGGGATTTTTGCCTAAGGGCTGAACCTAGAAAGTCAAGTGAGGATGGATGCAACTACACACAAATTGCTTTTGTTCATAAATCTAGTTTTCAAACCTCTTGTCATCTATGTGACAAAAACCTGGACTGAATAGTTCGTAACAAAAGTAGATTAAAACTAAACAATAAAACAAAAATAATAATTCTTACGGACACTAGACTACCAGAAGCAGATGTAAAGTGCTAAATAAAGTTCATACGTATTAATAAGAACTCCAGTTAACACTTGTCTGAAATAATTTTCCATATCAAGTTTATACAGAACAATAAACACATTGATTAAATTTGATTGCAAAGTAATCCCCTAAATCAAATGTACCTATAGCACGATATCAAAACAAATGCATTAATCACCAATACATCGAACAACACATTGAATGGTTTTAAGCTAGCAAAATGATTAAAGATCAAAACATATTTAAAGCTAGGAAAGTCTCATTACCACACAACACACTAATTCTACAGCTAGTCACTGGGTGATTGAGGAAGTGGGCCCTGTCTTCTCCAATTTCTAGTGAAGAAAAAAAGGCTTACTTTACTCTACTCAATGTTTATGCAAAAAAAAATTCCAAACTCCAATCATCATTTAATCAAAACAACAACTTACAGATTTATATTATCGATCACTAGCTCAAGTCTTAGCATACATATATATAGAGATCATATTTTACTGAGTTTACAAAAGACTAATCAAAAAGGTATATGATTGTTTGGGTTGTTATGGCCTATGACCAACAACCTTTAAAATATCCTTAAAATAGATTTATAGATTTAACATCGTTCCAAAAATAAAACAACTTAGACTGAACTTAATCAAAAGTGACACATGACTCATGAGATGGTTCTTGTCCTCATTCCACTGTTGCTCCCATTTCTCCCACGCATCATCCACCTAATCATCCCCTATTTTTCATAGTCACAGGATAATTAGTAAATAATTAAAGGTTTTGATATATCCACAAGTTTCTATCCTCTCTTTACATTTTATTAAATAACCCTACTTCATTAAAAAATAGTGACAAGAACTACAAGGGATTATATAAGAACAAAGAGGTAAAAAGGTAAACAAAGGGGTTAAAATAAAGACACATTTATCCCTCATCATTTCTTCCCAACTTAGGGTTTTGCATGCCCTCATGCAAAGAGACATAGGATACACACCAGACAGCTTCTGCATTACACTAGAAATCTCTTTAACCCATAACTGTTTTAGTGCATGCATTTGATTTTTTATGATCCTAAATGGGCATAAGAGAAACATTAGCAGTCTTTTCCTCCTCAAGGGTTGCTTTAAGCTGACCAATTTATGTTGCATGTGAAGAATTGATGACCTCTGCATCCCGAACCTGCTTTTGTAGAGCTTCATTCTCATCAGTTAATTTGGTCACTAGATTTTGCATGTCATAGATTTCATCATTGGTTAATAGAGGATTGTTCTCAAATTCCTTCTCTACCTCTGCTTATTGTTGTTCTTCTTGTTCATTGTGAGGAATCTCAACATTTTCCTATTCTTGGTCAACCAACTCATTTTCCTCTTTCTTTCTCCCCACTTCAAATTCTTGTTCTACTTCTTGATTGTCAGTATGAGGGTTTTCAAATCCACCAATTTCTTGTTCTAAAATTTTTTGCCGGTTGTCATTACCTGCTTGCTCAGTTGACATAGTTTCAACCTAAACAATGTTCTCACAAATACCTTCTTTGGCAACTGGGATTTCTTCTAAAATTGGAGAGTTTTGGGGAGGCATTTCAGGGTCTTGTTGGGGCTCCTTTTGATCTGATAGAGTGGCCCTAGATTCTTCCTGTGTCTTCCTTCTTTTACTCCTCCTTAGTTCCCTAGAGACTACCTTTGTTCTCTTATTTTTTCAAAAGACTATGGCCAGAATTGTTAAAACACCAACTTCATCGATTTCCTTAGGGCTCAAAACATCACTAGCTAAATTGGATAAATTTGCTAACTTATCCATCTAAATGATTGGTGATTGTTTCTTATCTTGAGAAATATTTGATACAATAAATGAGGTCAACCCATTGTGTAATTTCTTCTTACCCCTAGAGTCAGGTGTAGTAGTCTTAACATTTTTCATGTTTAACACTTGAACTCTCGACCTGCTTATTGCTTGACTCTAGGGTTTGTTTAGCCTTTTTCCTTGAACTACTAGGGAAATCCCCATTTTCAGAACCCTCATTAGGTGTATTAGAAGGGTTTTAATTTTCACTTCTTTCATTTGAACTCACATGACCAGACCCTTCTTCCTTAGAATTAACAAGAGATTTTTCCACATTGGGGGAGCCTTCTTCCTCAAAGTGTTCTTAGGTGTTAGGGAGGTCTTCCTCCACATATTTTTCTGAGGTATGGTTTGCAACAAATGAATCCCAAACCCTTGGAGGAGAGAATTTTTTTAAATCCCTCATAATTAACAATTTGATAAGTCTATGATGGGATAATGAATTTTTGCCACCCTTTTGGATTGCTTTTCTCATTTTCATTATAGAAGAATACAAAAAGAAAAGAAGGTTCACGAACAAACCCCACCGAAAATGCATCATGAGCTGAATTTTTTTAGCATAGATGTACACAAACCTTCCTTCACAAGTTATATATTGGATGATAAACCTCACCACATAATTCCAGGGTGACGTAAGTGAATCTAGCTTCATGCCTTGTCCAATGACGACCTCAACCGAATCCTCATGTCGTATAAATTTCTTGCGAAGGTGCTTAATATCTTTCGCCCACATTGAGTTATCAGGGAAGTAATTTTCCCCTGATAACAACAATCCAGTGACATCTGCTATAGCTTCAACTGAAATAGGAATTTCCAAACCACATACCTGTGCTCATTTGCTATGACATGTCATTGTAAATTCACATGCCAGCTTCTCATCATACCCTCACAATCTTCTGAAATGCACATCCCACCCTGCTTGCTTAAATATTTTATATGCTTTAGCTGTTGTCAGAGCCATTAATTCATCCATATTTAGAGGCACAAAATGGTGCTTGTGTTCTCCTTCCATAATGTTACCAGGAGGTTTGTTTCAAACTAGAATAAGGCACTTTCTTCAACTTGGAATAGTGTGCAGACATATTGTTGTTGGTAAGGGAAAGATGTTGGGAATGGTTTAGAGCAATTTTTGGATAATAGGTAAAAATGGAAATTCGTTAACTAAATTTGGATGGTTGTTTGAAATGGTAATAATGGAGGGTTATGATCTACATAAGGGGTGGTAGTGGTAACAATATTATGAAATGACTGAGGCCAAATATAAAGACTTTGGGTGTGTCAAATAAATATGGCTTCTCGGAAAATGAAGATAGAATGGGTGGAAAAGAAAGGTGAAATGAATATGACAACATACAATATGGTTATGATTTGGCAGTTCCCAGATATGATTGGATAGTTTCCCCCCCCCTCCCCCAGCTTAGCATGTGGTCCGTCCATGGGACACATCACCATTTATTAAAGAAAATAGAAGATATAAAATAAAAAAACAAAGAAAAATATAAACTTGAAATATACCAATACCAAACCATCATGTATACAGAAGATGACGTGGAGGTGGAGGCATGAGGAACTGACAAAATAGAAGAGGGAACCGATCAAATCACATGGTGTAGACGTGAAGATCCCATCAGAGCAGTGACAAAGCCAAGAGTAAGGCGACACACAGTGATGATGAGAATGATGTATCAATAAAGTATGTCATTAAAGACACTACCCAATTGGATGGGTATGAAGAATATTGTAGCACAAATTTCATATATCCACATGGAAAATGAAGGTCGGGAATGAGCAAGGTTGGGCAAGTAGAAAGACCATGAGATCAATGATGGAGGAAGTACAACAGAAAATGATGGAGCATTCAGATGGAAGCATGAAAAATCCCTCAAAATGTATAAGTGGGGAGTAACACCAAGAAGGAGGTGAAAGAGCCACAACAGAAGTAGACAACCAACAAGGAGCGTCATGTTGCAAAAAGAGATGACCCAGAGCTCTTGTCTATAAAATGACAATAACTGAGTTTCAAAACAACTAGGAAGAATTAATCTCACAGGAAGATGATATACCTAGAAAAAAAGAAAAACCAAATGTCCAAAAGTGGACCTTAAGTAGTGAAAAATGAAAATCCTTCCCTGTGCATACCAAAAACGAAAGAAAAACAAGGGTCGTGGAATGATAAAGAAGCTCTGGTCACATAAGTGACATTAATTTTTTTTGTTTTTCTCTTTTTTTTTTCTTTTTTTAAAATATTTTAATCTTGATGACAAACCGCTAGTAACCTGGTTTTTGTCCTATCACTGCCTAGAAGCGTCGAGAACTCGATTTTCACCTCTAAGACTTATTTAGCAGTTAACATCCGTCGAAAATCGATTTTCAAATGTTAACTGGCCAACAATGCCTGAAGGTTTTCATTGTTGGATCTTTTATTGCATTCTTCTTCTTCTTCTTCTTCTTTTAATGATTTTGAAGATTACCTAAAAGGTACTGGGAGAGGCCACATAAACCTTGTCAAGCAGATGGAGTTCCTTAGGAAAATTTGAGACAAATTATTCCCTGAGAGAGGCATTTTATACAACTTAAATCAATGACCATTGACAACTAAATCCATGTGATTAGAGTCCACCGTGCGATGCTTGATATACCCATTATCGTAGACCATCTTGATTTCATAGGGCCCAAGCCACTAGGTGTGGAACTTTCCCTAAAAATCTTGGAAATGAGAATCAAACAAGAGTGCCCAATCACCTGGTTGAAATGGTTGTTGTCGAATGAAACGATCATGCTAGAGAGCATGTTGGTTTTGGACAATCTCTACATGGAAGAGTGTCTATTGGTGAAGTTCATCTAATGAGTGAAGCTATGCAATTCATTCTTTTTTTGCATCAGACAAGTTCATCCCTAGCTGGAGTGTAGTGCGAAGAGTTTTTATCTCAAACTCAATAGAGATAAGAACCCTCTTATCATAGACAAGATCGTAAGGTGTTAAACCAATGGTGGTTTTCCATGTAGTGCAGTAGGCCCACACGGCTTTAGGAACTCACATAGCCCAATATTTCTTATGGAGGGCAATTGTCTTGGTAAGAATTTTCTCAAGTTCTCGGTTGGTGACTTCAACCTAGCCATTCGCTTGGGGATGGTAATGTGAAGAATTGTGGTGTCGAATCTCATATTCATGAACCAAAGTAGAAATAAGGTCAGATGTGAACTATGGACCCTGATCTGTAACTATCTCACGTGGAACACCAAATCGGGTAAAAATATCAGTATAGAGAAATTCAACCACCTCGGTGTCCTTGGCATGCTTCAAAGCAACAACCTCAACCCACTTTGTTACATAATATCTACACACAAGGATGTATTCCTTGTTCTGAGATAGTGAGTTGACAGTTCCAACAAAATCAAGTCCCCATTTTTCAAAAGGCTCAATGGACAACTAAGGATGTAGAGGCATTTCATCTGAGCACATGGGGTGGCCCATATGCTGAAATTTATCATAGTGTTGAACATAACGTTTACAATCCTTGTGGAGTATAGGCCAATAGTAGCTTGTAGTTAAGATATTTTGAGTAGTCCTTTAAGAAAAAAAATGTCCTTCGCAGGGTTTTGTGTGGCATGCACGAAGTATGTCAAAGACATTGTCCTTGGGCACACATTGGCACATGATATTTTCAAGGCCATGATAGAAGAGAAATCCATTGATCCATGTATAGTCACCGCTGAGTCCGACCAACTTTTGACATTCCCTCAGAGAGAAATGAGGTGGGAACTTGCAAGTAACCAGGTAGTTTTCCATATCAGTGTACCACAGGCTCTTTGTTGATAGAGCAAAGAGATGTTCATCTTTAAAGGCGTCATCAACTGGAACTGGTTCATCATCTTGTTGTTGTAACTGAGACAAGAAGTTTGTAGCCACATTCTCATGACTAGGCTTATCAAGTATAGTAATGTCAAATTATTGAAGTAAAAGTAACCATATAATAACTCTACCAGTTACAATAGGTTTATTCATTAGAAATCAAATTGCAGAATGGTCAGTATGAAAAAACACTTTATATCTGGTAATATAATGATGAAACTTATTAATTGCATAAACAAAAACTAAGAACTCCTTTTCAATTATCATATAATTTACCTCAGCCCTTGTGAAATTCTTGTTGATGTAGTAAATGGAGTAGAAGAGATTATCTTCTTTTTGTTTGAGGATAGTCCCCATGGAACAATCTGAGACATCATTGTGAATATGAAAAGGTAGTTCCCAGTTTGGACCTCTGAGTATTGGTATGGTAACAAGATTGTTCTTAATGGTTTCAAAATCCTCTTGACACTCTGATGTCCAGGAGAAAATGATATCTTTCGCTAGCAAAGAAAATAAGGGGGAGGAAATCTTACTAAAATTTTGGATAAACCTTCTATAGTACCCTGTATGGCCTAGAAAACTACACACATCCTTTTGGCTAGTGGGTGTATGCAAGTCCTAAACTATTTGTATCTTTTTGGGATCGACTTGAATACCCTTAGAAGAAATATAATGGCCAAGTATTATCCCTTATGTCATAAACATATGGTACTTTTCATGAATTAATGATAAATTAGTGTTTATACAATGCCTAAGTACCTTTTCTAGATTTCCTTTAGCCTCTACATAATTATTACCATGGATAGTAAAATCATCCATATATACCTCAACACAATCATTTACAAGATCTGCAAAAATTCTCAAAACTACCCTTTGAAAGGTGGCAGGGGCATCACATAAACCAAACATAAAAACATTATAGGAAAAAATGCCCCAGGGACAAGTGAAAGTAGTCTTATCCTAGTCTTCAAGTGCTATGTGAATTTGGTTGTAGCCATTGAACCCATCCAAAAAAGAGAACTTTTGACCTACAAGAGTGTCCAACACTCAATCAATAAATGGAAATGGAAAATGATCCTTCTTGGTGGCTTTATTTAGTGCTCTATAATCAACACAAATTCTCCACTTGCCATTTTTATTGGGAACCACAACTAGAGGTTAGACCCACTGACTATCTGAAATTAGATATATAAACCCAACATTTAATATTTTTTGTAACTCCTCTTTAACAATCTCACACAAGATGGGGTTGAGTCGTCATTGTGGTTTCCTAACTAGACGACTACCTTCTTCAATGTAAATATGGTGGGTGTAGGTGTCAGGATGAATTCCATGCATATCTTGGTATTCCCAAGCAAATGGATCTTTATTAGCTTTAATCATGGCAATGAGATCTTGGATTTTTTCAGTGGTTAATTGTGGATTAATAGTAAGTGTGTAATTAGGTAAAATCTCCATAGCTTCTGATTGCACAGGTGAATTATTGGCTAGTACTTGGGAGGTGGATGGCATATCACTAGAATTTCTAGAAGATAAAAATCAACTGTACAAACAATTATGAGGTAGCAACTAATGCAATGTGACAAAGTGTTGAACATATCATGAGTTACCTACCAATGGAAAGTTTCCAAAAGGACAAGGAGTATTTATACCTGAATGGAGAACCATGCTTTCAAAAGATTCATTAGATGCATATCTATTCTAAAGAAAATTAGAAAGAATATTATCCTCAGTAGGCTCTCCCATATCTAAGGCTTGATCAATTGTCAAGATGGGCAATGACTCATCCAAGTCACTATCAACCCATACTGGATCCTCCGTCTCCAACAAGGGTTGTGCTAGTAGGTACAAATTCAACTATTTCTTGTGATCGCCATTATAAATGACCATGTTTCCCAACCAAAAATTAATGAATGCATCCGCAGATGCTAACCAAGGTCATCCCTAAATCAAGGGGTATCCCCCCAACTTAATCTTTGGCTGCAAAACCATAAAGTTAGTTGGGTATTCCCACGAATCAATAGAAAGGATTATATCTTCAATCATACCCTCTGGTTTGACCAAAGATCAGTTTTCCATTTGGAGAATTGTGGGAGTAGGCCTAAGTCCCTCTAGTGACAATCTTTCCTTTGTTTCATTTGTCATAACATTAATTACAACGCCCAAATCGACAAGGGTATTACAAATGCTTACTTTACCAATAGATACCTTGATGACAAGACTCCCTGGATCCGAGTACTTAAGAATAGTTATGTTCTTGAGCATAAGGTCTGCCAACTATCCAATAAATTGGACGGTCCTCGGGTCTTGCTTCTTCTTTTTTCTTCTGAGTACATAGATCCTGAACTAATTTTGTATAGATAGGAATGTCCTTCATAGCCTACAACAAAGGAATCTTGATGTTAACATTGTGTAACTCATTAACGAGATCAAACTCGAGTTGAGAGACTTTCCTTTCTATTGGTTTAAACTGAAATTGGTCAAGAAAGGGAGGTTCTTTAACTAGCTTTGCTTCATGTTCTTCATTGATATCTATGATGGTGGGCCCCTGAAGTGCCTTTCCCGATCTTAATTGAACTCCATTTAATTCTACTGTATTCATAGGATAAGTGGAGTAACATGTTGCCTCATTATTATACATGGGTTGTGTTGCCTTATTATTGGGATTTGGGTTCGATTGGGTTGGAATTGGTGTAGGCTTTAGTGGTTGTGTTGGATTGGTTGGCTGAGTAGATGATGCTGATATGGTCAGAAGAAATTGTTATGACTACTGGTATGGGTTGATCATGGAAGGAGGTGTAAATTGTCCTTGTGATGGATATGGTTGTTGGTACAGTGAAGGTTGTGGTGGTAATGGTCTCCATGCCTATTGCCATGGCTGTGAAGAATACTGATGTTGTGGCATCCATTGAGGGCATGGAAAGGGTTTTTTCCAACCCCCATACCATCCGAGTTGATTAGAAAAATAATTGGATTGGTTGGGTCCTGGAGCAAGATAATGATTCATCATACCAGGGTGCATTACTCAAGGTGGAAAGATTTCCTAGGGGCCATGTAGTAGACAGGTTCCTCAGAATATTCCATATCAGGCACACCTATAGGAAGATGCCTTAAGGTATAACTTCTACCGACTTCTTCTAAGGATGAAATTTTTGTCCTATTGTAAGGGCAATCCTCACTACTATCTCTCTTATAAGAAGTTGGGAAAAACACAGCCAAGGCCTTTTTGGCTTCCTCTTGCTTCCTACGTGTATATAGAGTGTCTATCTATTTACCCATATGATTTAACAAATCAATTTTAATATCCTCAAGTAAATTTCCCATTTCACACTTTGTTATACATGTTGCATTACCTAGAGAATAATGCTTACTTGGATAGTTCCTTCTTGAACATTGAGACCTTAAATAATTCTTGCAACTATCACAAATATTGTCAAATTCCATTTTAGAAATATTCCCTTTACCTAATAAATTTAATTCTTCAATAGTATCATCTCTTATGCCTCTAAGAAACAAAATTTTAACAACATCAGCAGTTATCCCTTGTTGTCGTGATCACTGAAAACTGGACATGAAACGTTCGAGGTAATCTTCCACAGCCTCATCTTCTTTTTGTGTCATACGAAATATTTCATCCCACACCTCTTTTATTTTACAATACTCATGGTACTTGGTCAAAAATAATTCCTTCATTACTTCCCATGTTCTAATATTCTTGAGGTTCATGAACCAATGCAGGGTTGCATCCTTTAATGTGGTTGGGAACAATTTGAGCTTTTGTGCATCACTTTGATAATCATACATGTGGTGCAACACATCAAACTCAAATAAGAACATGTCAGGATTCTCAACAGAAAGACCATGAAAAACTGGTAAAGCAGAGTGAGGAATATTTTTCATTGGAGCATCCACTTCAGGGTGTGTAATAGGGAACTCAAAGGTGATCGGATTTTTTTGGGCTAATGCTCTCGCATCATTGTTGTTGTTCATGTTGTTTTTGTTGTTTGGATCAGCCATGATGTATAATTCCCAAGGGGTAAAGTAGGTTTTAAATGGCTCTTGGGTTTTTGAGAATGGACTAGCTTTCAGCCCGTAAGATTCTTGCAATAAATTTTCAATCTTTCTTCACAATACTTTGGAAGACCCTAGATAGGTACCTGTAGGTGTCTCAACAATAGTAGACTCAATAACACACTTCTCGATATCAAGTTCAAGTAACTCTAATGGTTGTAATTTAGTTTTCAATTTTCCTCGTGTTGAACTACTTCCTTCAACAAATGGATTTGACCTATTTTGCAATTCTTCGGGGTTGTGGTCCCTCAATGGGTGATTTTAATTTGTTTTTAAGTTTTTCAGACTATGAACTACTTCCCTTTTATTTTTTAATAAATCTCCCTCTACTATCCCTAATAAGATTCATGCACCTAAATGACTTATAGAAACACAAATCAGGAGTATTAACCTTAACAAGGTCGACAATTGTATAGGCTTTCCTCTTGACGTACTGGTCCTAACTCAACTTGCTATGATTTTAGGCCTTTAATATCTTTCTTAGGAAATGGCGCCAAAATGATTGGATTAAAATATGGTTGATATTTTGGGTAAAAATATCCTTGTAATTCTATCTTAAATTGATGAATGGATTGAGATCAATCTTTGAGAATTTCGCAATTTCCTTAGTTTACTCCTTAATGTCAATCTAGGAGCATAGGCTTGCGAAAGATATTGGGGTTATTTTCCTATGGGATGGACCTAGAAATCCAAGTGGGGATGGATGCAACTACATGCAAATTTCATTTGTTCATAAATCTGGTTTTTAGACCTCCTATCACCTGTGTGACAGGACCCTGGGCTGAACAGTTTGTAACAAAAGCAGATTAAAACTAAACAATAAAACAAAAATAATAATTCTTACTGACACTAGACTGCCAGAAGCAGATGTAAAGTGATAAATAAAGTTCACATTTATTAATAAGTACTCCAGTTAACACTTGTCTCAAATAATCTACCGAATCAAGTTTATACAGAACAATAATTACATTGATTAAATTTGATTGCAAAGTAATCTGCTAAATCAAATGTACCTATAGCATGATATCAATATAAATGCATCAATCACCAATACATTGAACAACACATTGAATGGTTTTAAGCTAGCATGTAACAATTAAAGATCAAAACAAATTTAAAACTGGGAAAGTCTCATTACCACACAACACATTGATTCTACAGCTAGTCACTGGTCGATCGAGGAAGTGGGCCCCGCCTTCTTTGATTTCTAGTGAAGAAACAAAATCTTACTTTACTCTACTCAATGTTTATGCAAAACAAGATTCCAAGCTCCAATCTTCTTTTAATCAAAATAATAGCTTACTAATATATATTACTGATTACTAACTCAAGTCTTAGCATACATATATAGAGAGATCATATGTCGTTGAGCTTACAAAAGACTAATAAAAAAGGTATATGATTGTTTGGGTTGTTATGGCCTATGTCAAACAACCTTTAAAATATCCTTAAAAATAGATTTACAGGTTTAACATCGTTCCAAAAATAAAACAACTTAGATCGAACTTAATCAAAAGTGATACATGACTCATGAGATTCCACCAATGCTCCCATTTCTCCCACACATCATCCCCTATTTTTCATAGTCAAAAGGATAATTAGTAAATAATTAAAGCTTTTGATATATCCACAATTTTCTATCCTCTCTTTGCATTTTATTAAATAACCCTACTCCATTAACAAATAGTGACAAGAACTATAAGGGATTATATAGGAACAAAGAGGTAAAAAGGTAAACAAAGGGGTAAAAATAAAGATGCATTTATCCCTCATCAGCCTTCTCTGCACTAAATTTTTTAGTTTGTTCTCATAAAAAGATGCGCCATAAATCCTGCAAGAGTTGCACAAGAGATGTTAGAAATTTTCAAAACACAACACACAATCAAACATTAGGGTTAGACAATTGATTAGGTATCAAAACCCTACAAACTAGACAAAATTGCGATGTAAGTTAACTTTTTGTGTACCAATGGAAAATTTACCTATACAAAAACTGAAAAACCACCTACACCATTGCAAAGATCATGAAATTCTACCCCATTTAAATAAAAAAGCACTAGAAAATACTTCAGTATGACCAAGATATGGTCGTTTGAAAATAGGGAATAAAAGTCTTGATTGCTAGTCAATAGTGACCCTGCTATGTCAAAAGCAACCCAGAAAAGTGCAAAAGCAATTGAAAAAAGTGTAGAAGCGGTTGAAAAAAGTGAAGAAGTGGTTAAAAAAGGTGCAATAGCGGCCCTGTCAAAATCTTGTAGCTTCTGCATTAAAAAAAATGTCAACAACATTTCTGGAAAAGTGCAACTGTGTTTCGGAACCTGTAATTGCTCCAATGAACTCACAAAACATTAGTGGTAAGGACCGAGGTCCCACCGGACGTGCCAAAATGTGTAAGGGGGAAAATTGATACAATACAATAAGATAAATGAATTGAATTGAAACTAATCTAATTAAAAACAAAGATCATGATTCATGCCCATTACTCACAAAAAGAAAATACAAAGAACAAACTTAGAGAATGAAATCAAAAGAGAAAACATAACATGAATTTATAAAAGTAGCATTACCATCCTGTGTCAAAGTGTGTTCGCAAAGATGTTGGATTGTTCTTTGTATCAATGTAAAGCCTCCATTGTGTGTAGCGAAAGCTTTAAAGTTGTGCAATGTCATTGCTCAAAGATGTATGTAAAAGCTTCAATAAGTTGGTTGTAAATTTTGGCATTACTTCGTTGTGCAAAAGATGTTGATTCTCTTATCATTTTTTAGGAAGAAAGATGGTTGTTATATAGAATTTGTGTTTCGAAATGAACGCTCAAGATCGTAGAGTAGAATATCCTGATCAACGGTTGAAAACCGTTGAGAGGAATTAGATGGGAAGAATTAGTGGATTTTGATTACGTAATTGGTGTGATTAAAGAAATTAATTTGAGTGTTTAGTGGAATCAAGGAAATATATTGAATAATCTGTGGAATTAAAGAATGGATTGATCTATTAGGAAATAGATGGATGATCAGTCAGAGAATAGAGTGAGCAATCGAGGGATTGTAATTTTCTCAATCATGAAAGTGGGTGAGGGTAATTAATTAATCTTTTTGAGTTGAACGTGCAAATCAAGTTTGAATTTTTCAAACAAAGTTGTATTTGTTTGTTTATAATTTTGAATGACCTTTGAATAATTTATTTAATTATTCAAGTTTGGGGGGAAATGATTAATTAATCTATTAAGTGGTAATAATTTAATTGATTTGGGGTAATAGGGTGAACTAGTGACATAATTAAATAATTGATGTTATTTAATTAATCAAGAGGAATAAAGTTAGATTAGGACTTTATTAAATAAATGAAATGTATTTAATTAGTAAAAAATGATGAAAAAGTGAATTAATTAAATAATATAATATTATTCAATTAATAGAGGAAATTAGGGTTTTTGATGAAAATGATGATTGATGATGAATTAATTAAATAATGTTACCACTTAATTAATAGACGAATATTATTGCTAAAATGCTAGTTCGTAGGCTAGGACATTTTTAGGTATCTACACAACTCTTGTTGATAAGATGCCTATAGAGGCATGGTCAAGTCACAAGCCTTCACTGGGACATCTTAGAGTTTTTGGTAAGATTTGTATGCTTATATGCCAAAGGATAAGTGAAAAAATTTGGATTTCCAAGGATGTGAAATGGATCTTCATCAAATATAGCTATGGTGTGAAAGGATACAAGCTTGGGGATTGTGTAGCACAAAATGTAATATATAGTAGAAGTGTTATTTTTAGAGAAACTAAGCCTTCTTCTGTTATATTGTAGCTAGAACAAAGTGAATAAAAATATGTGATTCAACATCCTTCTAAATTTGAGAAAGTTGAATTGAGTGCCTTGGCTAGACATGAAGTTGAGGAGAACTCATCTAGCTCGGAATATTTAGAAGAGGAGGAAGAACCTCAAACTCAGCTTGTTCGAACATGTCTACAAGGCATAGACATCCAATTGAAAGGTATTCACTTGATGATTGTAGATTTATTTTTTCTTTGAATACTAACATTGATGAACCCAGATTTGTAGAAGAGGCATTAGGTATGAATGATGCAAAATATTGGAAGATTACAATGGATGAAGAAATGAAAGCTTTGAAAAATAATGATACATGGTATCTTGTACCATTGCCTGAAGGAAAAAAACATATTGGTTGAAAATGAGTTTTTAATAAAAATATGGGTCCATGGAGATATCGAGAAGTACAAATAATGACTGGTTACAAAAGGTTACTCTCGGGTTGAGGGTGTTGATTACAATGATATATTTTCTCATGTTGCAAAAACAACATGAATTTCCTTCATGGAGATTTACAGTAGGATATTTATATGGAACAACTAGAGCACTACATGGTGAAAGGTAAAGGTAATTTGGTTTGTAAATTGAAGAAATATTTGTATAGCCTCAAACAAAGTCTTAGGATGTGGTACAAGAAATTAGATACATATTTGTTGAGTTTAGGATTTGAGCTTTATAAATTAGATCATTGTGTTTATTATAAATATGATGGTGATAATTTCTTATTTATTGTATTATATTTTGGTGATATGTTATTTATTGGTAAAGGGAAATGTATGATTTCATAATTAAAGTCTCAATTGCAGCTAAATTTGAAATGAAAGATCTTGGTGTAGCTAAACATATTATTGGGATGAAAATTAGAAGACATAGAGTGAACAAAAATCTATAGCTTGGCTAGAGTAAGTATGTCAATTTAGTTGTACAGAGGTTTAACATGCAAGATTGTAGATCATTGTGTGTTCCTTCTTATAATTGGAACAAATTTATCAGCTTCAGATTGTCTAAAATTCTCATTGGAGATGGAAGACATGATCATAGTGCCTTACTAGAGTGTAGTTGGAAGTTTGAAGTTTGATGTATGTAATGTGGTGTACCTTGCACACATGCCCCATTGAAAACAAGGAGCCCCTCTTCTTTTTTATTTTATGTCGTGTTAGGTTAGTTTTCCTTTGGTTGCTTGCTTGTTTTTGGTTTGGGAGTTTTGGTTGCATTTTTTAGGGTCAAAAAAACATTTATGAAAAAAACCCTAAGGGAATCATGTTCTAAAAACTTACAGAATTAAGTTACATATAAAACACCGTAAAGGAGGGTATATGTAAAAATTCCGCAAAACCTAAATCCTTGTAGAAGTTTTCATTAGTGATTTCTCCATATCGAATGTGCACCCATTTTCGTATGGGGAATGGAGGCTTCGATTTTCCACAAAGATGAATAGCCTTCATTTTCCTACAGAAGATTGTAAACCCGTCATTTCCGTAAAAATTCAAACACTCTAAATCTTCGTAGGGTTGATTTTTTGCAATATTTAAAACCCTAACTTGCATCCCGCGTGAGTTCTTGACACTCTATCATTGTGAATATTTATTGCAGAATTTTTTTTGGCACTATATAAATGATTTCACAAAAAAAAATCACCATTTCTTTCCAATGAATGAAGATTAGTTGTAGAGTAGAGCTCGTTCAAACCCTAAGTGTGCCCATTCATACCTGAAATTCAATTTATCTAAAAGAATTGTGAATTTAAGGTTAGTGTCCACAATCTCTTTGCTAATGCATTTTAACTGTCACTACATTTAATAAACAACAATGTGGATTAAATAAAGTCTAGGATTTACGGTTATATATATATATTTGGAGTCACTTTAGGTTGTTAAGAGGTATTTTCTAGTTAAAATCATGATGTTTCCCTCTCCATGCTTAGTCAAATAGGGTTCAAGTCCAAGCCTAGGGTTTTGGGTTTTCTAGGGTTAGGTTATCATATGTGTTAAAACAATTCATAAAGCCTGTGAAAGCCCTGTGATCTCTGCTCACATGATTGGACAGTGTGTAGAAGGTTAATTTAGCAATTTTATCGATCAAGGAGTTTATTTGGGGATTGATAGGTCTTAGTGCTTATTCTTGGTAAAATTTCCACAAATTACATTTTGTGGAAGTTCTGCTAGTGCAGGAATGTCATGGCCCTTCGTCTTTCAAAAAATATTTTCCTTCATAGATCCATAGTATTAAAATTTTCACAAAGCTTTGGCTTGCAAGAATTCCTTTGTGGGCTTTCTAGGCCTCAAATCCCACAAAGATGTGTTAGTCCTAATTTCTCTCAAAAGTTAAAATCTTGCAAGGTTCAAATTTCCACAAACCCTTTAAGTAAAGATTTATGCAAGGGATTTTTCTCGCATGGTTAGATTTATTCAAATTCTCACAAATATTTATTTGTAGAGATGTGTACATATTGGTTTAAGAGTATTACCCCATAGGTTTTACAAGATTAAAATGTCCACTAAAGGGTAGGTCACCATTCTAGGTAAGGGTTTAATGGTCTCAAGTTTTCCATAGGTTGATAGGCTTGTATTCCTGCAAAAGTTTGATAGTATTTCAAAACCCGCAATTTGAGATTATGAGTGTTTTAATGGGATTTAATCATACATGGAATTATGAATGATCTTTGAATGTTGTGAGAAATATATGGTTACACTGTTATGTATTTTATAGAAATGAAAATAAACTATCTTTTGGGGAATTAAACTATAATAGATTAAAATAATGGAATTCCTTATTACGTGATGTGTTATGTAGGTTTTATGGAAAAGACATATAAAATGTCACAAATGAAGTATGATTTCAAGGGAGTTGAACCTCCATTAAAAATTCCATCAACATAGCTTCTGGTTAGTGATACCATCATAGGTCATGTGGATATCGAGGAGTTTAAGGAAAGGATCTTTGGGGACAAGAAGACAAACCTTGCTACCAAAATTAGATGGAGTGGAATAGCACAAGCAGTTGGGTTTCCATCCTCCATGCTATTTCCAAAGTTAATCATGAGAGCCTGAGAATATTACCACAAGGATTCCTAAAAGATAATCACTACAAAGGAGAGACTATTGGTGGACCTATCTATTGATTCTATTTCTCATACCTTTTGGATTCCCTCCTCCCATATGATTGTCACCAACAAGGAGTATGTAGTTGGAGTGTTTGACAATAATCCTAATGCCAACATGCAGGTTGCCAATGACTTATGGATGAAACATCCAAAGGAAAACCCAGTAAGCTGCCCAAGACCCTCTATAGAAGTGACTTCAAAGATGAATTCAATGATTTGATCACCCTCCTCAGTAGGTTAATGGGAATTTCATCGACATCAACTTTTGAAAATTGGATGTTCTATTTTATTGAGGAGATATTGAGGGGGTTGACCAAGTTTAACTGGGCTAAAATAATCAGTGATAATTTGCACAATTAGTTTTTCCTTGTAAATAATTCTTAAATTTTCTTTATGACTTCTTACATTCTCTACCTTTCATAGCCAACTTCAGATATAGAGGATTGATTTGTTTGGGAACTATTGGTACTGGACCAAATCAGTACAAGGTATATGATTATTTTTTATTAGGGGTAAAGTAGGTTTTGATGGAACTCAAAACCCATTACAAATTGGTTTTGAAGGGATCTGAAACCCTGTCACACCAAAGCATGTTGCTAACAAGAAAATTAATAAACCAACAATTTCCCAACAACATCAGCAACAAATAAAGAATCAAGACTACACAAGCTACAAAAGACAAGTTTTGAAAGGACCTTGAACCCTTTACAACTAGGTTTTAACCAAGACTTGAAACCCTTAGGTAAATAAATACATGACCTACATCAGCTAAGCATCAACAAACCAACCGCTCAAGAAAAATTTCGTTGAGCCAAGAAAAAAATCATCTTAATGGTGTATAACACCATCTTACCCCTATTGGTAATAATGCAATTGGAGTCGCCACCTAGGCACACAATAACCTTTTTATTTTGAAAGAGTAAGCTAATAAGTTGATTGAAGATTATGATGGTTTTCATAAGTATTACGACAATATTTCCTTAGGTTGAGGCCATAAAGAGACTTCCCACTAAAGTGATAGAATGGGAAGGAAATTTACAAAAAGAATTAGTAAAGGAGCCTTATTATTGGTTGCACACACTTAGTTTCAAAAGGGAGATAATGATACAAGTCAAGCCAGAGGAAAAATGTATCATTAATCAAATCAACAAAGTTTAGATGGCTTGTGACCAATTTTTGCAAGAGTTAACAAAGGTTCAAATATACACTTTTGAGAAGTTATTCCATAAATTTTTGAAGCAAAAATGGAGGTCAGTAATTCATAAGGAGCTTACAAACAACTTGTCCATAAATTTCCTGGACACTACAACCCAGTTTTTGGTAAAATCTCAGTACACGATTAGTCAAAGACCTTCTTAGGTGTAATTACATCATCAACTAATGGATGGTTATGATGCTTTGTGCTACAAAGTACCTAACAAAGAGGTCACTATGCCTTTGACTATTTTGTAAAGTTTGCAATGAAAGAAAAATCAAAGGGAAGCAATATGATAGAGGATAATTTTATGTAAATACGAAGTCAATTGTAAATATATTTGGGAAATTGTGCCCTATATTTTGTGGGATTTTATGAAAGGTGTATTTAATAAAAACATATTAACATATTTTACATATCCCTAGGTTCATTTGTAATTGAATTTAGTTGGAGGTGATGAGTATGATGTAAATATTTAATACATCTCCAAATTATTAAATGAAAATTTAATCCTATCCATTGGTGTTGAGATAATCTCCACCATTGATTTTTGTAAGACTTTTCTATAAAAGACGGTTTTCTCTCAAATGTAAGGAGGTTGAATAGGAATTTTTGTAAATCAGTATTTTGAAATCAATATAAGGCACTGAAGTTGTGGTGACTTACTTGTTATTTCTCTATGTATGCAAGGTTCCTTTCTTCAATTTTAGTTAAAGTTCAGTTATGATAATGGTGAAGTGTGAAGATATTTGATAGATCTCTAGTTCATACCATTTGTAATTTTTTGATTGTAATTTATTTTGTATAATTAGTCTGAAACCTATTTTTTATAAGTTCAATTGTGAATGTTCATATATATTGCACCAAAATTGGGTAATATGTATGAATTTTCATAGTCTAAAAATCTTCCAGTTTCCTTTACAGATTGTACCGTTCTTCTAGCTTTGTGAATTTTCCTCTAATTAAGCAAGAATTGGTTTTGTGAGGGATCTAGCTATCTATAGAACCAACCATTATTGTCATTATCCTTAGGTTTTCACAGCTTAATCTCTTTCCCCTTTTCTTTTGCATTTAATTTTAAAACTAAGCTAGTAAATAGGAGAAAAGCATCATTCAGATCATCATATTCAATGTTAAATCATATTTTTTAGATTTCAAATCTAGAAATTCAGTTAAGATTTCATATCAATTTTAGATCTTTCAAACCATTTCTATTTAAAGTTTCAACAAAGTAGTTGTAAGGCCCCTTGTTAAAATAACAAATCATTAAACCACTGAATCATTTTATGCAAATTCAAGACCTGATTATCAAAGCCTTGGGGTTATCTTTCTGAAGTTTTAAGGTTAGACTCCCTTTCAAGGGAGACATAATAATTTGTGTTTTTTTTTGTGTTTTGATATGTCAAAATACTTGTCAACACAATGGTCTGCACTAGACCAGGTATTTCCCAAGTAGTGGAAGTTATTTTTAGATATATGTCTAATTTGTGTAGAATTCATGAGAATGTAGCTAAAAGAGTCTTTAGATATTTGTGAGGTACCTCAGAGTATCCCTTTTGTTATCATGGTAATATGGTAGGAGATGGGAATTCCCCTGATATATGTGGTTATGTGTATTTAGATTGGGTAGATGATGTTGATAGTAGAAGATCCACCCATTCTTATATGTTTAATTTATTTGGTGGTGCAATCAGCTAGATGAGTAAGCAATAGGTTGTTGTTGCTTTCTGTACTACTGAAGCTAAGTATATGGAAGCTTGGTGCAGTAACGGATGGAGGGTTCAAAAAATAGTCCAAATCATGCAGCTTAGAGTCAACACAATGAAAATAACACAAGAAAATATTCTGCAAATATGAAAATTTATTGAATTGGCAATCTTACATGAAAACTATACCTCATAGGCCTTCCACAAGGACATTCAACATTACAATTGGCTAAAGGCCTTATTACAATCCCTCAATGGGGTAGTGTAAAAATATTGATTCTTAAATTATCTCTAACTTGGTGACTAACTAATGATTGGCTTCCAAATGATTACAAATCCTTTTAAATATGATTCTCTAGCTCCAACAAAGGTCCACATTGGCCACAAGGGTTTACAAACCTGATGAATGATCAATGTGAATGTTGGCCTCAAAACATAAGAAGGTAATCCTTCATGAAATGAAATTACTTGTGAATCTCCAAGATAGATCCCATTGGACCCAAAATACTTGTATGATGTCCCATTAAGTTCCACACATTTTGAAATAGGTCTGCACTAAGAAATCTAAACCAGGTCGACCCTAAATGCTTTGTTTATGAATTATAGTGAAATTATGAGAGAGATAACTTTTGATAGATAAATGAAAATGATCTGAAATCTGGATATGTTGTAGATGACTTCGTTTAGATGCTATATCCTACTTCACGAGCTGAGAAACAATAATGTGATAAAATGTTGAATAAACTTTTGAAACTTCTACTGAATGAAATGCAATAAAATATATTTTTTTGGTTCATATAGGATTGCTTTATAACTAGGGATCCTCCTCCATCAAACACCCGAGGTTGGAAGAAAATTGAGTCCCTCACTTTCTAGGGCTAAGAGGAAAACCAAGATGGTTCACCATAGCCTGAGAAATCCATGATGAATCCTCCACTATTCTACCTTTCCATTTTACCAGATATTCCTTGTACTGCTTGTTACTAGTGCTCCTTCTAGTTTTGGTATCCAAAATATACTCAATATACTTTGGTGATTGTTGTGGTAACTACTCCTTCAAATCCACTATTTTGTTACTGCCACTTGATTGTCGTTCTTGATACACATAGATGTCTGCAATATTGAAAATAGGTGATATACAGATGTCTCTGGTAACTCTACTTCATATGCATTTCCTAAATCAAACTTTCTTAGAATATTACATGGTCCAAACTTCCTCATCTTCATTTTATTGTATGCTCTAATTGGAAATCTTTCCTTCCTCAGATATATTATCACTTCATCCCTAATACAAAACTCCATATATGCCTCCTTTTCTCATCTGCCTTTTCCTTATACTTACTGCTCATGTCTTCCAAATGCTCTTGAACATTATTATGCAATGTCTACATGAATTCTACAAACTCTTCTAACTTTTCACTCTTGTTCTCTATATTGATGTCTCATAGTTCTACAACTCCTCTAGGATGTACTCCTATCACAATCTCAAATAGTGTCTTCCTTGTACTCTGGTTAACTAAATTATTGTATGCAAATTGTTCTTTCGATAGAACCATATCCCAATTTCATGCCTTATCTCCAACCAATCATATTAACAGGTTACCCAAAATTTTGTTTACCACTTCTATTTGTCTATCAGTCTGTGGGTGACATGTTCAACTGAGTTTATGTTTGTCTTTATATTCTTCCATAATGTCCTCCAAAATCATCCAATAAATTTAGTATCCCTGTTTGAAACTATACTCTTAGGTAATCCATGCAATCTCACAATCTCCTTGAAAAATAAGTTCGCAACATGCACAAAATCATTAGTCTTATTGCAAGGAATGAAATGCGCCACTTTAGAAAATATGTCCACTAATACCATAATTGAATCATGTCCCCTCTGTGTTCTTGGTAATCCCAATATGAAATCATGCTTATATCTTCCCAAGGTCTCTCTGGTATTGTCAAAGGTTTGTATAATCTAGTATTTTGACTACTCCCTTTTTCTACTTGACAAATTCTGCAACTCTGAACATACTTCTTGACATTCTTGTATATCTATAGCCAAAAATAATGTTGAATCACCAAAGCTACTGTCTTATCCACTCCAAAGTGTCATTATCATCCTCCACTATATTTATCTTTAATTAGATTCGCCTTGATTTAAATCCTCATAATACTGTTGGAAGAATGAAGAAGGTGACCTTTGAGTTTGTTGTCATTGATGCCAACACTGTCTGGTAACTGGCTAAGTAAACTGTGTGTCTACACTGATCCGATATTCTGATCTGGAAACTCTCTTAGTAGAAGATAATTCTATGAGTTTTTGATATGTTTCTCAGGAGTATCATTTACAACTATGAACGAGCTTTCAATATTTTTGGTTGATCCGATTGAGATATCTAGATAACAGAAGTTTGAAATTCTTTTGGTTGACAAGGTTAAGAACTGCTTGTCTTTTGTGTGTTCCTTATTTGGTCTAGGCCAACCTAATGTGTGGATGACATGTTTTGTTTTGTGTGCCAAAAGGAATTTTGAATTAGGCCAACCTAATTGATGGAGGAAGATATAGTTGTGTATATGTATATATGTGTGTGTGTGTGTGTGATGGATAGAGAAAAAAAAGGAACACAGAGTTTGTGATGCGATTGATGTGACAAGTGTAATAGTGTGAAGTTATTGGTAATAATTGTATACCTACAACAAGAGTAGGATTTTAGTTTTCTAGAGCTTAATCGGAAATGATCTCAACACTTTGAAGGTGTACTTCTCCAATTCACTTTTGGTAGTGAGCCATACCTTTTTGTATCTTGGCAATAATCCATTTTGTACTTAGGTTGTGAGCCTTTCAAGGACAGTGAGTCTTGTCACTGATTCATGTAATATCTTGTAATTGGTTATAATATATTGTGTGTTAACCCTCACCGTGGTTTTTCCCATTTTAGGTTTTCCACGTAAAAATTATGGATTCAATGTGTTATGAAATTTTATGATTCCTCTCATGATTTGGTTTACTATTGCAATTAGATATGCATTAATAATTGGATGGTTAGCAATTGGTTGTGTTAGCAGAATACTGATTCACCCCCCTCTCAGTATTTGGTCTATTCAACAATTGGTATAAGAGCTTGGTTCCTCTAGAAAAATCTTATAGCTTGAGGAAGGTCCCATAATTTGAATACATGGCTAACAAAAGCTATCCTATTCCACTAGAAGAAAAATCTACATCTGAGGAAATCAATGTTGCTCTTGAAGAATTGGACAAAAGTGAAGTTGAGAAAGAAACTCTAAAAGGAAACTTGAAAGAAGAGAATGATTGTATCAAAAAATTAAGAGAACACATCAAAAATTCAAGGAAACGCATAGAGAGGTCAGTGATCAGTTGAAAAAGGCAAATGAAGACATCATTAGACTGAAGGTACAAATGGAAGAACATAAAAGAATTGAAGAATGCCAAAAAGTTAAAATTCAGAATAAAATTTATGAATACGCAAAGCTTGAACAAGAAGTGGTAACCCTAAGGTTTGATCTAGAAAAAGAAAAAGCACATGAAGAAAAATTCAAAACAAGTTCTACAAGGCTTGATGAATTGATTGAATTTCATAAAACTTCTAAGGACAAAGGTGGTCTAGGACTTGAAGAAGGACATAGTTCAAAGGCAAACCAAACTCTAAATAAAGTGGACAATCAAAGGAATATTCAAGGCAATAATAAATAGATCAAGAAACAAAGGAGCAATACTAGAAGGATTCCTATTCAAAAACCTAATGCACAAAGGTACCCATATTTTAATGGTTTTTGCTTCTCATGTAATAAATTCGATCATAGGGCAACAAAATGTAGAAGCGAAATGAACTAGAATAGAATGAGTCAAAATGTTGGAATCTTTGTTGGAAAATTCTTTGCTTGCAATAAGTTTGGACATAGAGGTACCGAGTGTAGAAGCCAGATGATGAAGAATAGATTCAATGGAAGTAGAAGAATTTAGTCTTTTCAAGGTTAATTCTATACATGTAATATCTTTGGACATAAGGGTAATTAGTGCAAATCAAGGATAAATCAAAACCAATTTGGACAAAAAAAATTAATGTGATACATTTGCAACAAACTAGGGCATATTGCAAAATTTTGTAGAAGAAAAATTGGGAAGAAACCTAATCTGAAACAAAAGAACAAACCTATGAACAAAGTGGATCCTACAGAAGTGAGAAAAGAAATGGAAAGGATTTGGATGAAAAAGGAAGAACCTGAGAAAAAGGATGAATCAAATGCATTTGTACTCGCATCTAGTGCAGATACCTCTTCTAAAAACTGGACCCAGTAGTGGCTTTAGGGGGAGCAGTTACAAAGAAATCTAAAAATCCCCCAATATATGAGGTGTCAAGCAGTGACACAAGGATATATGATGTAAGTTGTCATTTTGAAGATGTTGAAGAAGTCTCCGACAAAAAATATGCAGATCCGGAGAATTGTGGAACCTTTTTGGGTTTGTAGTGCACTTTACTAAGTGTTTATCAACTTTTAAGGTTGGAATGCATTAAATGTGAATTAGGGGAAAATATCACAAGACATAAAGCAATAAACTAAGTTGATCTAAAGAAAATTTTCACAATTGAAGAAAGAAAAGTGAGTTGAAAAGAGTTGAAGGTGATTCAAAGTATTTTGCATCAAAACCCTAGTTCTTGACAAAGCGTGAAAAAGGTATTTTCTTTTATCTGAATCTTGTGGATTCTAAGTTGAAGAAACTTTATTTAAGCATATTCAAGTTTTTTGAGGAGAAATGGCTACTCCTACCATTGTGGAAATTTATGAGAGACCTCGACCCAAAATTTTGAAGATATTCTTGGAAAGTTTATGAAGATGATCCCTTGGGTGCATCCTTGCACATTTCGAGCAATGTGTTACCCACTAAAGATAAAATGACATATATTCATGGGAAATTAGAGGAACTAAATCACCAAGAGCTTAAGGACCTATGGGATAGTGAATTGATGAGAGATGATCTATTGTTGAAGCCAAAATATGAAAACCTAGTTTGAAAGAGGCTAAACGTTTGGAACTAGTTTCCAAAATTTTCCAGTGAGATGGAGGAAAAATTTGTTAAAATGGATCTCAATAGGGTACATAGTAAATTTATGTGGAAAAGTATACCCGAGGTAATAAATAAGGAATCAATTTGAGTTGTGACTAGTCTTTGCGATACTGGATCCATTTCAGTTCTAAAGGCTATGAAGAATGATGCAGTGATGAAGCTTACTGGTGCTACATTTGACGGTAGAGCTTTAACTACAAAGCCTATCTCAAACCCTCCTATCAAATATGTTGCTATCATGATTGAGCAAAAAAATTATTTCACCGTGGGAATTCTATATTAGCTACGACAATTCACACAACATTTGAAATGCTAGTAAATGGGAAGGACTTTGATCTATGTGAGTTGCTTAGGATGCAACTTATGGAGAAATTAAGCATGACAAAGGAAAAGAAGCACCCCTTCAAATTTGGCACTTCAGTAGTTTTTATGCTATTCTATTTCTCGAGGGAGCTATCAGGAAGGAAAGACATAATATGGGATGGCAATAGGTTGGTTGCCCATCAGATTTTTGATCATTTACGCATTCTTGGAGATTTCAGGGCATAGAACAATGATCTGACTGCTTTCTTTGCAATTTTTCAGAATGAAATGAATGAAAGAGATCGGATTCCCAGGAGTCTAATAAAGAAATATGAAAAGGAAATAGCTTTTCTTGTGACTACAGATGAATGCATCATAGAGGCAGTTGAACCTAGAATTTGATGATTGAACCTTTGGGATATGAACTTGATGAGAAAATGACTGAGAGGTACATTGAATTTTGTTTTAGCAGTCCTAAGGATCCCAATCTATCTCGACATGGAACTTATGAAGAAAAATCGACTGAAGTGCGCCTAAAATCTACAACATCCAAAAGAAGAAAGAAGGTTGAAGAATTTTTCCAGGGAAATAATTTCACTAAGGATTATTTAGATTAGTTAAAGGAAGCACTTGATGAGAGAAAGACTAAATCAGTTGATCTACCCTCTGGACCAAGGAAAATAGGAAGATTATCTTCCAATGTTGCACCTACCTCCAGTGATGCCACTTCCAGTACTGCTAATGCTGAAAAGGGAAAGAAGAAAGAATGAAGTTCCCCTGTATTAGTTGATGTTGTTTCCCCTACCAGTCTCAATACTCAAGCATCTAAAAGAAAGGATATACCTCCTTTTGCACCATCTGCTGCTTCAGGAAAAAGAAGAGTGAAACAAAAAGCTAATGGGAAAGGAAATCTAAGTGATGTTGTTGAGGAAGAAATAGATCTTGGCATAGAATAAGAGCATCAGCTGGAAATAAATAAAAGAAGTAGTACCTCCAAAGAGGAATCTAAAACTAGAGTTGATATCTCCATGGATGAGGAGATAGAGGAAGAAGAGGATACTTATAGAATCCATTTTCTTAAGAAGAAGAATGAAGAAGGCTCATCTGATCCTATGGAGGACATGCTTGAATCTCCTCTAGTAAGTGATCAAACATCTTTAGATCTAGGAGCCTCAGTAAACAATATGATTAATAATGATCGCATGCCAATTGTTGAGTTGTATGATAAAGTTAATGATGAATGAAATGAAACCATCATAAATGCACTTATTCAAAACATATTCATTTGCAATGTAAAAATGGAGACTATACATAACAAGGTAATTGAAAATTTCTGGAAAGAATTAGTACTCAGAAGGAAAGAGGTTGTAAATGTTGAATATAAGATGAGAAATGATGCCTTAATTTCCTATGGTTATACTCTCTTTGAGATAGAAGCTACCAATCTACTAAAATAATGTTCTACTAAGTTTAGATTCAAGAAGAGAGTTTAACATGTTAATGAATAAGGAGCAAGAGAGCATAGAAAAAGTGAGGCAAGAAACCCAAGATGTAATCAGACAATTAGCAAGGAGTTATGGTGCAAGAACCAGCTCTTCGTCCCATGCAGCTCAAACACAAATGCATGTTGATGTCACAGAAGTTTTGGACAATCCAATCTTGTAAAATTTTGATGAAACACGTGGTGTGTCAGAGACCCCTACCCCTCCGACTGACACAAAAGAGATGAGCAACAAAAGGTCTAATGATCAACATAGAAATCATATTAGTGATAAGAAACAAGAACATCATGAGTCTACCAAAAATAAGGATGAGAAAGATAAAGATGAAAGTGAAGGAAACAAGAATAATGGTGACAAAGATGATGAGGATAAAAAGGCAAATGAAAATAAAGATAAATCCTCCAGAAAAGAAAAGGAAGAAGAAGAAAAAGAAAAGGAAAAAGGGCAAGAAGAAGAAGAAGAAAAGAAGAAAGAGGAAGACAAGAAAGCTATTATGGTTGAAGAAAGCAAAGGAGAAAACCCTAAAGTTCTTGAATTGTGAACTCAAACCGAGGAATCATCCAGAAGCACTCTTAAGGGTCTTCTATCAAGGCAAACAATACTTTAGCATGTGCTCTCACCCTAGCTAGTTAAGTTATCGTCACATTTGGGTTATGTGGATCTAACCAAGATTACACTGAGTGACATAATAAAACTAAGTGGTAATTTTCTTAACTCTATCACACAGGAAGTTGTTGAATCACATCAGAAAGGAAATGAGCTAATAAATGAAGCCATTAAAGATTTACAGGAGACAACCCCCGATTTCACAACAAATAATTCTTTAATACCAATTGAAAATTTGAAGCTTGTAGTTGACTCAGTCAAGCAATAGACATCTAATCTCAAGGTTCAGACTGAAAAAGAAGCGGAGTTAATTATTCTAGAGAGAATTTTGTTGTTTCTACAAGATAAGTGTGCAATTGCACATAATAAATATTTGCAAATTTTGAAAGAAGTCAGAGATTGTGATGAAGAAGCTTAGTTGTTATTCGTCTATTTCATGAAGTGGTCTGATGCCACTTGAGGTATCAAAAATTTAATGGACTCAACTGAGTCTCAGTTTGTCGATGCCTCAGGTGATTACAAGGTTGTAGCTAATAGAACCTATACCGGTTGGGCTTCTATTGTGGATCTTCAGAAAAAAAATCTTCATCTTGCAGAGGCAAAAGGAAGTGCGATAAGATGGTTTGGCTAGCTTGAAGACTTGGTAGTCTCCAGGCATGTTCCTATATCAAGTGCATTGATATATGTGGAAATAATTGAGAAGATGAACATTGTTCCTTCCACTTTGGAAGAAGGAGAAGAATTCCTAGTGGAGCTTGAGTCACTACACAAAATGCTTACCAAAGCAAAAAGAGTTTGGAATTATGGAAAACTGGTTTGGGAAGCAATTCTCAAGGAATTACAAGGTGCCCCCAACTCTTAGTTGAAAAGTTTTTTTTTAATTTTTCCATTCCATTGTCCTTGATGTCAAAGTGGGGGAAGATTTTGTATATAGAAGGGCATGTTTTGGGAGAAGATTTTGTTTAGAGAAGGATTTGTTAGAACTTAGTTATGTGTTTTTGTATATATGATAGGGGGAGCTGAAGTTTTTTGTTTTAAAGCAAGTCTCATTTTTTGCACATGTTTCCACCAATGACAAAGGGGGAGATTGTTGGAAGAATGAAGAAGGTGACCTCTAGGTTTGTTGTCATTGATGCCAACACTGTTTGGTAACTAGCTAAGTAAACTATATGTCTATATTGATCTGGTATTTCAATCCAAAAAATCTCTCTATAAAAGATAATTCTATGTTTTTGATATGTTTCATAGGAGTATTGGTTACAACTATGAACGAGCATTCAACATTTTTGGTTGATCTGACTGAGATATCTAGATAACACAAGTTTGACATTCTTCTGGCCGACAAGGTTAAGAGCTTCTTGTCTTTTGTGTGTTCCTTATTAGGTCTGGGCCGACCTAATGTTTGGATGACACATTTTGTTTTGTGTGCCAAAAGGAATTTTGAATTAGGCTGGCCTAATTGATGGAGGAAGATATAGTTGTGTATATGTATATATGTGTGTGTGTGATGGATAGAGAAAAAAAAGGGACATAGATTATGTGATGCGAGTGATGTGACAAGTGTAATACTATGAATTTATTGGTAATAATTGTATACCTGCAAATAGAGCAAGATTTTGGTTTTCTAGAGTTTAACTAAAATCAATCTCAACACTTTGAAGGTGTAATTCTTTAGTTCACTTTCAGCAGTGAGCCATACCTTTTTGTATCTTGGCAATAATCCATTTTGTACTTAGGCTATGATCCTTTCAAGGAAAGTGAGTCCTGACAGTGAGCCCTATAATATCTTGTAACCAGTTATAATATATTGTGAGTTAACGCTCACCGTGGTTTTTCCCATTCTAGGTTTTCCATGTAAAAGTCTTGGTGTCAATGTGTTATGAAATGTTATGATTCCTTCCATGCTTTGGTTTACTATTGGAGTTAGATATACATTAATAATTGGATGGTTAGAAATTGGTTGTGTTAGTAGAATATTGATTCACCCCCCCCCCCTCTCAGTATTCGGTGTATTCAACAAATACACATATGATTTCCTCTAAACAACATGCCTTCTTGAATGAAATTGTAAACATCCAAATTTGATCACTTCCATATGATCAAAATTGTCTACTTTATTCATCTATTTCATTAATAGTGATTAAATAATTTATTTAATCATTATTTCATTTTTTGCCTAAGGTTCCTAAAGTATCTAATTAAAATATTTAATACTTTACCTTATCCCCTTGTCTTCTCTTCTCTAAATTAAATAAACATGACAAATTATTTAATTTAGTCATTTGGATTAAAATCAATTTTTAATTCCTTTTTTCTCTCTCCTTGTCACATTCTCCATAACCCTCTCCTAATCCGGATTAAATTAATTAATTTGTGATTAGGATGTGCACCACTTAATCAAGATTAAGTGTCACATCCTCCATAATCTCCCACTTATCTCTAATCTCTCATTAATTACTTTAATCATGTGTTTGCACAACCTTAATCAGAATCATTAGCCACATTTGGCTTACCTTTTCTGGTCAACCTTCCCACTTACCATTTTTGGTATGGACTCCCTTCCCCATGTGAATTTTTAATTCACATTTATTCAACCAAGGTTCCCCTCTTCCCCATGTGAATTTTTAATTCACTTTTATCTTTCCAAGGTCTTCCCCATCCCCCATGCAAGATTCTAGAAGCCTTGACTTGTAACTTCACATGTGCCAAGGGCTTCTAGAACCTTGGACTTGTCACATCACCCACATGTGACAAATCTCCAGCTTTTTGGAGACCCTCTTTATCCACTAGATTCTTCTAATCATTGTGAATTTTTAATTCACTTTTATTCCTCCAAGGAATCTTCTCATCCCCCAAGATCCACCTCATCTCCACATCACTCCACCCTAGGACATCTCACCCTCCACATGTCAAGATGTGAGGGCTTGTGAATCCTCAACTCACCATAGCCCTTCATCTTGATCTTTGTTGGATCAATCCCAACCGTTGAATTCTCTAGAGAATTCAATTTGGCCTATAAATACCCCTTCAATTCCTTCATTTTAGAGGATCAAGTCTTTTGCAAATAAACTCTTGCAAAATTGCCATTCAATCTCTCATCTATTTTAGCATCCATATTGCATCAATTCATCTTGCATCCACTTCATTTTCATTGCCATCCAAGGAGCACACAAGACTTCAACATCAAGGGCCAACCAAGGAAGCAACAACATGAAGGTATAACAACAATTTATTTGTTTATCTTGCTTTCATATTGTTCATCTTCTTAGGCTAATCATTGAGGTGCCTTATTATCTTGTTGTTTCTTTTTATTGCATTATTAGTTTTATCTAACATCTCACATTTAGGAAGCAACATTTTATTAGGATCACATTTCTGGCACGCCCGGTGGGACCCACTTAGGGGTCTTTTTCTTTCATGTTTTTTGTTGTTTGCTTGTTTGCTTGTTTTTGTCTTCTTGGTTGTCCCATGTAGTACCCACCAAGATCCCCGAGGTCTTGTGTTATGCTGGGGCATCCTTTTTGTGCTTGTGGTTATTCCAATATCTGGCCCGACCAAAGTCATCGTGACTTTGGGGTGTTGGGATAGCCTTCTTGTTTGTTGTGTTTGTTTTATGCATTAGGCATCAATCCGTCTTGGTCTACATACCCTGACACCGGATGTCTTATGCTATAGCGAAAATCAGTGCTCTATGGATGGCAAATTGCATTCATGTCGCATTTCATCTCATTGCATATTCCTCATTCATTCAATTCTTCTTCCTCCCATCTCCCCTCTCTTTCTTTTCTTTGCTCTCCCTCTTTTTCATTGTCTACCCTTCCCCCTCCCCTTGCGCTAACATGCTGCCCCTGGCTAGCCGCTGCTAGGGCCGCACCCGGCTGCCTACATGACCTGCAGATGTCCCACTGCCGGGGGTGGCCCTTCTCTGCATGGGCCCTCTCCCATTCCTCGCTCTCTGACTCTCTGGGCTTCGTTTGCCGCGGCCCCGGCTTAATTCCCCCTGTGGCGAACCCGGCCTCTCTGGCTGCAGCACGCACTGCCTTCAGCGATCCGCCCACCTACAGGGAAGGCTAGCACCATTTTTCTTCTTAATGCCAAAATTTTTAAAACAATTTTTTTTAATTCCGTCTTCTACCCATTTTTTAATTTTTTCCCGTCCACAAAACCCATGTTTTACATTTTTGATAAAACATTTAAAATGCATTAAAATGCGTTAATAGGGCGTTTTGTTGCCTTTCCTTCTATTTGAAAAGGTATTTTTACCTTTTATTTACTGTTTTATTCCTCTAATTAATCCCTTCTCTTCCCGGGGCTGCCATTTGCACTCCGTTTGTCCAATTGACTTCGTTCAAAAGGAAAACTTGCCTAATTTTTTGCCTTTTTCCAACTATACCATCCGTTTCTTCCTATCAAGAGGTCACTCGGGACCCCTCTCTTTTCCCCCATCGCCCTCTCGAGGGGGCATACCCTTCCCATTTATCTATTTTCTCAGCCATAATCTTCATCCATTTCCCTGCTAATTTGGATAGCTCAAGTCCTATGCTGGGGCATCATCTTCTGGTGAATTCCTCTATAGAGTCATCTGCACTTTCTTTTCTTCGAAGCACGGTTATTCTAACGGTACTTCGAAGAGGGGCAAAATGTAGACATCCAAATTTGATCACTTCCATATGATCAAAATTGTCTACTTTGTTCATCTATTTCATTAATAGTGATTAAATAATTTATTTAATCATTATTTCATTTTCTGCCTAAGGTTCCTAAAGTATCTAATTAAATAAATTAAATACTTTACCTTACCCCATTTTCTTCTCTAAATTAAATAAATATGACAAATTATTTGATTTAATCATTTAACCCATTTGGATTAAAATCATTTTTTAATTCCTTTTTTCTCTCTCCTTGTCACATTCTCCATAACCCTCTCCTAATCCGGATTAAATTAATTAATCTATGATTAGGATGTGCACCACTTAATCAAGATTAAGTGTCACATCCTCCATAATCTCCCACTTGCCTCTAATATCTCATTAATTACCTTAATCATGTGTTTGCACAACCTTAATCAGAATCATTAGCCACATTTGGCTTACCTTTTCTGGTCAACCTTCCCACTTACCAATTTTGGTATGGACTCCCTTCCCCATGTGAATTTTTAATTCACATTTATTCAACCAAGGTTCCCCTCTTCCCCATGTGAATTTTTAATTCACTTTTATCCTTCCAAGGTCTTCCCCATCCCCCATACAAGATTCTAGAACCTTGAACTTGTCACATTACCCACATGTGACAAATCTCCAGCTTTTTGGAGACCCTCTCTTATCCACTAGATTCTTCTAATCATTGTGAATTTTTAATTCACTTTTATTCCTCCAAGGAATCTTCTCATCCCTCAAGATCCACCTCATCTCCACATCACTCCACCCTATGACATCTCACCCTCCACATGTCAAGATGTGAGGGCTTGTGAGTCCTCAACTCACCATAGCCCTTCATCTTGATCTTTGTTGGATCAATCCCAACCTTTGAATTCTCTAGAGAATTCAATTTGGCCTATAAATACCCCTTCAATTCCTTCATTTTAGAGGATCAAGTCTTTTGCAAATAAACTCTTGCAAAATTTCCATTCAATCTCTCATCTATTTTAGCATCCATATTGCATCAATTCATCTTGCATCCACTTCATTTTCATCGCCATCCAAGGAGCACACAAGACTTCAACATCAAGGGCCAACCAAGGAAGCAACAACATGAAGGTATAACAGCAATTTATTTGTTTATCTTGCTTTCATATTGTTCATCTTCTTAGGCTAATCATTGAGGTGCCCTATTATCTTGTTGTTTCTTTTTATTGCACTATTAGTTTTATCTAACATCTCAAATTTTAGGGAAGCAGCATTTTATTAGGATCACAGAAATAATACAACCATTGGATTCATTTTGTCACTATTGGTTCTATACATGCTCTCCATGCTTTAGAAAAAAATGGATCATTCTCATACATGTGCTTCAATTCTTAAAATCCAATACTTCTATCCTCATCTTTGTTAACAAATTTCTTCTCCTACTCAATGCATCTGCAAGTTTGTTTAACTTGCTACTTCTAGGGTTCAACGCAATTGTATAACTCTACAATAACTCAATCCACCTCATATGTCTTTGGTTCAACTTTCCTTGACTATTCAAATACTACAAAGTTTGATGATTAGTATACAACACACTCCTTAGGCACTAAATAATGTCTCCACTTCTTCAAGTCTTGAATTATGGCATGGAATTCTTGATCATAAACTGAGTATCTTCTTCTGGCATCATTCAAATTCTCACTAAAATAAGCTATGGTTCTCCCTTCTTAACTCAACACTACTCCTATTTGTTGTGCATTTTTTGCACACATGCCCCACTGAAAGTGGGGACCCTCTTTTTCACTTTTTGGTGTTTTGGCCCTTCTTTTTTGGGGGTTTTCGCTTGCTTGGACCCATTCTTTGATGTCCATCTTGCCAATTGAAGTGACATACTTTGAATTTTATTGAAAATCTTGAATTCTGAATGCATTCCAAAGTTTTCACTGCTTTTAGGAAAATTCGCCTGGGCCAGATTCTCTCGGTTCTCTTTCGATGGCTGGAGGTTACTGCCTTTGACTCTATTTTTGGGAAAATCCATATGGTCCGGATTTCCCCGAAGTCTGTCACCTTGTCGAATCCTCGGGTTTTTGTGGTTGTGGTTGTCTTGTTGACCGCATTAATGGCATTTGTGCGGATGTTTTGGGGCTTTGATATATTGGATTTTGGGAAGTAATTGATCATTCGAGTTTATTCATTTGCTATCATTTGAGCTTGAGTCTTGGAGCTTTTGGTGTCTTGTTGGATTGTGATTTTCGGGGCCATTTGGACTGAGTAGTTGAGTTTCATGTGCGTGGACTGTATTCTACTTATGTTTGTTAGTTATCTATTGGCTTCACTCGTTCCAGCTCTTTTGCTTTCATGGTATGTAGAAATGCTCCTTTATTCTGTTGATTTCGAATTGCTTCACGTCATTTTCCTTTTGGTCCTTCATGGTTTCAGGATTTCCTTGGGTATTCAAGTCATCACTGGGCATTTTGGGGGTGTTGCATTGCTTTACCAGTCTACTTGGTTGATCATCGACATTTATTCTTGGTCTGGTTTCGCTTCTTGTTTGGGTGTTTGCTTGCAATGGTCTTAGACTTTCCATCTTAGTGTGTAAGCAAGTCATACCTGGTTTTATGTGTTCAAGATGAATAGTTTAGGGTTCTTAACCTAGATCATGGCCAATCCTCCTCTAATTGTTGTAAGGAGTGTTCTAAATTCGTGTTTCATTCATTGGAGGTCTAGGTTAGGTTATCCTCAAAATATTGGCTTTAGATCCAGAGATGTTGAATCGTTTTGGAAAAATTAAGGAAGATGTGGACAAGTTCGGGTTTTCGAGGTCCTCACGGAATTCCACTTTCTCTGAATTTCCCCGACTTATCTCTTTCTTTCTCTTTTACCACTTTTTCCTGGGTTTTGTCTACCTCACCAAAATCCGCTTCCTCCAGATTTTCCCGGTGTGCGCGGTCAGGTCGTTTTATCAATTTCGTGCTTTAATTCTAATATATATGGATTTCACCAAAATCCATCCCCTCCGGATTTTCTCGGATGTTTTGTGTCTCCTCCTTTTTCCCGGGTCAGTTGTAATTGTTGTTGTTTCGCCAAAATCCATCTCTCGTAGATTCTTTTGAGTTTTTTGGGAAAATATTGAATTTGATGATGATGAGAGATCTACTTATTGATGATGTATTTGATTGATTAAATGAGCTTATGAAAAGTATTTATAATGTTACTACTTTGATGAATTATTTATTTAGGATGATATTTTCAAAGTTTGTGTGCTTGATTCACTGGAATCCGCCTAATCCAAATTTTCTCGAAAATCCTCTCTAGTCCAGAATCCACGAGGTAGGCTAAATCTTGAACTTTGGGATATTGATTTCTTGCATTTGTTGTCTCTTGTGGATCTGATTATGGTCATTTTTATGTGCTTGCAGGTAGGATCAGGACAAGGTCTTGCTAGTCGAGGCAAAGGGAAGGCAACCGATCGTGGTGCAGAGACTTCGACCATCTCAAATGCAAAGAAGGTAAAACTAGACATAAAGAACCAGATTCCTTAGAGTAAGATCACTTCTATTTGGTCAGGAATCACAGATACCAATATGGGCATGTGGGACTATGAAGAGTTCAAGGCTAAGATGTCAGCACCGAGCCCTCCTTTGCTGGCTAGAAGAATGGTAGAATCCGGATTGGCCCATGTAGCTAGTTTCCCTCCTACAGTGCAATGTTATGAGCTGGTACTAGAGTGTGCCAGGAATTATGATAGGGGAACACAAAGGATAATTGGTCCCCAGGGCAGTATTTTGGCAGGTTTTAGTCTTGGTTCCATTGCTGCAACTTTTGATATGCTTGATAGGTCATACGCGGTGGCCTTTGACTTGGATGGTGCTAGGAAGCATTATGAGGAGAATATAGTCAAGTCACAACAGGTGATTAACTCTTGGTTGGAGAAACCTAAGTCCCATTTCTCCAAGTTGCCAAAGCAACAATTCAAGCTCAAGTTTAAGAGGGAATATTATAATGCTATCACCCTTCTCAACAGGTTAGTAGGATTGAGGAGTGCTAGTGTATTTGAAACATGGATGTTTAATGTAATTGCTAGAATGGAGCAAGGAATAGACTACCATTGGGTAGGGGTCATAAGTGCACTGATCCATGAACAATTATGTAATGTCTTGCAAACCAAGACTTCTACCATGACCTCCTACCTAGTGTATTCATTGGCAAGACTTCATTCGTACAAGGTATTGAGCACTAAGAGTATCTTTGGGCAAGATGTGATATATGAGGTGTATCCATAGTTGCACCTAACTGGAGGGAGCTATAGGAGATCCAATGATGCGTTCACAATGTACATCACCAACTTGCTCTAGGGTACATAACATATGAGGATATCTGATAAGGCAAAGGAATTGATAAGAAGATATGGAGGGTGGTTCATCCAGTTCCCCACCTTCTCCTACATCAGGATTGATGGTTGTCAAAGGGCACCCTACAGACTCCCGAGGTATCCTACTGATCACATCATTTTTTTGGAAGTCACTAGGCAGATTTGTGACTTTGATATTATAGGAAAGGGAGATATGCAGAAGGTAGGTTTTGGGAATGATTTTCCCTTGAAAATAGGAATGAATGAAGTATGCCCTTCTATCCAGTCTGCTCATGCTTCTGAGGAGGAGATGAGTAATTTTTGTCTCTCTTTCCATTCCAAGAGAGTAAGGTTTGACATCACTGGTGAAGTACAGAAGAAGGCCAATAGGGAATATAGCCATAAGGCTCATATTGAGGATTATTGGGTTAACCTTGTTGCTGAGTTTGAGGTAAGGAAGAGGAAGTTCTCCAGGTTACCAGTGGATTTGATAAGGTTGTATGATATGAAGGTCATCCCTGACCAGGTAGAGGAGGATGGAAATGTAGTCCAAGGTCATGTCTATGAGGTAGTGAAAGATAAGCCAGTTGGAGAAGTTGATTGGTTAGAGGAAGAAAAGACTGAGTTGGATCAGATCATGACCCCGATGATCAAATACACCAAGATGTGGTTGAAGCATAAAATATTTGAGCTAGAGAGTGAAGGTGTTTCGTGCACCTATGATCTGATGGGAGACTTGGAGTCTCATTCTGCTTCTGAAGAGTCAGTTGAACAAGATCCCAAAGGTAAAGAGAAGGTGGATTCTCCTTTCAGAGTCCAGGTAAGGGAGGTTCAAGATGAGAAGGTAGAAGAAGTGAGAAAACAAAGAAAACCTATTGCCAAGAAGAGGAGACATGCCTTGAGGAAAGAAATTGAAAGGAATAAGGAAGAGGAACAAGAGGAGGAAACTGCTCCTCCATTGATAAAGAAAAGAAGGATCAAAAAGCTATCACAAAAGTAGGAGGAAGTTCCCAAGGCTGATAAGGAGGTTGAACCACCAGTGGTAGAGGTGGAGAGCTCAAGGGAGAAAAAAAAAGTATACACAAGGAGGTCAAGGACTCCTTCCCCCAAGGATACTGTAGCAAAGGAGGATGTTTCAATAGGTATTCCTATTGTTGAACAAGTAAGTGTCTCCATCCATCAAGATGTTGATAGCACACAGGAGGAGCCAAAGAAGGATGAGGATCCTAAAGATTTGGGAGAGGAAGAATTTTAGGAGGGAGACCTTTGTAATGGAAACGCAGAGATTGACAAGGTAGTATAGCCCCCTCTGGTGGCATATGTAGATTCACCTGCAAAAGAACAAGTGAATAAATCCCCTCAACATGAGGAAATTGCAACTAAGGCCCCTTCATCGGTGCAGATAGTCATAGAGGAATAGGTAAAAGAGAAAGAGAATCAAATCATGGATATTCCTAATGTATCAAGTGTTGAAAAGGATACAACCAATGATCAGCAGGAACAGGAGTAGGATTGATAAAATGTAGTACCCGTTGAGTCTACTATTCTGGATTGGTTGGATAAAGAGTTGAAGAGAAAAATGGTGATAATGGAGGATTCTCCTCCTAATTGGGATATCCTTATGGCTAATGTAGAAAAGGATAAAACTAAGAAGAAATCAAGGGTTGTGTCTCGAATTGAAAGAGATGGGTCAGGCAACAGAGTGGCCCACATTGCTACCCCTACTTTGAATAAGGATAGAGATAATGTAATTGCTGAGGATTATCATGTGCAAACTATTGACTTGGGGCATGCTACTGTGGAACAGGATATTGAAGAATATGAAGGCTCCAGTGTTGTGATTGTGGGTAGGTTAAAGAAAGATGTGCAGATGAGGCATGAATTAGAGAGGGAGAATGAGAAACTAAAGAAATACTTGCAAGAGTTGATGAAACCCTTGCAAGCTATTAGCTCCTCCTCCTCTACTGTAGGTTTCTTACCCTAGAAATCAATCTCTGAATTGGAAAAAATGAAAGGCACCACACATGCTATAGTTACTTGGTTGCAGGGTGTCAAAACCAAAGGAGATGAAGCTATTAAGAGCATCTTGTCAATTGCAGGAGATGCCACAAGGTCAGTAACATGGTTGAAGATGGTGTTAGCTCAGGATAAAGAGGATACTGATCTCCTACTGCAGAAGGTCACAACAATCATGGGATTCACTGAGGATAAATTGGTAAAGTATGGGATTCTTCCTTTTCCAAGGGTTTCTGAACCTTGGGAATGGTTTGAAATCCTGCTAATGAGGCAGAAGGCCTTGAAAAATATTCATAAATTGGCACGAAAAATTGAGGATGCTTTGACTAGTATTTATGATAAATGTATTTCATTCTTTGAGGTTATGAGTGGAAGGAAGAAGTTTTCTCCAAAACATCTTAACCTGGAGCAACTTATAAAATGCTGGAGAGATGTTTATTCTCCAATCAGTGAAGGACCAGCTACAGAGCATCAGTTGGATGATGCTGCAACATATATTGTAGTCATTGACATATATTCAACCAATAGAGTTGATTGGGATGGTATAGTTAGGCAGGCAAGAGATAACATCAGGTCTCTTGAGAGAAGGATTAGGGTTTTTCCTATACCACCTATTGCTGAGCTGGATAGAGTCTTGTTGGCAGTACATGGCGAAGAAGATCAAGTTAAAGATAAGGATGGGAAGTAATTATATAGGGTTACATTGAGATTTGTGCTTCCTATTATTCACATGTATTGGGTCGACTGCCTTTTGTGATATCTTAGCTGTTTTGGATGAAATTGGTGTCGATGGCACATTTCATATGATCGAATATCTTTTAGGCCAACCTCTTATAGGTCGTGTTTTTATTTGTAATTCATCTTTTGGGCCGACCTATCTTATGGATTTTCTATAAAACAGGCATGTTGCCTCATTTGAAAATATAGATAGGCACATAGAAGAATAGAGATAGAGGGATATAGATAAGTGATATTAGAGTGGATTAGGGTTTATTTGCAAGCAAGTATTGTAACAAAAAGTTGGAATTGTTGCTACTTTGGATGATTCAATATAAGGAAGATATTGTGTTTGGTATCTATCTTGTGGAGTTCATCTAGCATGGTTCTTGTTCTTCTATCTTTAAAATTGCTTATGAGTTCATAGTTAAATTGTTTGGTGATACTTAAGGTTTCTTGTTTGGAATGTTTGCAGCAATGTCTAGTCCATACTTTTTGTAGTTAGTTGATTGTTAGTTGCTTTTCAAAGTTAGCCTGGACTTAAAATTGTGCTTAGTTCAGTTATAAAGATTTTTTCATTTCAATTGCAATAGGATTGGCTGAATGAATGTTTGTGATTTTAAAATCTTTAAATACCTTAGAATATTACACTATTTATGTGAAATTGCAGATTCATCCAGGTCAAGCAAAAAGTATTTTATGAGAGATCATCATTTTGAGCATTTTATCTTTGGAATTATCAATCTTAGGGTTAAAAGTAGTCTTAGAATCATCTCTAAAACCTTTATCTTTTGCTATTTCTTTATTATCTTAGTTACATCAAAAGTTCCAAATATCAATATATTGCTAGATTTGATAGATTCGAAGTCCAGTGTTTGCTTGTAGTAAGGTCACATTGTGATTACCAACATCTTCACATTTATCACTCAGTTGTTTTTTTGCATTATCAAGACCTGACATTAGATACCTTGGGGTTATCTCTTTTCCCATAGAGATTTATCTTTCAAGAGAGATAGGATATCATATTATGTCTGAGTTGTTGTTGTGCAGAAAACACCATCAACACTATTGCATTCCCACTTGCATCAAAATTAACTTGAAATACTTTGTCAAAATTAGGTAATTCTAACATTGATTGCTCTGTCACCTTTTGCTTCATCAATTCAAAAATTCTTTAAGCTCTAGATGTCCACTTAAATTCCTTCTTGTCTCCTCTCATTGTCTCTATCATAGATGTACAAATGCTACTAAATGTTCTGATAAAGTTCTGGTAAAAAATAGCTAATCCATGGAATGATCTTACTTCTCCAATATTCATTGGTGTAGGCCACTCAACAATTGCTCTTACTTTCTTAGGGTCCATCTTCAATTCTTCAACAAAAATAACAAAACCCAAGTATACTAGCTCTTTCTTCATAAAGCTACACTTCTTGACATTAACAAATTCTCTTCTCTCAACCTCTGCAATACTTGTCTATTGTGCAACAAATTTTCTTCTCTAGTCTTATTGAAAATTAGAATATCATCCAAATAAAAAATGACAAACTTACCCAAGAATTTATTTAGTACCTCATTCATGCTAGTAGAATGTGGCAAATAAATGACTAGGTGACTAAAAATTTTAGTCACAACAACTAAAAATGACCAAATTCTACTAATTTTTTGCAACACAACTATAAATGACTAAATAAATGAATAATTAATGACTAATTTGATCATTGGGTAAAAAAAACTAAATAATTAGTCACATATGATATTAAAGTGGGTAATTAAAAAAAAAGAGGGAAATGTGAGCAAGTGATAAATTAAATTTTTTAGTTTTGCAAGGGAAACTTGTCGGGTTTCATTCTCTCTTTGATTTTCTTTTCAGGCAAAAGGACTGAAACAACACATGATCTTCCAAGATGGACACCTTCTCTATTGTTTTCTACTTTGAAGAGGAATTTTGCAAGGAAGTTCTCTGAGTTTCATTTAGCTAAGATCATGGGGTAGCTTCATGGCAACGTTTCTAAGCATTTTCAATCTTCATTTGCACTGTTGGTTGTTTCCTTTGCCTCTTTTTATGTTTTTCCATATTCCTAGGGTTGCTTTGTTTCATTTTTGAGTTGCAGAAGGATTATAAGGGAGTGTTCATTCTTCATGTTCTTGCATATCAATGTCTTCTTCATCCATTTGAAGGCTCTTTCCCCTATTCCCATGGGTTAGGGTTTTCTTTTGTGTTTGATATGCATTTTCAGTTTGAAATGTTGATTTGTAGAGTTATGTTTTATGTATTATGGAGGCAACATTATGCAATAGAAGTTTTAAGATTCAAAACCCTTGCAATCTAGCCTTTGGATAGTGTTTCAAATCATTATGCTTTGGGATCTAGGGTTTCAAGAGTGAAACAAAGAGAAAATGGTTTCGTTTCATGGATATTGGCTTGTTGCATTTCCATTAAAGCCATTGTGTTAGGTTCATTAAGGAGGCAATAGTCATAAAAAATGGAGATCAATATAATTATGCTTCAAAATGAGGATCTAGTCTCTTTGACAAGGAATGGGAATCAAGTCATTGTGAGGGTTAGTGATTTTGTAGTAGTTGTGTGCATTAAATATATAACTTTTAATCAAGTGATTCTACCTTAAATGTAGGTCCATGCCTCCAAGAGAGCGCATGCATGTGTTTATCCAAGTCTACTATAGCAAGGCATCATCTGGTTTTGGCCAAACACCGATCCTCTTTACACAAATATTGCTCTCAATAAAAATCTGCCATTGATTCCAATGCTAAGTGATCCATCAATCCGATATGTTCTAACAATGAGATATTTTCCTTATGGGTAACTCTTTTTCAAGAAAAATAATATATTTATTGAGTGGTATTATACTCCACAGACACAAGATATTAATGGTTTTATTGTTCATCTTTCTTGTTTATTTGTTCTTAAATTATTTTAGTGTTCTTCCTTCAAATTGATAAGATTACATATAATGTTTATTTCTAAATGCAAATTAAACAAATACCTTGGTTGATACTTTGTAGGTATGAAGTACTTACTGAAAATTTGATGGACCCTTCCCATATTCCATATGCACATCATGGGCTTCCCACCCAAATATTTAGACCCATTGGTTTCAACAACAATGTAAGTTCTTAGATTATATTGTGTGAGTTTGTTTCACATTCTTTAAAATCAGAATTTTTCAAAATAGAAACCTTAGGAAGAGATGTTGAAAATGGTAAAAGCCAATAAAATTGTGAATGCGATATTGTCTTGGATTGACTTCTATATCATTCTAGATCCCTTTGCTACCTTTAGTGTAGACTTGTCAATGCTACCTTTGCATTGTATATCTTCACAAGGTCATTGTATTTATTGCCTTGATGCCCTATTACCAATCCCTTGCTTTCAATACTGAGTGTAGGCATCCCATGAGTTCCTTTAAATGACTATCATCAAGCCCTCCTTTAACATATGTATACCTGACACTAGAGATACAAGGTTGTGCTAGACCCTTTACAATGATTGTATTGACCTTATACTAGTTTAGCAGGCATTCTTTTGCAAGGTGATCTTAATGAACATGTAGATCTCACACATTCCTATAAGGTGCATGGGATTCCCTCATCATACAGACTTCATAATGTTTGTGTAGGGCTTGGTGAAGAGATCCCAGCAAGTGGTTTTATGCACACTATCTTCACAGCCTTTATGATATCATGTTAATTGTCCCATAATCAAATCTCAGTGTCTTCTCATGTCTACCAACTTTGTGATAGTCCATATTATTGTTTGCAACTTTTTAGTGTAGGGGTTTCGACTGTCACCTTTCCTTAGACCTCTGTATTCTTGAACAGATAGTCTTGAGTCGTTGTCTCTCTTGTGCAATGTATCTCAGTCTCTTCTTCATTTTTTCCTATATGAATTTTTATGTAGTTTAAAATCCCTCTATATTCTTGTTTTTATAGTCTCAGAGATTTCTTATGAATGCAAATATTCTTTAATTCAAACCTTTGTGTGACAGTGTAAATTTTTGCATGATAGTGTAGACTTTCTACAAGATATTGTAAAGCTCAAACACGATACTCTAGAGTGATGGTGACAAGGATTTGTATAATTTTTCATGATCGACCTTTGTTTTCCACTACAACATATCGCAAGCCTATTTTTAGATTGCTTCATTTAGCATCACCAATCATCTCCTAAAGAAAATTGTCCCTATTTAAAATGATGGAAACAGTTTGCATCTATCACAACAATTTGCGTTTAAAAAATCCATTTTGTGCATATCCTACAATTATTGCATTCCAAGAGATAACATCTCTTTGATCCATTCAATCAAATAGTTCATGTGCCTTATCTATACTTCCAAAATTTTCATACATGTCTACCAGACCATTTCCATCTATAATATCTGACAAAACTCCCCATTCCATTATGTTATGATGGATGTCCATACCCTATTCCAAAGCTCCCATTTTGGCATAGGTAGGGAGGATGTTAGAAAAGGTTGTCGAATTTGGCTTTACACCTGCTAATTTTATTTCTTGAAAGTTTCTAAAGCCTTTTCAAAAAATCCATTTTGTGCATATCCCACAAGTATTGCATTCCATGAGATGACATCTCTTTGAGGCATTCTTCCAAATAGTTCACATGCCTTGTCAATGCTTCCACATTTTGCATACATTTCTACCAGGGTAGTTGAAACTACAAAATCGCATCATCCTCGCATCCCCGCACACACACAAAATTTCCTTCATGGGGATGCAGGGAGAGCCCTCCATCCTGCACCCTCATGCCCTAGCTCCTTGTGGGGTTGTGAGGGAGCCTAGACTATAATCACACAAAATTTCCTTCATGGGAGATAAGTAGGTGAGGAAGCAATCACACCAAATGAAATACCCAACATATGTCTTCCCTGAATTTCTACCACCCCATGACAATGACTGTAGAGGCTAGCAGGTGTGCAGGATGGATGTCCATACCTTGTTCCAAAGCTCCCATTTTGGCACAGGCATGGAGGATGTTGGCAAAGGTTGTCGAATTTGGCTTTACACCTACTAATTGCATTTTCTTGAAATTTTCTAAATCCTTTTTAAAAATCCATTTTGTGCATATCCCACAATCACAAAATGAAGAAATAATGCTTGAGCTCTAAGCCTTCCCTGTTCAAAATCATAAAATTTCTAAAATATAATTTTACTTGCAACATATTACAAAAATAATAATGCTTCATCGCTAAATTTAGTTTTGAATTTAAGCAACTATTATATTTTCAGACTCTTCAATTTTCTTTGGTAGACAAGTTCCCTGATTTATTCTAGTACACTACTGAAACAGAGCCAATTTTAAAACCATTTTTGACTTTTAAATGTCAATAATGAGTATTCTAAAGCTTCAAAAAAAAAAATCAGAAATAGTTTAGTGGGACAAACTCCCATTCTTAAAATAAAATCTTCAACTTTCAGCACGCATACATGCTAATAGTTCAAAAGAAAACATTTTTTCTTATTTTATCTAGAGTTTATCTCTAATTTATAAACCATGACTATCTATTGAAATTGTTCTTCTTATTTTATCTAGTGTTTATCTCTAATTTATAAACCGTAACTATCTATTGAAATTGAAATTATGATGCATTCAAAAAGCAAGTCTTCTCTTGTAGTTTCAGACACATAAGCCTGTTATTATCAAGCTCATCATGATATACAAATTATAAAAATTATATTACAAATACATAAGGTTCTTATAACAACACCAAAGAGATCAAGTGTTAGTTTACTATTGTCTTGGGGATGTTTATTCATACTGCTGCAAGGAATCAATTACTTTGAGTTTGCATTAGAAGATTGCAAAATGATTTATAGGTAAGACAATATATTTGGCTTTAGAACTTGCTAATTGTAGAATTTGGCTTTAGAACTGCCAATTGCATTTGCTTGAAAGTTTTGAAAGCCCTTTCAACAAATCCATTTTGTGAATATCCTACAACTATTGCATTCTATGAGATTACATATCTTTGAGGCATTATGTCAAAAATTTCACGAGTTTTTTCAATGCTTCCACATTTTGCATACATGTCTACCATAGAAAATCCTCCACAACTAATAATGCAACATCAGATTTAGATAACTCCTCAGATAACAAACAAGACCAACTAAATAATGCACCTATCATAGCTAGAGTTATGTTTCATGGACTTCCGATTATTATTTTATTTCTTGAAATTGTGTGTTGTATTCCTTCAATATTTGTTTGCACTGAATAGCTGATCTCTATTTTAGCAAACTCGAAAGTGTCATTTGTGTGTTTCTTTCCTTCAATATCTAAAAATATCATTTGCAATGCATGGCTGTTAATAGTCTATTGTATGTATTTAAGTCAAAAATATAGGCACATAATCATTTTCATTTATGCAAAACCCCCTTTAGTGAATCTTATATAGTGTGCATATTGTATAACTTGTCTATAGTTTTTGGTCTAGGGTTAGTTTAGCTTATATTTTTTAATAATCTTGTCTATCAAGTCCAAAAATTGTTAGTTTTTTATTGATAATGTTCTATAGATTTTTCATTATGGTATAACTAGGAAAAATTAAAAAAACATCATTGATCAAGTATTGAAAATTGTGTTTTTGCTTTCCATGTCCTCTCTTTGTCATTTGAAATAATCCTTCGTATCATGGTTTCACCCACAAGGAACGGTTATGATAGTGATATGATTGTAAAAGAATAAGAGGACCTTCTCAAAGGTAGTGATAGTCATTTGAGGTTGAGAAACACTTAAAGACCCATGAATGATAGGGTTACACTGAGAGCCATAAGTAAAAGACACTGGGACGTTTGAAACAATATGGTGAGAAGAGTGTGAAGAGATTGGATAGTTTTAATCTAACCTGGAAGCACAAAGTGAAGGTCCTAATCAAATGGCATCATGGCAATGATATTTTTTCCAAAACAATTATGAACATGGTAGAAGCACTCCTCAAACTTGAGTGAATATGTTTTCAAATGAGGATGTATGATACTGAGGATTGAAACTATCATGAAGAAAACCTACAAGTGATTTTCAAGGGGAAAATATTCATGCAAAAGATAGTGATCATGCAAACATTAAAATATAATCTTAGAGTTAATGAGAAGAACTATGAAAAAATAAAACCTACAAGTGACTGTCAAGGGGAAAAAATTCATGCAAAAGGTAGTGATCATGCAAACATTAAAAGCTAATCTTAGAGTCAATGAGAAGAACTGTGCAAAGGTTACAATCTTGGCAATGTCTCAAGAGGCATTTAAAGGGGTAAGGAGATAGCCTTCTAGTATGCATTTGATAGTTCCAAATCTCATGATAGTCAAGATTCTTCATGTTATATGCATGAACACCTAGGATAGTACCATAGAGTTGGTACAAGTGAGCAACAACAAGGTTAAGGGTTATCATGAGCTATCTTCCAAGACACAAATATTTTGCAATAGTAGTATTATAATGGGATGTTAATTTCTATATTAGAGATAAGGATAGTTTATTGCTACAGGTGACAATTCACAGTGGTAGCTTATGAACTAGAGCAAGTTGGGCGCATGAGATAGGATCTTGACAAAGATGACAGTGTGATCTTGAACTAGGACAGTGAGCTTCATGGGATAGTCATGGATTTGTGAAGAAGACATCTATGAATGTATTTGTGCTTCTATGTTGTGATACTCAAAAAATCGGTTTCTTGCTCATTATTTGAGCTATGTATTGTAACCATGAAGTTTTTTTCATAAAAGAGAAAGCATTGTAACTTATTTTCAGACATGTATGTTGTTTGTAAGCATTTTTTATCAATAAAACAAGTTGTTTTTACCTTCTCAAAGTTTTTTCATTGTGCAAGCTTCAAAATATACTAATGACTAAATACAAGCTTCAAAATGACTAAATATACTACTAATTGACTTCAATTAATAATTAAATTGACTAAATATACTACCACACAAATCAGTGAACAGTGAATAAATATGACTAAATATATGACTAGTGTTAAATTAGTGAATAAAAATGACTAAATAAGTAACTAGTTGTAGACATCTAAATTTGACCACTTCTACATGGTCAAAATCATCTACTCCATTCATCTATTCCATTAACAGTGATTAAATAATTTATTTAATCATTATTTCATTTTCTACCTAAGGTTCTTAAAGTATCTAATTAAATAAATTAAATACTTTACCTTACCCCTTTTCTTCTCTAAATTAAATAAATATGACAAATTATTTAATTTAGTCTTTTAACCCATTTGAATTAAAATCAATTTTTAATTCCTCTTTTGTCTCTCCTTGTCACATTCTCCATAACCCTCTTCTAATCTGGATTAAATTAATTAATCTGTGATTAGGATGTGCACCACTTAATCAAGATTAAGTGTCACATCCTCCATAATCTCCCACTTGCCTCTAAACTCTCATTAATTATCTTAATCATGTGTTTGCACAACCTTAATCAGAATAATTAGCCACATTTAGCTTACCTTTTCTGCTCAACCTTCCCATTTACCATTTTTGGTATGGGCTCCCTTCCCCATGTGAATTTTTAATTCACATTTATTCAACCAAGGTTCCCCTCTTCCCCATGTGAATTTTTAATTCACTTTTATCTTCCCAAGGTCTTCCCCATCCCCCATGCAAGATTCTAGAAGCCTTGACTTGTCACTTCACATGTACCAAGAGCTTATAGAACCTTGGACTTGTCACATCACCCACATGTGACAAATCTCCAGCTTTTTGGAGACACTCTCTTATCCACTAGATTCTTCCAATCATTGTGAATTTTAAATTCACTTTTATTCCTCCAAGGAATCTTCTCATCCCCCAAGATCCACCTCATCTCCACATCACTCCACCCTAGGACATCTCACCCTCCACATGTCAAGATGTGAGGGCTTGTGAGTCCTCAACTCACCATAGCCCTTCATCTTGATCTTTGTTGGATCAATCCCAACCGTTGAATTCTCTAGAGAATTCAATTTGGCCTATAAATACCCCTTCAATTCCTTCATTTTGGGGGATCAAGTCTTTTGCAAATAAACTCTTGCAAAATTTCCATTCAATCTCTCATCTATTTTAGCATCCATATTGCATCAATTCATCTTGCATCCACTTCATTTTCATTGCCATCCAAGGAGCACACAAGACTTCAACATCAAGGGCCAACCAAGGAAGCAACAACATGAAGGTATAACAACAATTTATTTGTTTATCTTGCTTTCATATTGTTCATCTTCTTAGGCTAATCATTGAGGTGCCCTATTATCTTGTTGTTTCTCTTTATTGCACTATTAGTTTTATCTAACATCTCTCACACTTTAGGAAGCAACATTTTATTAGGAACACCAGTTAACAACAATCAATGACTAAATTAACGACTAAATATATCAATGAATAAAAAATGACTAAATAAGTGACCAGATCACTGCAATGAATGACTAAATCAATGACTAAATATATTACCAAATCGATCAATAAAAACAACCAATAAATAACTAAAAATGGTTTAGTCATCAATCTGGTTGTGTTATATATGACTGGCAATAAACTACTAAAGGTCATGTGACCAACTTTAGTCATTTATAAGCAGTTTTTTCAGTAGTTTATTATTGATTCTGTACTAGTTTCATCAATCTCATGAAAGTGCTTGGTGCATTATTCAATCCAAAAGGCATTACTAACCACTCATAAAATCCTTCATTAATCTTAAATGTAGTCTCCCATTCATCTCATTCTTTGATTTTGATTTGATGATATCCACTCATAAGATCAATCTTTGTAAAATAATTTTCTCCACTCAAACAATCAATTATGTCATCCATCCTTGGCAATGGAAATCAATACTTGACAGTGATATTATTGATTGCTCTTGAATCTGTACACATTCTCCACTCTCCATTTTTTTTGTGCAAGTATAGTAGGTATCGCACACGGGCTCAAACTTTCTTTGATCAATCCTTTCTTCAATAATTCTTGTATCTTCCAGTTCAACTCTGCATTCTCTTCTGGTGTCATTCTATGTGTTGCCTTGTTCAATAAACTTTCTCCCAATATTAGGCTTATGTGATGACTGATACTCCAGATTGGCGGTAATCCATTTGGTACATTCTTTGGCATGTTGTCTCCATACTTTGTCAGCAAATCTACCACTTTTGGCTATGGTGGATCAACTTCGTTTACTACCTTTGAACTTCCACCCTTCTTTGGAATCAATTCAAAACACATATTCTCATACCTCAACCCATCTAGAAATTTCCTTCCATCTACCAAACATAGTCTAGCAGTGCCAAAAAAAATTCTCTTGTCTTCTTCCTCCAAAGGTATCAACTTGATTCCCTTTCCATTTGAAGTCATAGTATAGGTATTTCTTCTTCCATCATGATTTTCTTTCTTATCGTATTTCCACGGTCTTCCTAATAGTAAATGACAAGCACCCATTGGCATAATATCACACAATACTTCATCCCTATATGATCCTATATGAAATTTCACCAAAAATTTCTCATTCATAAATATCTTATGCTCATCTTGAATCCATGCTATCCTACAAGGTTTTGGATGTTTCAATCTTTCCAAATTCAATTTGGTTACCATCTCCTTTGAAACTAGATTATCAGTGCTACCAATATCAATGATAACCTTACATGCCTTTCCTCTAGACTTACATCTAGTTTTGAATAGAATCTTCCTTTGTGGTGGTTCCTCAATCACTTATTCATGCAACAAAGCTCTCTTCATCACCAATGATTCACCTTTCTTAGGTTTCCCAACTGAATTAGGGGATTCAATAGGTTCTTCATCCGCATAAGCTTCTCTTCTGATATACTCAATTTTATTTATGGCACTTCCTTGATGATACTCAAATTTTCTATTCCCTTCACCTCCACACTTGAAACAAGTTCCTCTCAATGGTCTCTTCTCAGATCTTCCTTCATCTCTCTACTATCCTTCATTATGGTGAGAATTATGACCTCCTTTGTCACTATAGTAGAAATTTCTATCTTCTCTTCCTTTGTGGTATGAGTTGTGATCCCTTTCTTCCCTCTGGTAGGGTTTTACATCTTTGTTCTGCTCCACATAGGGTCTTCTTTCTCCAGATTGTGATCCATTCCTTTGGATTCTTCCTCTTGCACTTCTCTACCTTTGTTCAAACTCCTTGTTTAGCTTCTCTTCCACCTTAAATGCAAATTGATATGCTTCTTCAACCGACGTTATCTTTACTAGGCTCGATTCTTCTTGGATGTGTGTTCTCAATCCATTGATGTACCTCGCCACCTTTTCTTTACTTGCTTCACTATGTCCAGTTATAATGATCATCTTGTAGAATTCTTCGGTATAATCCTTCATAAATCTCTCCTTTTTCCTTAGGTTCTGTAATATTTTCAACAATTAAAGCTCATAATTAGTTGGTATGAATTGATTCTTCAACTTTATCACCATTCTATCCCATTTGATGTTTTTCTCCTTTCCTCTTCTATTTCTATGCAATTGAACTTCTTTCCACCATAAAACAACATGACCTTTCAATTTTATTTTCACAAATATCACTCTTTTTGGATCTTCAATTTCTTCATATTCAAAGTATTCTTCCATTTCTTTGATCCAATCACTCAATTCTTTAGGATTTAAATTTACAGCATAATTTTGAATTTCAACTCTAGGTCGCTTACCAATTTTGGAGATCACTTTCAACATCTTCATGATTTTATTCTTCTTATTCTTCACCTATGGTTTCTACAAATTGATTCACAACATGATCTACTTCATCATCACTTTCATCCTCATGTCTAAGGTTTAGGCCTCGCCTTCGGTCTTCTTCTACTACATCTAATTGGACTCGCATTTCACACATCATTTCCAACATCTCATCCATTAAACCAATTACATTTTCCATAGCAGGCGCTCTCCTTGGTGACATCTCTTCCCTTGGATCCGATGCAACTACCTCAATTCATTGATCTCGCTACAAGGGTTTCAATTGCATCACAATCAATGATCATTTGAAACACATGCATTCTGCCTCAAGTCAAAAATCTATTCACCACAAGGAATGCCTTTAGGACTCACAAACTCGCTCTGATAGCACTTAGTGTAGTCACAAATGGAGGGGTTCACGGCCTTGCCGCAAGGGAATTCAACATTATAACTGGCCAAAGGCCTTATTATAGTCCCTCAATGGGGTCGTGCAAAATTATTGATTCCTAAACTATCTCTAACTTGATGAATAACTAATGATTGGCTTTGAAATGATTACAACTTCTTTTAAATATGATTATCTAGCTCCAACAAAGATTCGTGTCGGCCACAAGGGTTTACAAAACTTGATGAATGATCAATGTGAAAGTTAGCCTCAAAACATAAGAAGATAATCCTTTGCGAAATGAAATGACTTACGAATCTACAAGATAGATCCTATTGGACCCAAAATTCTTGTATGATGTCCCATTAAGCTCCGCACATTTTGAAATAGGTCTACACTAAGAAATTTGGACTAGGCTGGCCCCAAATGTTCTATCTATGAATTACAGTGAAATTTTGAGAGCGATAAATTCCAGTAGACAAATGCAAATGATCTAAAATCTGAATGTGTTGTAGATGACTTCGTGTAGATTCTATATCCTACTTTGTGAGCTAAGAAATGATAATACAATGAAATGTGGAATGAAATGTTGAAACTGCTATTGAATGAACTGCAAGAAAATAAATATTTTTGGTTGATACAAGATTGCTTTACAACCAAGGATGATCCTACATCAAAGCTACTCATGCTTGTAAATAAAATAAAATAAAATAAAATAATGAAATGACAATGAAGAGGAAGAGTGAAAATGAAACCTCTATGTGGTTGTAGTCTCACAAATAATTATTGTTGAAAAGAGAAAAAATATCATGGTTATAAAGGAACTTTCTACAAATGGTCAAGCCCTTGATTTGTTTTTTCTATCTCTATGGGAAGAAAAGGGTGTGATCCTATCCTATATGTGTCTGGGAATTGATTAAGTAGTAAAAAATGCAAGTAAACTAAAATGAAAAATAGAGTGCTAATAGTAAAGGAAGTGAGAACCTAGGTGCCAAGGGTAGAAAAAACAATATTCTACAATGATAAAATAAAAGAGAAAGAGATAATTTAGAGAAATAATAATGGAAATCACCTCCCAAGATTGGAGAGACCACTAAAGGAAAGAGTTATTTTAATAGATGTTGGTGAACTCCTCAAGAGATCAACAAAATGTTGGAGTCTTCACAAAATACTAATAAATTGCTCAAAGTGTTAGAAACAATGGTGTAAAATGTTGGTACAAGAGTAGTAGAATGCAAGAGAGATATTGTATGATATATCAAGAGATTCTTTCAAATGAATCAAAATGAGGGATATAAGGAAGCTATTTGAATTTTCTACAAGATGGTTACTTAAGAATTGGGTAGGTGGTAGGTAAAAAAATACTAAAAAATGTCCCAAGAATCATGAATTGTCATGATACACTACCATGTTATGTAGAAATCTATATATTGTGCTACTATCTAAATATTTCTATCTCAGTGAAGGTTTAAACACTAGAAAATGACATGAATGTGATATCTATAACATCAATTTGGAAAAGGGGGAAAGGGAAAGGAAAAGGGGGTTCACCACAATGATAAAAACTATAGATGGAACTATTTTATTTTATTTAATTATGTATTAACCAAAAAACGTATCCCTTTTTCTCTTAATTTGGGAATAATTAAAAATAAAATGAGCTTAATGTTTCCTTAATTTAGTGTTGTAATGTGTTTCTCACATTCACATTAAGTTTAGGGCTCTTTTAGATTAAATAGACTTAATTGTGCCTTATTTAGGGTGTTGTAAAGTGTATCTTTACACTTTCACACTAATCTAGGGCTTTATTAATTAATTAAGGTTAATTTTCCTTAATTGGCCCCTTTAATTCAAATCCAAGCCTAATTAATTGTAAATTCTGAGGGATAAAACCCAACATTCATAAATGCCATTACACAACACTTAATTTTTTAAGGTGTGTGTCCTAGGTAGGTTACCTAGGACCCATTCGCCACATGGTGAATGGGTCCTCACTAGGTCCTAGGAACCTGATTTCACATAATATTTCACCTTGTCTAAAGTTTGTCCTAGGTAAGTGGCCTAGGACCCATTCACCACATGGAAGATGGGTTCTCACTTAGACATAGGACCCCCCCTTAGGATATGTTTTTGGTAGTATTTTATTGATTTGAAATCCATAATTTAATGTTGGCTTGTGATATTTGAATTTCAGGAATTAATCTTAAGTTATGTATAAATACAAGGCTATTTCACTTAGTTTCACCTAAGAAATTTTTATGATTAAGTCCTAATAGAAAATTTATGAGATCAAGAATATTCAAGAGAATTTCTAAGGCATTCAAGGTAATATTTGAAGAAGATTATTGCAGCAATCAAGATTCATTTCATCATGTCAAAGACTTAGTGCATCATGCATATTGTTTGAGCTCATATGTTGATGTAGTATTCAAGATCAATCCAAGCATATTCAAAGGTATTATCTCTAATCAAGATCTACATTCATTGAGGCCACTCCATGCAAGATTACAAATTTGTTCTCCAAGGTTTCAAACAAGGTATCATCATTTCATGTTTCATGTTTCATTGTTTCATCATAAGATTTAATTACCAAAACGGGGTTTGACCAGGAAAACCCCTATTCCCTAACAAAACAATATTTTTTTCTCTTTGATGTGTGATTGCAATTTTTAGGTTGAAGAACAATTAGAGAGAAAATTTTGCAAAGTTGCCAAAGTTTTTACCTTTCTTGTAAAATCATGGAAATTGAGCTACAAGATTTATTTTTGGATTTTTTATAGTGACCAACTAGAATCTGGGAGTGCAGACTAAGAGGAAAAAAACCTAGAAACTATTTTTCTAGAGCCCTATCTAGGATCCATTTTCCATAGGGTGAATGAGTCCTCAGTGAGGTTTTGAAAAATCAACTTTGGTGAAAGGTACACACCATTTATCCCTTCCAAACTCTCCCTAAAGTTTGTAGGTTCCATCAGTATTATGATTTAGCTTCTAAATTCACTTTATAGCTTGTAATTTGGAGTTCATTGATGGTTTTAATCTTTCTCCCCAAAGTTCAATTTAGTTCATACCCCCGTCCTAGCAAATAGGGAAATTTGAAGATTCACATCTTGGGTTGACTCACTTAAGGGTTGTTGGTCAATTCTTGGTGTGGATCTCATTTCCTAATGAAAATAGAAGAATATAACCCATTTTCCCTCTTTGGATCTACCTTTTCCATTTTGGGGGGAAATCTCCCCCTATCTTATTTTTTTATGTTTCATTTTGGTGAACCTAACAATCTTACACTATAATTTTTTTGATTTGGAGTGCATTCAAACCCTAGATCTAGGATTTGCATTGGTTTTCATTTCATCTAGGGTTTTCAAAATTGCATTAGTTTGCATTGCATATAGGGTTTAAATTTGCATTTTTGAATTGTTTAAATCTGAAAATTTCAAAAATTTGCATGCATATTACATTATTTTTTTACATTCTTTGCATATTAGTTTACTTTTCATCATCCATATTAAAAAATTGAATTAAAATTGCATTTCAAAAAGTGGCATACAGTTCATCATTTATCCTTCATTTCACTTGCATTTCAACATAAAATTTTGGATTTTTTTTTACAAAAATACCAGTCTGAGATCTAAAGCAGAGAACACATTTGATCACTCATAAATTGCATTTAAAAAAATAAAAATTAAAAACCCTATACCAGGACCCATTCTCCATTGGGTGAATGACTCCTTGGAGGCACACAAAAGCTATCTTTTCTGAGCTTTTTTGTGGTTTTTAACACTTCCTAGGATTGTTGGTAACCCCCTTGTATTAGTCTGGAAAGTTTCAGGAATTTTTGTTTTAAGCATCTAGGTCAAATCATCCATTTAGTGTATTCATTTTTGAATCATTCCAAAATAATTTTAGTAGCGAAAATCACTAGATCTGAAAATTTTTACATTCCTAAAGCTTTGCATAATATGGATAAAAGTACTTTTCACTTTAGCATACACAATGTTTACATCATGAAGCTTTGCATAAGTTTGTTAAAAGTGCTTTTCATTTTTGGATACACATTGTTTGCATTCTTGAAGCTTTGCATAAATTGGATAAAAGTACTTTTCATCTTTGGATGTACATTGTTTACATTCTTGTAGCATTGCATAATATGGTTAGAAGTACTTTTCATTTTTGGTCACACAATGTTAGTATCTTACCTTTCTAAGCATGCTAATAAAAATTTCATCCCTCCCACTTATGAGAATGCTTTAATGAAGGAGAATACAATGGTGGATAATCATGACAATCAAATTTGGTCTTCTTCCAATATCTCTCCTATATGTGAAGAATATATTTTGGTGTTAGAAGATCAAACCAATGAGAATTATGAGTCCTATTTGTCTCTCTTCCCCTAGGTAAAACATTATTGAACAAAATAATGCAACCATTGATAAGCAAGAAGATCCAATGATTGATAAATCCCTTACTTGTGATGAAGTCATTTTAGAAGAACCGACCTTTGAATGTCATGAACATCTAGTTTTTTTTTTCCTAAAAAATATCCTACTAGGGAAGATATCATGGGAGGAAGAAAATGAGAACATTGACACATATCTTTCAAACAATAGTAATGTGGCTTCCTTAGATGAAGATGATCAAGTGACATTTGAATCCATTTCACTAAAAGATCATGAAAATAAGGATAAGTGTGTTGAGGTTATGAACATTAGGACTCCCTCGAGTCCTCTAATTCTTAGACCTCCTATAAATCCTTTAATTATTGGACCACCTAAGCCTCAAATTATCATTTATCCACCCTCATAACAACCACAAGTTCAAAATAAACTTGTACTTATCTTAGAACCACCTACAAGGCAACTTGATAATGATAATGTTTCACAACAACCGAGTTACAATACCATTTCTCACACATATAACACTAGGAACAATTTACAAGCAGGACAAACAACTCCAGCATCCCTCCCATTGCCTCAATCTATCTTGCCTAGTGCTCCTCACTTGCCTTTACAAAGTGGAAAGGAGTATGATCTTGTTGAACAAATTAAAAATACTCCCGCTAAGATATCCTTATGGGACCTTATTCAAGCCTCACCTAGTTATCTTAACATGCTTCAAAGTGTTTTACAACAAGTTCCTACTCCTCCTAATATACAAATAAATGATGTGGAAGCCCAAATTCAAGTCGTAACTCTTATCAAATTAGACATTAATTTTCGTCAAGATGAGCTACCTTTGTTGGAAGTTCAAAAACAACATGATGCATTCATGATAATAACTTATGTTAATTGAATCATGATAAAGAGAACCCTTGTTGACAATGGTTTGACCCTTAATATGTGTATTGTAAGCCTTTTGGAGAAGATTGATATGGAAAAGAGTGACATTGTCCTTGATTCTTTGTCTATCTGTGGATTTGATAACATAGGAAAACAACCACTTGGAGTTGTCACATTATCTATTAAAGTTGGAAAGGTTACCTTTCTAACTTTGGTCCATGTTATACCTCACAATATTTCATATAATCTCCTCTTAGGCAAACCATGGATTCATGAGATGAATGGGGTTCCTTCTACCCTTAATCGTAAATTGAAGTACATCTATGGCAACAAAGTTTACACACTCAAGGCCAATCTTGAACTTGAAATTTGTTTGCATACTGAGAAAAAAAATGAGATCCTTTGAAAGCATTAATACCAACTACAAAAGTGTAAGTCACAAAGGAAGAAGAACATTGATGAAGACACTAAGTTGTTATAAGATCACTGGGGTTCCTTAGATTTCACACCAACATTCATGGGCGAATACAAGATCATAACAAAAGAGTCTGAAAAGGGAAGAGAAAAAGTGGTAATGTCAACAAAAAAATCAACATAATCTTCAAAAGAATCCACCTCAACCACTTTATGAGAAGGAGCAACATACATGAAAGACTTTGATGAAGTTGATTATGAGAAACCACCGAATCCAAAAGAAATGAAAAAGCTTTATGGAAGAGGTTATGAACTTATGAAACAACTTGGTTATAGTAGAAAAGGATGTGGTGCTAGAGAACAAGGTATATGTGTCCCTATAAAGCCTAACACACAAGAAATTACTAGAGGTCTTGGTTATTGTCCCTCAAAAGAAACAAACAAGCCTTCACTCCATATCAACACTCTTACAAAAGATTCTCTTAAGCCAAATTTAACATTAGTACATCCTGAACTGATAGAAACCAGTGCTCTTGGTTATTGTCCTTTGAAAGAAATGAAAGAAACAAAGAAACCCTCTCTTAATATCAATGTCATCACACAACAATAATGATTGGAGTTCGTTATATTTTACACCCTCCTTTCAAGGAGAGAAAAAAATCTTGAAATCTAAAGAGTCGTGTGTATGTATGACACTTTTTACTAAGCAAGAGATATCTTTGTCACAAAATAAAAGAACATCTTCTACTATTAATCAAAAGAGTATCTTGCTGAGACTCCTCCAAGATCATTTGATATCTCTCCCTCCAAGAACACAAAAGAAATTTTACTACAAGACTTCATTTTATGCATATCATGGAGTTCATGGTCATTCTACTAATGAATGTAAGGCTTTGGGTAATAAAATTCAACATCTTAAGGATTGTGGTGCTCTTCCTTGTGTTGCAACACCTAATTCCTCTAATTGATATTGATTTTTTATTTATTAAGTTTCTCATCAATCATCTCAACTCATTCTTGTCTTGTACTAAGGGGGCAAGGGTTTAGGTAGCCTTGTTTTAGTATGGCACTTGTCATTGTCTCTTTTGGCTAGTTAACCATCTTCCATTTATATATATATATATATATATATATATATATATATATATATATAAGAGTGAGCTTCAGATGTGGATGGCATGCCTTAAGTTGGCTTGCATGTGACATATTGTGTTATCTTTAGCATTACATTTTGGGGGAAACCCCTTATTCATGATGTAGTTTCATTCGGGAAGATATGAATTTGCATAGGGATTTCTGAGTAAGCTCTCATGTCTTAAGATTAAACATTGGCTACTTTAAAGAAATTGCTCACAACATTGGTGTTAGCAACCACTTTAAAGTGGGGGCATACATTGATAATATCTTTCGACATTTTGCATGTTTCATGGCGTGATTTATTTTTTCTTGTGATGCGTCCTTTTCTTGGTAGTGTCATTGAATTTGAAGTCCTCCAAGAGTGCGATATTTCTTAGCGTATGACTTTCCTCTTAGTGGTGATGTGACGCACTGCATTCCATAAGTTGTGAAACTTTTACTCTTGACTTGACCTCTCTTGGAGACATTAGATGTACGATGATCCCTAAGAAGAAGACCTTACACGATCGAAGCAAAATCCATTTGAAAAAAAACCTTTACTAGCATTAATGTTCATAAGTGTTTGGCATAACACAACTTGTTAAGCCCTATGGAGCTCAAAACCCTAAATTCAAGGCCGCCTAGCTTTCCTATGGAGCCTTGCTTAGCATTGTGGTGCCTTATTAAAGTTGCTAGGAGGATAACTTTGATATGGTATGGGAGCCTAATATGATTCTCTCATTTTCCACCCCTTTATTGGAAGACTCACCTAATCCTGATTACAATTTGATCTAGCACACTTGATCCTAATTACTAACAAAATTTCTTCCTGAATCACACTCTCAGCTTATCATCACCTTTCATCCCTTAATTGAATAAATCATTATTTATTTGATTAAGTCATTCCATCTTGTTAATTAAATTAATCAATTTGATTTAATTAACCCTAAATATCTTTTTGATTAAATAATTCATTTTATTTAATTAAATCCCTAAGTCTTCTCATTAAATTGAATAAACTAAACCTTATTTGATTTAATTTAACATTTTTTCCTTTAGTTAAATAAATAAATAAAACATTTTATTTAATTAAAAATATTTCCTCTCAATTCTGATTTAAATCAACTCATAAATTTGAGTCAAAATTGTCAAATAATGTAATCTCTCATTAAATTGATCAAATCTTGATTAAGTTAATCACTATCACTAAAATCTTCTAGAGAATGCAACTTGCACATGAAAATGGATTTAATTCATTTATTAAATATCTATTTTCCCTCACATGGCATAAAAAGGGAATATTCCCTCAAGTTTGAGTTCAAAAAGTCCAAGTGGATGAGTATTTCCAACAAAGCATTCACTCCTCTTACATGTCCTTGTGCATTGAGCCAAGTGGCATTTATTTCATTCCTTTTTCCATCTCACATGTCATTTCCTCAATTTCAAATTCCACCTAATTGTATTTATTGGCACTTTGGCCAAAATGTGCACAAACATCAACCATTCACATGGTGACAAGTGGCATTTAACCATTGGTCGAAAGTTAGTCCTACATTTCCCAAATCTTGCTCTTTCTTCCAAATTCAAATCTATAAATGAGAGGCTTCTCTCCTCATTCTTCATCTACAATCTCATGAAAAGTTACTCTCTTGACATTGAGAGCCAATTTTGTGCATTTCATTCCATATGTTCATCATTTTCACAATTCCATAGCGAGGTTATGCCAAAATATCATCAAGGAGATTCAATTACTCAACAATCATCAAAAGCTTACAAAAGGAGTTGGGAAAGGGCTGATTTCGACACACCAATCAGCACCAATTCCCCTATGGGATCACAAGTTTTCTTACTTAATTAGGATTTACTTACTTTGTTCTTTATTTTCCTAGTTTGAGTTTTAGTAAATGGATTTCATGGGGAATCCTTCATTCTTGCTTGCATATGATCTAATCTTGTGATTGTTTGTTGTTTTTGTGCAAGTGCAGGATAGGGGTTCACAGTATGGGATCCTAATATGATTCTCTCATTTTCCACCCCTTTATTGGAAGACTCACCTAATGAACAACCTGAAGTTCCACTACCTCAGAGTGAGTGCAAAGCGATAGCTTAGATGTGTTCCACATTGTGTTGGACAATTTAGGCTTGATTTTCTTGGTCTTTGATGTTGTATGTTTGTGTATCTTTGTCATTGCTGCATACATAAGTGTCTTGAATGTCTAATTTAGAGTGAGTTTGACATGGAGTCATACTCTCACTAAAGTGGGGGAAAAATGTGTCAACGAAAAAAGTATCCCTTTTTCTCTTAATTTGGGAATAATTAATAATAAAATGAGCTTAATGTTGCCTTAATTTAGTGTTGTAATGTGATTTTCACATTCACATTAAATTTAGAGCCCTTTTAGATTAAATGGACTTAATTGTGCCTTATTTAGGGTGTTGTAAAGTGTATCTTTACACTTTCTCATTAATCTAGAGCTTTATGAATTAATTGAGGATAATTTTTCTTAATTGGTCCCTTTAATTCAAATCCAAGCCTAATTAATTGCAAATTCCAAGGGATAAAACTCGACATTCATAAATTCCATTACACAACACTTAATTTTTGAAGGTGTGTGTCCTAGGACCCATTCGCCACATGGCGAATGGGTCCTCACTAGGTCCTAGGACCCTGATCTCACATAAAATTTCACCTTGTCCGAAGTGTGTCCTAGGACCCATTCACCACATGGAAAATGGGTCCTCACTTAGACCTATCTTGGGTTGACTCACCTAAGGTTTGTTGGTCAATTCTTTGTGTGGATCTCATTTCCTAATGAAAATAGAAGAAAAGGACCCCTTTTTCCCTCTTTAAATTCACTTTTCCACTTTTTGGGGGAATCTCCCCTATCCTATTTTCCTTTGTTTCACATTAGGAAATGAGATCCACATAAAGAATTGACTTACAAACCTTAGGTGAGTCAACTCAATGAGAGAATCTACTAATTTCCTTATGACTTAGGACAGGAGTATCATCCTGAATAACACTTTTGGGAAAAACCTAAAAATAGTAATTCAACTCAACTATGCCCCTTCAAAATTGAAACATCAATTTAAATCATAATACAAATAGAAACAACAAAGTTCTGATAGATTTGGAAGTGGCAGAGTGATGTGTACCTATCACCAAAATGCAAATTTGGGGGGCTAACTGGGACTCATTCACCTATAGGCTAATGGGTCTTTGTTCAAAGGTTTCAACTAGATTTTGGGAGCCTCTATTGTTAGTATGTAGCTTCTATTTGATCCAAATTTCAGTGTCAGAAAGTCAGAAACAAGATCTGTAGGTGAAATTCCATGAATTGACAACAATGTTGACAACTTTTCCAATTTTTCTCTTCAAGAGATCTTCATCCCTTCTTCAACCTAAGATTTGCAACACAAACACAAGAGGGATTTTTTTTTGTTTTTGGTGAATGGGGGTTTTCCTTGGTCAAACCCCATTTGGGTAATTAAACCTTGAATTGAAATAATGAAATATGAAAGGAATGATGAATGAAAAATGCTATGTTGCAACTCACCAAACCCTTGAATAAACCTTTGGAGGACTCAAATGTTGATCTTGATATTGCATGAAATGGATTCAATGGATGTGGATCTTGATGCTTGAAATATGACTTGAATGCTTGACTTGAAACTTTGAAACCTACATCACAATGTTAGCTCTAAAAACATGCATGATTGCAAAAGACTTTGACATGATGCTTAAAATCTTGATTGCTGCAATAAATCACTGATAAATCTGCTCTTGAATGCCTTTGATCATAATATTTTCTTTAGGAATACTTGCATGAAAACTCTAGGTGTCTTAGATATGAATTTGATGAAATAACCTTGTATTTATAGGTATGTATCCTTAATTTCCCAAAAATTAAACATTGCAAGCCAACAATAAAATTTGAATTTAGGGACTTTAAAATACTGCCAAAAACATATTTTAAATTTAGGTTCAAAGGCCTAGGGAGGACCCATTCGCCCATGGGTGAATGGGCCCCAAGTCCTTATTCCTGGAATACACCTTGCTCAAGGTAAAGTGTTATGTGTTGGCATTAATTTTTATTGGGTTTCCCCTTTGGAAATTGTAATTTATTAAGCTTGTAGATGTAAAATAGGGCTTATTAAGGCACAATTAAGTCCAATTTAATTGAGGGGACCCAAACAAAATGTGAAAATCTAAAGGAGTACATTTTCTGACACTACATTTAGCCCCCACTTTAGTGAGAAGATGACCTTGTGTTAAACTCACACTAAAGTAGACAAACAAGAGAGGTCTAATTGTACAATTGTTGGAAAGATAAAACGAAAAAGGTCAAGAAGGATGATCAAGCCCCCAAGATCTAAGATCTCATGATAAACCAAAAAAGGCACAAAGAGACACATACCTTTTTTTTAAATATGCAACAAAAAATGACAAGGTACACAAGCATACAATGTCAAAGCCATAAAGAAAGAAAATAAAATAAAAATGGGTAGATCAAGCCTTGACTATTTGTCCAACTTGATGTGGATCAAGCCTTTGTTGTTTGTCCAAAAAAATTGCAAGTGCAACCCGTTGTCCACTATGCAAAACAACATGCGCTCACATAGGCTAGTGAAATACATTGTCAACTAGGTGAGCCCCAAGAAGTGGCTAGCCAACCATACCAAAGTTATACCTCTTGATAACTTTGATAAGGGACCACAAAAATGGTCACAAGGCTAGGAAGTTGCATTATGCTAGGCACTCATGAAAAAGGCTCCACTGGTAAGCAATTTGTGTTATGCTTGGTGGCCTTGGAAAAGGGTAAAGGTTCCATTGGTAAGAAAGTCGTGTTATGATTGGTGGCCTTGATATCCGCAATAAGATATTCAAAGGGGTTTTATTTAGTTCATGTGAGATCTCTCCTAGGGAAAATCATGCCTAATGTCTACAAGAGAGGACTAGTTGAGGATAAAAGATTCACAACTTAGGGAATGCAATCTGTAGCATTACCACTAAGAGGAATGCCATATGCTCAGAAAGGTCACAATCTTGAAGGACATCAAATCCAATGAAACCACCAAGAAGACACATCACATTAAATAATAAGACTGCACTAAGAAACATAAGTTATAGTCAAAATGATAATGCCAATGTATGCCCCCACTTTAAAAAAATTTCTAAATACCCTACTATGAGTAATTACTTTAAAGTAGAAAATGATAAATGCTAAACAATAAAGAAGACATGAGAGCTTATTTAGAAAGCCCTATGTCAAGCATATGTTTCCAAATGAAGTTGCGTCATGAAAAGGGGCTACCCCAAAATAAAATCCCAAACACATAAGGGATCCACATGTTCGGGGTCAACGTATGTCTTTGCTACAATGTTATTATAGAACTTGAAAGCATCATCATTCCCCAAATACTCATAGAATTGGAAGAATGACACATAGAAAGTGAAAATAAAGAAAAAAAATTGGGTCAACATGGAAGAGACCTAAATATCTCAACGCCATGCATCATCCCAAAAAATAAAACACAAGACAAAATAAAAGATAAAGGTTTATGACACATAGAAGAATGAAGGTACAAATGGAGAAATGAACATAAAGACATGTCAAATAGAACGATATAGGGGATCACATTACGCATATGCAATCACACAACAAGAACATAAAAAATTACAAAGAAAAGACTACTAAGGCACATGCAAGTTAACCTATAGCAGGTCATCCGCATCCCTGTCTTGTTCATCATATGCAGAAGGCAGATAACTAGCCAAAGGGACAATGACAAGTGTTGTACTAGGAACATCACCAGGTTCAACACTTGGTGAGTCACTCTTTTTAGGAGGATCATCACGATTGTTATCATTTAAGCTCATTGAAGAGGAAAACAATAAATTTAGCTATTATGCACTTCCTCATAAATTTTAGTGGTCTCATCATCATCATCATCCAAGTTAATCACAACAAAAGGTCTAATGATAATATCCATGGAAGGTACTTGTTCTTGTTGTGGTTGAGATATAAGATTTTCTTGTTGTGGCTAAGGTGGAGAATCATCATGTATTACTTGATTTGTTGTTTGATTTTGAGTTTTTGATTCATCTTTTGTTTGTAACTAACAAGAAATAGCACAACGTCTATGCCTACGCTCTCTAGCATTTCAGTTTATTTTTGTTTGGTTTTCAAGTTGTGATTTTGTAGGAGCGGGCTTATCAACCATAGGTTTATTTTCTTCCAAAAGGGAGGAACAAAGGGAACCATGGGAGGTTGTTCAACCGCTTTCTCTTTAACTTTGTAAACTTGTTTGATTTTAGGAGGCACAATGAGACTTATTTAATTATCTCGTGGTCTCTTATAGGAAATGGGTGAAGGATTTGCTATGGTTTGGTCTTGGTTACTTGGAAGGGATTTTGGTTCAATCATTGTCTCATCAAGGATAGGAGACTCAATCATGGGTTGAGGCATATTACTAAGGGATAATTTTGTTATGCATTGATAAGATCTGAAAAAGAAGTCATCATGAGGCTTAATAGGTTCCATAGGTTTGGGCCAAAAGAAATCCAATGAATAATTCCCATGGGAAGACATAGGATTAAAGCCACTATGGTGCACATTAAATATTTGATTGTTAAAGGGAAACTTCAAGAATTTATGCACTATTGACATGACGACATCCATGGAGTGTAGCCTAACTTCGCACAAAATTGATTCGACGTTGGGATGATAGAAAATGAGACATTCAATATTTTTGGTCCAATTTGTAGAGGAAGAGTTATCGAACCTATCATAGGGCAAGGAAAAAAATTATGTGTTTTGATCCGTGCTTTCATTTAGTCATATGTATCTTGATAAAGTTCATGTACAAACAAGAATTATTTATTTATCACATTCTCTACATAGATATGATCAATTAGTATCCCATTAGTAGGTTTGTCATTGATTATTTCATAAATGTAAAGAGGACCATTGAGTGCATGTTTAATTATTTCATTTTGTTAGAGATAAATGTCAAGGGACATATTGGTTAGGCCCTTATGAGTTTGAACTTCAATGAATCCAATCATACTATCCACAGGATTTTTCTTATTATCATTCAAGTTATCATTATTCGTGTCAACATTCATCACATCATTCTTGTTTTCAATAGCTTTGACAAAGGAGATGTTATGATTTGGCATAGGATTAGTAAAGATTTGTAAATTTTGGTTGAGAGGGGAAACAAACTTATTACCTTGATCATTAACACCACCAATTCGAATGCGATTAGAATCAATGAGGTCTTGCACAATATTTTTTAAAATGCTTAGAATGTTTTGTATCATGTCCATTTTGTTGGTGATAATGGGAAAATTCATTTTTTTTTTATAGTTCAGAGGTAAAGACTTAGTAGGATCTCTAATAGGAGGTAGGGAAATTAAGTTCTTGTTTAAGAGCTGCAACATGATGGAATGAAGGGTATCAGGTAGAGGGGTAAATTGTCTATTCCTCTCCCCAAATGTATATGGATTTGTTGTCTTTATAGAAGCCATTTAGGTGTCAACATGTTGAGTTGGTTGAGAGGAATTAAGTTGTATAAGTCCCTTATTTGGTTTCTTGAATGATTGGTAGTTGGTTTAAGGCGTGGATTCAAATTTTTCAGGATGGTTAGAGGGAGTTTTCACTTCACGACTACAAACCAAATTTTGGTAAGCATGAAGGGCAATACATAATTGTGTGAAGGAGGGAAATTTCATCATCCCAATCTTATCTTGAAGGTTATTTTTCAAATTCTCAATGAACATTAGTTGGAGATCAGGATCGAGAATCCTAATGTTGATTTTTGAGTAAAGAAATTGATAATGAGAGATAAAGTCAGTGACCTTTCCATTATCCTTTTTCTTACATTTCATTAAATCTGCTAAGGTCATCTTGGGACCCATGTGTATTAGGAAATGATTAAGAAATCCATCAACAAGTTCATTGAATGAATGTATTGAATTATTCGGTAAGGAACAAAACCATTCCAAGGTAGTGTCTTTCAAGGATCTAGGGAAGAGTTTAGCCAAGATTTTATCCTCAAAAAATAAGTCACTAAATAAGTTTGTGTATGCGGAAATATGGCTAACAGGATCTCATTTTCCACCATATTTCTCAAATCTAGGAATCTTTATACCTTGTGGCAGTTGTGTTCTCAATATCTCCAAGGATAATGGGTTTCTTTTGACATATTATGAAGCTTGTTCATTTTGATTTTGATTCAATGTAGCAATTTTTTATTGGAGGGATGAAACAATTTGCAAGATTTGGTTAAGGATGATATCATTGTTTGTGGTTTGAGATGGAGGTGAATATGGTGGGGGTGTATATGTATTTAGAGGACAAGTGAATTTTAAGTTTGTGAGGGGAGATGGGTTAAGAGATATGAGATTTGAATGCACAAAGCTACGAGGATTCCTAGTGGAAATAACTAAGGTAGTATTGACATTGCTAGTGGGTTGCATGGTTATAGTAACAATTGGATTAGTGTATGTCAGAATAGAGGTCATGGTTGTGGAAGGGGAATTGGATTTCCACCTTGAATTTGAGTATACCCCAAAGTTTGAGCACAACTAGTCATTGTAGGGACATGTTTATTAATGATATGAGATAGGCCACACACAAATTCTATTCATATTTCATTATAAGTTATTCTCATCATGTTATCTATGACATGAATCATAGTACCATTAATGTATTCGTAACTCAAAGTTTTATAATTTCTCTAATTCTTCATCCATTTGTTTTAGTTCTCCTCGAGGGATATTAGCAACCATTGATTCAAAATTAGTAACATTTGCTATTGGTAAATAAGTCATAGGGAATGAAGCGTCAAGGATATGGTCCATGATGGGTTGACTAATGTCAACACTATGAGTGAAAGAGCTAGAGAACTCAATATCCACAATGGATGTGCTAGTGTGGGATGGCATGAGTCTAGAGCTACGTCTCACTAGAGTATTGACAATAGGACACTAGGTTTTGAAGCTCATACAAGTTTCACCAAACCTAAGGTGCACCCAAAATGGAGAATAGGCAAGGAATAATCAAAAATAGGAAGTGTAATGCAAATATATGGCAATTTCTAGATTTTAAACAAGATAATTTTTTATTATACTATGGAAAAACCTAAAAATGATGTCTTGTAATTCCAATTTTGATTTTGAAACAATGCACTCAATTTGAACAGTTAAAATTAATGCAAAAAATGATTATGAAAAACAAAAATTTTGGAAACTGAAACATAAAAGCTAAATGTAGACAAAGAGTTTTTTAGTGCCCAGAAATTTAGAAAGTTGTATGATTAGGGACTCATTCGCCCATGGGAAAATGGGTCTTGTATCAGGGTTTTGAAAAGTTAAATTACAGATTTCTAAGTTGATGTTTATGTTTTCAAATTCTAGTTGCAAACATGTAGTTTCTATTTTAGAATTCTGGCAAATTAGATCTAAATGCAAGTGTGAAATGATGCTAAATGACAAGCAAAAAAACCTAACTTGAGATGCAATTTTGATTCAATTTTCTGATTTAAGTGACTAATCATGCAATGTTATGTAAACACTATGCAAAATTAATAATTTTTTTGAATTTTTCAGATTTTAAAGAATGAAAAATTCAAACCTAAAACCCTAAATGAGATGAAAATCAATGCAATGCAATGAAAAGTAATGCAAGTCCTAGATCTAGGGTTTTAATGGACTCCAAATTCAAAAAGTTTATAGTGCAATAATGTTAAGTTCACCAAAATGAAACTTAGAAAAATAGGTTAGGGAAAGGGAAAGGGGGTTCACCACAATGATAAAAACTATAGATGGAACTATTTTCCTTTATTTCATTAGGAAATGAGATCCACACAAAGAATTGAATTACAACCCTTAGGCGAGTCAACTCAATGGGAGAATCTACTAATTTCCTTATGACTGAGGACGAGGGTATCAACCAGAATAACACTTTTGGGATAAAAACTAAAAATAGTAAATCAACTCAATTATGCCCATTCAAACTTGAAACATCAATTTAAAGAATAATACAGACAAAAACAACAAATTTTTGACAAATCTAGAAGTGGTAGAGTGATGTGTACTTGTCACCAAAATGCAAATTCACGAGGCTAACTAGGACTCATTCACCTATAGGCGAATGGGTCTTTGTGTAGAGGTTTCAACCAACTTTTAGGAGCCTCTAATTTTAGTTTTAGCTTATGTTTGATCCGAGTTTCAATGTTGGAAAGTCAAAAATAAGATTTGTAGGTGAGATTCTATGAATTAACAACAATGTTGACAACTTTTCCAATTTTTCTCTTCAAGGGATCTTCAATCCTTCTTCAACCTAAGATCTACAACATAAACACAAGAGAGAAAAATTGTTTGTTTTTGGTGAATGGGGGTTTTCCTTGGACAAACCCTGTTTGGGTAATTAAACCTTGAATTAAAATAATGAAATATGAAAGGTATGATGAATGAACAATGCTATGTTGATGGATTCAATGGATGTGGATTTTGATGCTTGAAATATGACTTGAATTCTTGACTTGAATCTTTGAAACCTACATCACAATGTTAGCTCCAAAAAAATGCATAATAGCAAAAGATTTTGGCATGATGCTTGAAATATTGATTGATGTAATAAATCAATGATAAATCTACTCTTTAATGCCTTTGATCATAATATTTCTTTAGGAATGCTTCCATGAAAAATCTAGGTGTCTCAGGATTTGAATTTGATGAAATAACCTTGTATTTATAGGTATGTATCCTTAATTTCTCAAAAATTAAACATTACAAGCCGACATTAAAATTTGAATTCGGGTATATTAAAATACCACCAAATACATATTTTAAATTTAGGTTCAAAGGCCTAGAGAAGATCCATTCGCCCATGGGTGAATGGGTCCCAGGTCCCTATTCCCATAACACACATTGCTCAAGGTAGTGTTATGTGTTGGCATTAATTGTTGTTAGGTTTCCCCTTTCGAAAATGTAATTTATTAAGCTTGTAGATGTAAAATAGGGCTTATTAAGACATAATTAAGTCCAATTTAATTGAGGGGACCCAAAAAAAGTGTGAAAATGTAAAGGAGTACATTTTCTGACACTACAAAAGGTATATGATTTTTGTCATTACATGCAACACAAAATTCAAGAATTGGTTGAACAAGGAAAGATTGGACCAATTTCTTACTCTTGTATTAATTTGATTGTGCTTGCACCTAATAATGATGGCATACGAAGATTTTACATTCATTATCACACCCTTAAAAAAATCTTAGTAAATATCATGTATCCCCTACCACACATCAATGATTTCCTAGACTAGCTTTGTGGGGTGTGCTATGTAATACCTCTCCATTTTGCTTCTTGTTTGGTTTGCATTATGTGATGTTTGGTTGCAGTTACTTTGATACTGGATACATTTTGTTATGATGTTTTGATTGCTATTATTGAGCGACAACTATTATTGTGGGATGTGGTTATCTGATTATTGTTTCACATGCATTATGGATTAATGATGTTGTAGAGTTAACATGAGATGTTATTACGAGATTACTGGATTATGATGGAAGTGTCAGTTTCAATGAGTGTATTGCTGAAGAGGACGGTTTCGCATCACTCGTTTGCGAGCGCCCTGCGAATCCGTAATTCCTTCTTCACGGTGTGTATTATATGCTGGATATATTGTATGATGTTGTTGACTTGGTTGCAAGATTGCAGGTACATGACATCGACTCCACCTGGTTTCACAGGTTTGAGCGTGTCGATCCAACGGTTAAGTTGAATGGGAGATAGTAGCTAGGTAACATGTGTCAAGTTTACACCCTAGCCTTAGTGTGTCATCAGTTGTGTGTGTCGAGTCATTGTCTGTCTTGCTTTGATGTTATTTAATTCTGAAGAATTCTTGATTTGGAAATAGATATTTAGAATAATTGCATTTAAATCATGTTGATGGTTATTTAATTTAAATAATGCAATGTGGATAAAAGTTTATATTTAAATTAATTAATTATATTTAGTTTATTTAATTAATTAAATTTAATCCATAGGGGTTGAATTTAGTTATTAAATAATAAAATTAATTAATTAAACGTGATGCAAGAGAATGAAAGGAAATAAAAGAATTAGAATTAATTTTGGAATTTAATTCCAACGTGTGGGAATTAAATTAAAAATTGCAATTAAATGTTTATTTGAAAAATTAGTTGCAACTTTAGAAATTAATTTATTATTTGAAATTGCATTTTAAATTGGAATTAAAATTGAAATTGAAATTAATATCTAATTTGCATGAAATGGGAATTAGGGTTGTAAAAATTGAAATTGAAATTGAAATTGAAATATCTAATTTGCATGTAATGTGAATTAGGCTTGTATTAGGTATTTGTGATTTATAAAGAATACATGTTTTAATTTTAGGGCAGAAAGTTTTTAGAAAAATACATTTTTACAGCAAGGAAGAAATTTTGGAAAATTTGCACAAGGGTTTGAAGAAAGTTTGATTGTAGAATTGATTGAAGGAAAGATTGTTTGCATTTGTTGGATTTTGGATTGGATTCATTGGAACATTAAAGAAAATTCAGGAAATCTTTGGAGGAAGCCTGCATCATAAATTCATCTCTACCAGGTTTTCCTCTTTGTGTTTTATTGTTCTTGATTGTTTTTCTTTAAAATAGTAATGATTAAATATTTGTTTGTTAAATCTGTTTTAGAAAATAAATTTGATATTAGAAGAAAATAATTAAACAAATTTACAGCCTTTGCTTGTGAAAATTCTTGAGTGAAAATTGTGAAAACTTTACTTGAATTTAAATTATTTGGGGAAATCGATTTTGTTGTTATTGAAATCAAACATAGAGATTGAACAATGCATTTAGAATGTTTTTAGAAAATGAAACCTTCTATTTATTATTAAAAAATAGATTTTTAAATCTGCAGTATAGTTATATTTTTCATGGTAAAATAGTCTGGTTGCGTCACCTATAACTTCACTTTCACAAACTGGGTTGTCAGGAAATTTAAAGGGTTTTTGCATTTTGAAATTTTTTTATCCCTGTCAAAAAATCGCAAATACCCAGATCGTAGTTTTTGAGTTATGCTTGAAACATGAGACTGCTGTAAAGTTATTTTTCTATGGCTGCTCTGAAAATAAAATAATAATAAATTAATATTTATAAATATTAATATTTTATGTATTGTTATTATAATATTAAAATATTATTTAATAATATTTTATATTATAATTTATAATATTAAAGTATTATATTTATTTATATTATTTTAAATAAAATTGAGTATTATTAATGTTCTAAAAGAAATGATTAGTATGTATGGAAAATGGATAGAGAAACAATATGTTATTATATTAAAGTGATTGAATGTTTTAAATAGAAAATTGAATGAGATGTAAGATTTGGTTAAGGAATAGAAAGAGTTTACTTGCATGGATTTGTGTTGATTTAAAAGTAAATTAAGAAGTTGTTTTATTGATGAGACAATCAATTATATTATTTAATTAATTTCTATTTAGATTAATTGAATCATTGTGATTGGATTATGAAAGAGATATGGATTTAGTATATCCAAAAGTAGTAGCTTCCTCATGATTATCTTAAAGGATTTAATTTTCTGTATTCAGTAAAGGGAAGTAAGTTTAATTGTTTTAGATTTCCAATAATGAAAGGGGAAATAGGGGTTACGATTATTTTAGATGATCTAGTTATCGTGTCTTTGACTTTATCAACACTACCTATTGAATGAGTATGGATTTAGGAAATCCAAATATTAGATTTGATTAATGACTTGAATGCTTTTGTTGCTATGTCGTCAAGTTGCATTGTTGGTTTTGGGATTTAGTGTTAGTCCTAAATTATAAGTCTTCCAGAAGAACTTAGAGGATAAGGGTTGTTGAATCTTTATGCCATCCAGTTGTTTTCCCTTGGGTAGTGCATGGCGTCTTTTCAGTTTTACCCAATTTTCACGAACGGGGATGTTTGCACCTCCTTGGTTTAGGAGCGGATTATGGGATCCATGTCTCCTTGTATGGAGTGACCTTGGTATGTGGTTTCATCTTGTTGCCTCTTGTGAAAAGAGTGGACTATGTGTTGTTGCCTCCAAGATGTTTGGAGTGAGATCTTTTGTACCTCCTGTGAAAGGAGTGGACTATGTGATTGTTGCCTCCAAGATGTTTGGAGTGAGTTTCTATTATTTGTATCCTCCTTATGTTGGAGTGGATTATAATGCCTAGTTGGTATGCACTTGTGGTTCCCTTGGTGGATTGTTTGGGTGTGTGTTGTCGAATAGAAGAGTGGCTTCTGTTAGGCGCCAGAGCCCAAAGAGGTAAACTGGATAACCTTCAGGAGTGAGTTAATCAAGTGATAATTAAATTAATGTACTTAGATGATTATGATGCATTCACATTAATCAAGATAATTTAATCCTCACTCATAGACACAAGGGCTCGTTTAGACTTGGGATGAGTGAGAAGGCCTGGAATGGCAAGATCAATTATCTTGTCCTTGCGAGAGATAGTTGATTCCACATGAGTGAGTATGAGTGCCGGAATTTGGTTGAGGCCACCAGGATTACTTGTGCAGGAGCCTATGAAGAATGCCCAAAGGAGATCTCATGACAAACCTTGCGATGACACTCTATCTAGGACAACTGTTGTTAATTGTTTTATATGTATGGTTCTGTGAACATACTTGATCTATTTTATGTCTGGAAGCAATGTGAGCTATGTCAGTGATGTTGGAGTTGTACTTGTATTGTACTTGATTTGTACTTGTATTGTACTTGAGTTGTACTTGATTCGTATTTGTATGGTGAATGAGTTGTACTTGTTAATTCATTTGGTTGGTTATAACAGTATGAGTCAGTTTGAGTCTGCCTTTGGTTAGAGATAGTAGAATCTTTGTCCATGTTACTTTGTTACTATCTCCTAGCATGGGGGGTGGGCCTTCGGGTACCACATTGGTAGGGTGGAATATGCACCAAAACCGTTGGGTCCCCATCTATCTGTAGTACTTGGTGGCGAGACATCCAGATGGACAGTTCGCGGTTTTTGTTGTAATTTCTTGCATTGTAATATTTCAGTTTGTATATGATACTTTATCCCTTTTTTGTAAGAGGTGGAGTTATTTAATTGTAATACATTTGTACTAGTGTCTCATTCTGGAAATGAGTGATATAACTATTGGATTAAGATAATGTTTATGAGATTGTATCTTGGTTGATTATCTTATTATGTTATGTGGTATTCTTATGATGTATGATGTTTCTTTCATAAAGTTCATAAGGCTATGGTTATATGTAATATGTATATGTGGGTTTAAGTAATCCTAACCTTGTAGCCTTAGAGGTTGTTGTTAATTAGTAAGTGAATGTGTATGTTAAATGCACTTTATAAAAAAAAAATTGGTTCGCTTATGATGTTAATTGCAACTTCCTTTAAGGTTACTTGGCGGGGCATTACATGCTACTTCACCAAAATCAATTATTAATTAGGATACCATTAGGTTCCAATATAATCCAAATACATTTGGAAAATTACATTCAAAATATAGTAACCTGACTCCATGAGTAAATGGTTCTATTTTTTGGCCTAACCGATGTTCATGTAACATTAATGTTCTTAATGAATGATATCTTGCATACATTCACCAACTCCTTTGTCATCACCTTAGATTCCATACTTATTTTCAACAAGACTTGAGAGGAGCACACACAACATGTTTCACAGATATTGGAAATTTTGTGCTAGCATGAATTGAAAGCCAACCTTGACAAAGTGCATTTTTGGCACCATATAGTTTCAATACCTTGGTTACATCATCAACCAATCCAACATCCATATTGATCTAGAGAAGACCGAGGAAATTTGTGCAATCTCATAGAATTACACAACTTCCTTAGACTTGCGAACTTCTATTCAATGCTTGTCCTTGGGATCTCACATGTTGCTTGGCTCCTTAAATAAATTATGAATGCTAAGGCAATATTTCAACATACTCCTACAAAACAACGTTCATTTGGTGAGGTCAAGAGATACATTTACTCCATGTTAGTGTTGGTGTTGATGACTATGCACTTGATGTCATGTTTCTCTAGCATGAACATCTAATTGCCTATAATTTTGAGACATCAAATGATATTATGCAACACTATACTTATAAGAAGGAGATCTATACCATTTTTCAAGCTATTAAGCAATGATGCCACTACATTCTTAGGAAAGAGACTATTATTCACTTTGATCATTGGCTGCTCCAATTCTTGTATGCACAAATCAAAATGGAAAATACACAACATATGAAGTTAATGACATACCCATAGCAATTCCACCTAGAGATCAAGCATAAAAAAGGTGTTACAAAAGGTTGTAGACTATCTTAAGTGACCATCGGTCTATGAAATCACAATTATGCTAGAATTATGTGGGCACACCTTTTCTAACTTGAGATCATTGTACTTGAGAAATAAATATTTTGCATAGTCTTTCAACATGCTCATGAAATTTATACCTATTAACAATTTCTACTTACCCAATAAGCTTCTTTACAAGCTTGAACATCTTTGCATTCCCTTGGGCATGCCTTGACAATACATGATTTGGGAAGCAAACTATCCCAAAACAATAGTTCACTTTAGCATTAACAAAACACTTTCCATGCTTCAACAAAAATTCTACTAGCCTCACATGCACACTAACATTGAAAGCCACATCAAGTCTTGCATATCTTATTTCATTGCTAAGCCTATAAACAAGTCTTTGGGGCTTTACATTCCTTTAGTGGTACCACAATGCCCTTGGGAGTTAATCAACATGAATTTTCTTAGTGGCCCAACAACCATCAATTGCTAGAAAAAATGTGTTTGTCATGGTTGTTGTGTTCTCTAAAATGACCATTATGGTTATCTATAAGAAGACCATCACCATGCCAGAAACTACATGCATCTTCTTTAACCACCTTTGGATCCATTTTGGGCTTTTGATGTCCATTTTCTGTAGCTTTGAATCAAGATTTGTCAACACTTCTTGGTAAACTCTTCGGATCATGTTGGCCATACAACTAGACCATTCCACAACCTTCCACGTGTAGACCAATGAGAAATGAAGGTGTTTAATTACATATTCATCTTTTACACATTCACAACAACATGCATATGTGCACATGGAATGCAAACTTGTCACACATCTAACATGCCTACAACATAGTGCTACATAAATGGTTCCAACTAGCAATGCCCCTTAACATTTTCTACCACACACCATTGATATTAAAGATGCATGCCCAAAAAGGGAAGTGGATAAAATGTAATGCTTAATCTAATACCTTCATCAATAGGTTCAATAAATAATTTTACACCAACAATAGAAGAATAAATAGAGCCATGATGCCCATTATGCACCACACACCTTATAGGACAGTGGCAAAGTTTGTTGCATCTTTAAAAGGAATATTTTTGTGGTCCTCATGTTGCATCTTCAAAAGGAACATTTTCATGGTCCTCACCACAAGATCAAACCATTGTGCTATGGCCCTTACACCATTCTACATATAACTCTAGTGAGACCACCTTTGTACTTGACCACCCACAAAACTTGGGTTTACATCCATCTTTAGTATGAGTTGCTCAAACCATACATCCCTCCACTTTTGGAGTCAACAAATTTCAACATCTCATAAACCTAGATCTTGATTATGTTAATCCAATTATGAAAGATGCAATCATCAACACCATGGTGACTCATAGTCACTTAGGCACTCATCAACTATTCTAAATAGTCAAGATTGGGCAATATGTTGATCAAACCAAGTTGTATAACCTAAAGTAACCCCATGTGCAATTTCCTCAACTTAGGATTGATGTAATGGAGATAATTGCTTCTTAAGAAGGGGCTAATAATTTGAGTGTAGCCATGTGCATAATCTTGGTCTAATACATTCAGACAACCTACAAACTTGTTTCCACTCAATGCACACCACACAGTCCTAGTGCAACTTTGCGCATCATTGTACTACAAAATGCAATTTTGTGCACAACTACTTAACACATAGTTCATGTGAATCTTTGTAAAACACTACTCACTCATATAATATGACACTTGACATAGGCACACACGTGTTCAATTCACTACAATAGTTTGACACCATACACATTTGACATGTAGCTACACTTGTGCCAAATGATCATGCCAACCAACTAGCACCATATGGTTCAACACTTTACACTAGCCTACACTACACAATAATTGAAACCATACAAGGTTTGATACTTGAGACACTTTTGTCCGCATAAAGAACACACCATACATGGATGACCACTTGTAAATATTTACACTCTATAAGATATTCGTAGAGAAGGCCCAAACAACAACAAAACTCCGTACATATCATTATACAAATCTTAATCTTCTTTAGTATAATTTTTTAAACTTCTATCACATATGCATTTGCATACTAACTAAAACTTCATATAATTAGAGATCTATCCTCCAATCCACCTAAAAATCAAATTATCTAGTAAAATTATAATCCGAATCCACTAATGATCAAAAAGATAGTGTACGAAACTATATCTCAATCCACTAAAACCGAAGGCATAATAAGCCTTGCGACTTCCTTGTTTATTATTGACATTCCCTTGCAACTAAATTTAATAGTTACATCTACGGCCAGGTTTGTATCCATCGGACGGTGGATTATTCTCCCTCGCTTCGCACGAACGGCCTGGATTTCTTCCGGTTTAACAGATACTGAAACATTAGCCAACATTTGAGATAGTTCAGGTTCTTATTTACAGGGTTATTAAAAAAGCACAGAACAGTTCGAGTTGGGTTTCTGGTATATCTCACCACGTATGTTTACTTCTCTTCTATCATTCTGTTAAATGTATAAACTGTCTTTTGCACATAATTTTCCATCGTTTTAGCATGCTTATTGTTTCCAAGGGTTTACACGAGGGTTTAACTTTTTAAGATAGTGTCCAATGTTTGGGTTGAAATGATATGGGGCATTGGTTCGGTTTTTTCATGGGATGGCTATTTGATGTTTTTACGAGTTCATGAGTTTATGATGAATTGTATTTGTGTGCGGGATATATGGGTACCAGTCAGAAAAAAATGCTTTGTTCAGAAAGAATATGGGTGGGTATGGTGAAAGCTCTAGATACCACGAACCTGGTATGGAGTCCTTGTTAAGCAGGCCAGACCCTATTGATAGATGTAATGAAAAGAAAAACAGGAGGAATCAGCAGGAGAATCTGTGTATAGAAACCCTTGTGAAGGCTTTCTGTACACTAGTCTGTCTTCAGTTAGATAAAAATTGAATTGGGTTCTCACCTTAATTGGGTTCAGATTGTTTTGGAGCTTGATCTTTTTCGTGATGCTTTATTTTTAGTGAAAGCTTATTGAATGGATGCTTACAAATAGGCGGTTGAAGATTTCATTTGGGAAACATATTTTGATCAGTATGCGTATGTGGTTTGACATACTCGTGTCATGACAGCGTTTTTGAACTTCTTCTGTAAGAGTCGCTTGCATATGCAAACTCAATCTCCGGTGGCCACAGGTTGATTTTACATTGCTATAGTAGCGCACAATTGTTGATCTCACTTTAATAATCATTACTTTAGTATCCTGCAATAGTGGATATTACATTACTTTAGAAGCCGACAACGGTCAATCATACATTGCTTTAGCAGTCGCCAATTATCAGTTCTTCATTACTTTAGTAACCTTCAATGGTCAGTCTTACATTAGGTATAGTAGCCCTCACAGGTGTTTCCTGTTGTGCTGAATTCACCTCGGACTTGCTCCTAGCCCCAACCGTATAGACGTGCAACTTGTGGGGGATTTTTTTCATATTCTGTTGTTTGATGCTGAACACAAGTGCCCCAGTTTCTTTTGGAAATCATATTTATAATTAATGGTTGCCCTGCTGCCACGTTTCATTGTAATTGCAATATTTTTACTTGGTATTTCACAAACATGAGTTTGAGAAATTGGATTCCATTGTTGGTTTGTTTTGGCAAAATCATTATAGAATGTTGTTTGTGTAAAGATTTATCTGACGGCTTTCATCTTTACTGGTTGATCATGTACTTTGTGCTTGTAAAAGAGGGGAGAAACGCTTTTCTTGTATAGCATTGTATCAAAACAATGGCTTTTGCAAGCAAACTTGGAAACCTTTTGAGACAAAGCATATCTAAGCACACAAGCTTTAATGGATCTACATCCATGCCTTCAATATACCAAGCATTACGGCACATGTCCTCACCAAGGCTTTTTGTTGCAGGTAAATAAATCTAGAGGAGGCATTATCTATTTAACTTAATGTATCTTTGGGAAGCTTAAATACACTAGCCTAATTTTGTAAGACAATGTAATTTGCAGGTCTGTCCAATGAAATCGATGAGCAGTTTATAAAAGAATCATTTACTGAATTTGGTGAAATTACTGAAGGTATATACTATTTAGTTAAAACACTGAAGTTATAAAACTTAAGTTGGCTTTCATTTTCCTTATAGTAATCGGGGTTATCTACTTCCTAAAGTTACTCTTTTACCCAACTCTTTTTTTTAATGCTCTGCAGCAAGAATTATTTATGACCGGGACAGTGGTAGGTCAAGAGGCTTTGGTTTTATCAGCTTCACTTCTGATGAGGCGGCTGCTTCTGCCTTAAAAGGCATGGATGGCAAGGTGTGTGATGTCTATTATGTATACCTTGCTGCACACTATTACATTTACTGCTGGAAATTATGTAGTATGGGTTATTAATTGAAGATTTCTATCATAAGCCAGACATGAATATTGATATAAGAGTCTCAAATCTTTATTAAAATAATAATATAAACATTTTCACACTTGAGTAAAAACTGTATGTTAATTCCTTTTTTCAGCAACTCAGTGGACGAATACTGCATGTTAATTATGCTAATGAAAGAAGAAGTGGCTACGGAGGTGGTGGCTACAGCCAGAATGATGGTTATGGAAGTGGAGGTGGCTTCAACCAGAATGATGGATATGGAACTACCACTGCCTATAGCCAAAGCAACAACGATGATCAGTCTGGAAATGGTACTGTTGGGATGGCTGATGGTGACGGAGGATGTGATAATGAACCTGGTGATAATGTTGGCAATATGGGCAAGGGCTAATAACTAATAAGTTGTTCCTTGGCCATTTTTGCAGTTTGGAAAAAGATTTGCCATGTGGGATTCCTAGGGTCATGTTTCTGCTTTTATTGAAATGCATCTTTGGGAACTTCAGGTTGTATTAGCTATCTGTGCATTTTGGTGCCAAAGCACGGTGTCCCAGCCTGTAGCATATACGATTCATATAATAATTTATAGCAGTTAGATGTATAGCAACTAAACTTGCACGAGATCACTCAGCCTCAGGAACATTGTTTTGTTATTGTAGTTAGATATCTGTTTTCACTGTTCGGATTTGTTGAGAACAGAAACAATATATTATCTTCGAATGGTTGGAATGCTTTTTGTAGGACTAGTTCAGCTGGGGAGCTCGAAATCTTTGAATAGGTATGATTCTAAACTTTTTTGGCAGTTTACTTTTATCAATGAGCTAAGGATTTCTGTTTGATCTTGGACTTGACTGATTGATCTTTTGTATTGCAAGGATTATTTGATGGCTTGTGCATGGATTTTTAACAATTAGCATATCAAAGTTTTCTGTTCTTTATATATATTTTCTGGTGTTCCAAAAGTTTTTACATGAGTTGTTCAGAGTGGAATTTCTTTGTTTGGTTTGAGACCTTACTGAGAAATCCTTCATATTGCAAGAACTATTTAGTAATGATCAATGTATCTAATATCCAGCACATTTTACAATTCCTTTAAATATTTTAAAGAGTTTTGGAATGCCTTTTATACTTTTTGTTGAGTTGTGCATATGCACCAATGTTTTCTTACATTATGTTTAATCCTTGTTTGAATTTCTTTCTCTGATCTTGGAACTGACTGAATTAGATGTCATAAAGTCGGACACTGATTTCATGCAGTGCAATTCGTGTGTGCTTAGACAGGTATTTTTTGTTTGCAGTTTGATAAGATTGTGTACATTGCTAAATATGATGCTGTGTGGAATTGCCCCCAGCTTGCTTCTTTCCTTTACATGTCTGGTTCCAGCCAGTGAGCAACTCACGGATACATTGTTTTCAAAACGTGTCATAATGATGTAGGCTTTAGTATATCAGTTGTTTATGACTTCTATTGTCTTTTTTTTGTCTTTGTTTAGTAGTTCTGGATCTTTTTTGTCTTTTGTGCTATTTTCTTTTAAAAAGTGTTATCACACTGTTTTAAAAAGTTATTTTCACCATGTTTCATTTTTTTATTGGTATTCAGCATTAAAACGGTATTGAACATGCTTAAAGCTGAATAGCATGTCACGAGCTATCTAGTAAGCAGGATTAACAAAATCGACTGTTTGAAAATAGTGACAGTAATTAAAATACCGAAGTTTGAAACACACAAATGGGATTCTTTCATTTTTTGGTGGTTAATATTGTTTACAAAGAGGAGGAGCTTTGATCATCAGTTCTCTTCCAGGCATTAGTTTGTTAGTTTACCCAACTCTTTTTCAATGTATTTGTATTTTTGAAAGCATATGTGGCAAAGTTGGTAGGTATTTGGAGAGTGAGTTTGTGGTTAATGAAATTCATAGAATTGTCATAGTATAGGATTTAAATTGCACTTGTGGCAGACAAATGGAAACTAAGGTAAACGCCTTTTTAATTTGATTTGACTTGATTTATTGGATTGAAAGATAGCAACGCAATACAATAAAATTTTACGCTAGAAATAGAAAAACCTTGTCAAAGTTATTTCGATTCTTACCATATGCTATGCACTTGTATATGGATGATGTGTTGTATGGTTGTAGAATAGGCAAGGTAGTGATGAGAACACCTAGTGGATATCCTTGTAAATATTGAGATCTGATTTTAATCAAATATGATTTTGTATTTGTTAGCTGACCTTGAGGTTTTAGATGAGGATCATAATCTGATCTGAGTTTTGGTTTCGTGTTATCTTCCTATTTTTTGGTTTATTTTCTATATAATTAAAGACAACTTTCATAGCTTTCCTTCGTATTGTGGTAGTTTTTCTTCCCTGCATAACCGTCCTTTTGTCTTCTGCTCACTTATGCTCCCCACTATAGCTGTTCTTTGTCTTCTTCATATTCAATGTTCTTACCTCTTATGCCTGTTCTGGTTGTTTTGAATGCTATCCATCACATCTGCTAAATTATGGTATTGACTTTTTTTGAGAGCTGTCCAAGACCTATTGGACTCCTCTTTCTTGGGAGTGGCCAAGTAAGAGCAAAAGTCAACAAGAAAGGGTAAAAATGAGTATCACCTCAGTCACCAGTCCAACTAAATGATGGAATTAGTATCCAGAAATTGCTTTCTGTTAAGAACATTGATGCTTTCTGGTCTTTTGTGGTTACTATCAATATCAGGAGAAAATCAGAACGCTGATATTTTTTGAACAAAGCAATGTAGGGTTTGAGAGCTAAAGTTGAGACACCCCGATGACTGAATATGGATTAGTCACATGTTGGATTCCTTAAATGGGCAGTTTCATATTTGACAACACTGCCCAATGTTACAATTTAGCGGATGGTACACTGAAGTTAGTGTTAGCAGAGACGAATGCATAATGTATGCGGTAGAAATATTTAGGCATTGGTGAATTTGTTTCCTCTAAATCCTCATATGGTGAGGAAGTATCATTTCAATAGGCTCTTGGTGATCTCTTTTATTCTTAAGGGCGTCATCACTTCCATAAACATTGCATATAATTTTGTAAAGGTGAATTGGACGTGATTCCCATATTGGTGGAAATGCACCCAAATGTGAGGCAAATCCCTTGGTGCATATTGCGATTGTACTGGCATACCAAGTATGAACAGTCTCTTCATAAATGTAATTTTCAGTCATAATATAGGAAATCAAAAGTGCTTCAAATGAGGGAAGAATCGCTTAAAGAAAAGGTATAAATGAAAAGTGGCTTTTATGGGACAAAAAGCTTCCCCTTTGGGAGGTAAGAGAATAGATCATAAGAAAGGTCAAAGAGAAGATAGCAATTTAACAAAAGAAAAAAACAAAAAATAAAGCCCTTAGGCCAACACCAAATTTAGAAAATGAAATGTTGGTATTCCAACCAACACCAAGTTGCGGTGCTTTTAACACATTGAGGGAATAATGTCTGTTTCCTATAGTTCTATAATTCAGACAAGCTACATGTCATAGCGGGGAATGTAGGACCGAATTCCATGGAGGAGCTGTGTAAGTATACTCCTAGTAAATTTTCTTCTTTTGAGGATTCGTATGAGTTGCGCACTTGCACATTTTCTTCCAGATATTTTACATTTTCTTCAATGTGAAGATATTTTTGAAATGAAATGTATGGTCTTTGCTACTGGACATTGTCAGAGCATTTGCATTTGAAGTAATAATTAGAATTGTAAATTTTTTATGGGCATGTAGGAGATGCATGCTAATCACCGTTACAATCCCAAACTAGATGTATCCCACATATAATTTTGAGCTTTTGTTGGGTATCAATAACATTTCAATGAATCAAGAGCCATGCTTTATTGTAGATTTGTAGTAGCAAATACCTGATGGAACACAAAGGGTTGGTCCCTACAAAGAGCAACCCAACCACTCATAGGAGGTCTTAGGTTCAAGTCTTAGCAAGTCAATAGAAAATTTATGGTTGCAAGGAACAATGGTGACCAAGTCTTTTGAGGAGTGAAAGGTTTGAAGAGCTTGAAACATGCAATATGTGAATATAGAACCAAGAGCAAATGAGGATGTTCATACATGTCATAAATAAAACTAACTTTAGTAAATAGAATAAAATATCAATTCATAGAAAAGTGCAAGAAAGATTGGTTGCGAAAGAGAAGCTTTATATATGGCTCATATTAAGAGGAAAAAGAAAAAGGAATGCGCATGTCTACATAGGATGGCCCATCCATGAAAGAGGAAGGAAAGATAGAGCACCCTTCGTTAAGTTTCAAACTGACCCATGGCTGTCGTGAAAAGTACACTAAAGGAATTGCCTAGATGATTTGTAAATGGAATTGGTTTTTATACTTAGTGACATAATGTTTATATTTTTTTGGAGCATGGGATAAATTCTTGGAATCTAGAAAATGTTTAGGGTGGTATTCATGTGTAGCATGGTATGAGATGTGCATGTGTAGGCTTCTGTATATGAGTAACCAATGTAAGTTTAGCGTTTTTTTCATAGTGGCAAAATTACATGTTGTAATAGGTAGAAAAACAAAATTGATAAGGTGAACAAAATTACCTTTTTGCAAAAAGCAGTAAATTTCTCACAGTAGTTTTTGGCATCTCGTGTCATTCTAGATTTGGAGAGCTCTTTGATTTTGGGCATTGCTTCAATCTTTTCAGTTTCTATCAATTTTAACACTTCTTATATGTATTGTAAGCTCAAGTTGAGCATTGAGGAGGGCATTTTGGGGATCTAGAGTAGCAAATTATACAATTTTCTAAGATCTTAGTGGTTGTAGTAAGTTGTTAGTAACGATGTAGGGTTTTTGAGAGATTGGAAGGTCTTAGAGGCAAAAATTGGTTGATTTCTTCCTTGTGTACAATTGAATTACAACAAATTGAAGTGTCATTGGTTCTAATTGAGAAGTACACATTTTGGCTAGAGTTTTCTACTAAAGTGGGTTTCTCTATATTGCTGTCATTCTTTTGTGGTGTTCATTTCTCTTTATCTTTCTTGCAAATACCTATTAATTCATGCAAGTTTATTTTAGTCAATTGTGTTTGCCATTGTATTCGTCATTGATTTACCATCTAATAGAATAAAATACTTATATTTTGGCTAGAGTTTTCTCCCAAAGTGGGTTTCTCTATATTGTTGTTCTTTTGTGGTGTTCATTTCTCACTATCTTTCTTGCTAATTGTTTGTAAGTTTATTTCAATCAATTGTTTTGTCCTCCAACGTAATTGTTGTTGATGAATCATCAAATGGAATATCCAATCAATTGTTATCAAAGCAAGTTTTTTGTTTTTTGAAGTGGTTGTTCTCAATTGTTATGAATTTCCATCTGATGACCTATTTTTAGTTAGTTCACTTTATTGGAACCTTGTAAGAGTCTCTTAATATATAAGAAATGGGAGATTGTTAGGACCATGTGTTGTAAACCTTGCAATTGCTAATATTGCAATTATTTATCATTTATTTAATATTGTAAATATTAGATCCTCATAGAAAAAGGGAAACACATATGGTGGCAAGTTTGAGATTATTTTGTTATCACTCTCTATCATGTTTCATTGGTCTTATGATAGTTGTAGGAATTAATTGAATATGGGGTTAAAAGTTGGACTAGTCAAGGCATCTTTGATTGATTATTTTAGCCATCTATAAGAGGCGTGTAAGTGATTAAATTGAACCCACATGGATAAATTGAGATTTATAATTTACTCTTACATTCATAGGGGTTAATATTCATCATAGAGAGTTGCATTCTATCTTGGGTGGAGATATTTGTGGAGAAGGGCACATGGGTCCATATTGGACTATATTGACTATGACTTGGATCATGGTTTTTGGAATTAATTGGTAATTACTTGAACCTCATTGGCCTTTAAATTAAGGTCTTGGGATGCAAATTATATGCTAAATTTTATTTAGGGTTATTATGTCAATTCTTTTCTAGATATAGAGTGTTGATCTCTATTAAATCACACATACTCTTAACATTATTTTGCAACCTTATTTGAAGATAAATACATTGGGTGTGTTTTGAAGGATATGTTTCCATTTTTCTCATGTTTTTATATGGTATATCTTGTGTCTCTTTTCATTACTTAACTAATTTTACTTTGATTTGTTATTACTTGCATAATTTCTCTATAACTTTAATGTGGATGTAGGTATAGTTTCCTTTCATTAACGCCATCATTGTAATTAATGAAGATATATTTTTATTCTTTGAATTCTAACTTGTAAATTCATATATGTATTGCAACAAAAAATGATATGTTGAGGTGATGGATTTTTACCTATCCAATCTTCCTTAGGGGTCAATAATTATTAATTTTGGAGCTATAATCAAATAACAATTTTTTCTCATTATTCCCACTTATGGTTTTAATGAAATAGGCTTCACCAAGAATACTCCTAGCCTTATCCATTAGAATAATCTCCATTATATTTTCAAATACATTCTATTAGGGTCTTACAAAATTTGTAAAAAATTACTAAACAAAATTATCCATCTTTATTTGTCCTCAAAACCTTGATCTTAATTTTAGTCCAGTTCTCTAAAAGAGTTTTGAACTCTTTGAACCTATTGAAGAACTCCATTATATCTCCTCAAAATAATGATATTATTTTTGTTTGGTTCTTCATAAGAGCTTTGAACTCTTTGAACCTATTGAAGACCTCAAATTTATTTATCAGAAAGAACATCCATGTTTACCTTAAAAAAATATTAACTAATTAAATAGAGTATACATATTTTCCAAGTGAAGATGCATCTATTAGACTATAAGCATTATTATGATTCAAGTACAGAATTCCTACAAATCTAGTGGAGCTTGAATAAAATTTAACATGATTTTTCTTTTCATAAACACAATGTTCACAAAAGTCAAAATCTAAGGAAAAACAAACTAACCCCTCTACCAAATATTATATTTCAAGATCTTAAGACATTTCTCACCAATGTGACCCATGAATTTATGCCACAACACAATCTTGTCAACAAGAAGCTTATGAATCCTAAATTAGGATCCTTAGAACTATTACACTCAAAGGAGTAGTAACATCAAGAAAAAATAAATTTCTAGAATGGAATCCATTAGCTAACAACAGGGATCCACAAAATCTAGCATAATTACTTATTAGAGTCCATTTACAAACCTACATAATTTATGTTTTAACTAAAAAAGTTTTTTTTTTTCAAAAAATGGATGTGTAGAATGCCAAAAAGAGGCAATCCTTCCATTTCCAAATATGAGCTTGAATTTTCCATGATTATTTATCTTGAGATATTTTGTACCCCATTAAAACTGTCCACCATCACAACTCTCTATCATGTCCCTTTTTCCAGAAAGACAACTACAAAGTAGAATCTGAGAATCCTACCGCATTCCTCCATAGGAGCAACCTTGGTTTGTGGTTTTGGACATAACATCTATAATAAAGGCCTCAAAACATATCTAGAGCTCATGGGAAAAGGATCATATACTAAGAAGATATTGCCATCAGAAGATCATCAGTTCAGGTTCACTATACCAAATCAAAATCAGTTCTGGGAATCCCTCCACATTCCTTCATAGGAACACGTTCAGGTGTGCAATTTGGAACACAATACCTATGATGACACTTGCACATCATATCCAAATATTAAGAGAGGGATTGGACAACATAAATATATTGCTATTGGAAAGCGAATGTGCTAGTCAACTGACACCCACTTCTATAGACTTGAAGGATAAGACATCACAAGATCATGTGGCAGTAACGATGAGGTTAAGCAAGAAAGGGAAAGGCAAGTGTGTGAATGGATCTGCCATTGGGAAAATGTGTCTCAACCTTGCAAACACATAAGGTACTATTGATATGTCAACGTGGGGGGGTGCAGGGGGTATATTTTATTATTGTAAATTTGGACCATTCATCATTAGGTCTTAGATCTAACGATCGATATTTTGTTGGCTTGACTTGACCTAGAAGGAAACCCTATTTTATTAGGGCGTTGTATTATGATTGTGTATTGTGATGTATTTTGAGAGTCTAATAGCGGTTGTGTTTCTAGATATTTGGTTGGTGACACTCCTATGAGAAGCTTGCTCTATAAGTATATTGTAATCTTTGTCAATTTTGAATAATATATTGGGCAGGTTTAGGAGTGTGGGGGTTTTATCTCGAAAGGGTTCCCCCCACATAAATCACTGTGTTGTTGTATGCATGATATTTATGTTTAAATTTATGTAACTATTAAAGATCTGCAAAAGTTTTGCATTATCCTCCTCTCAAGATTAGTGTAGGAAGTTGTTCTGCTACCTTAGCTTCCTTACACTCGCAAAGTGGTGTGATTATTCTAAAGGAATCTACGTTGGCCTTAAGGCTGACCTAATGTAACGTGTTGGGAATTCAAATTTTGGTCTTTGATGCCAATTAGGCTCAAGACCGACCTATTCCTTAAAGGGGATTGTTAGCATATAAATGTAGGAAATCAATTCATGTAAGGGCATAGAATTATTATGTGAATATCTGATAAATTTGGGATACTAGTGTTCTAATTCCTTCTATGGATGAAAACCCATAGGTGTGGTGTTCATTGGATGAAAACCTAGTGTTCACTAGGATCATAGAATGAAACCCCTTTGGTTCTTGAGGGTATTCTCATTCAGGGATTGCATCTGAGCTTTAAGGATTTTGTAGGGAAGTTAGTACTATTGTTATTTGACCCGTGGTGATATGGAAAATCATTCCAGATCATTGTTCTAAATTGTAGTCAATAAATTATACATACATTCTAGAGTTCTCATCATATTTTGGAGTAATATGTGTTGTGCCTATTTTATTGTGTTTTGAATTCCATCTGTAAATTACTATTTGTTAAAAATATATGTTTGGGACATTATAGTGGTATCATAGCAAGATTTTTCCAGCTTGTAGGGTTTTCTAATCATTAATGTTGTCAAGTGAAAGGGAGATCAGGCTTTAGAGGAGAGAACTAAAGAAAGAAGGTTAAGGAGAAATGATGGAGGATGATGAAGCCAAAGAAAAATTTGAGGAAATGACACAAGGGAAAAATTGCCTCGTCAACATGTTCAACTAGATGTTTCAATGGATATAAACTAACACAAGGAAGGAGAATGATAGTATTAATGGAGCTGGTGCATTTAGTGAATTGAGTGGTCGAAAGGGGAAGGAGAAGGTGATCACTACACAAAGTTCTAGAACAAACTTTAGTAATAGGCCCCTTAAGCCTAAGTTCATTCAAAGGGTGGAAGAAGTTCTAGAGGAAGAAACCACCCTCCGAGATGACATCTCAAGAGCTTATGAAGAGTATAGGGATTTGGATCCTCCAATCAAAGAGATCTTGTCTTTGAGAGATTTCATGGCAATGAAGAAGAATAAAAGGGGATCTTACCATTCACCTCTTAAGCCAAAAGAATTGGAGCACTCATTGGGAAAGCTATCTATTTCCCCTTTTGATGGATCTAAGAAAAGCATTGCTAGAGCATGGTTGCCAAAACTTGATACATATTTGGCACTCAATCCAATGTCCGAGGAAGATGCCATGAAATTTGCCTCTAAATTTGGAAGGAATTGCTCATGATTTGTGGTACCATGGTCTGATCACTCAAGGCCACAAATTGATCAAATCTTATGATGAGTTATACATAAAACTAGTTGAGAGATTTGATAGAAGAGATCTAGAAGAACATTTTAGAGAATTGGCTCACCTCAAGAAAAAAGAGAGTGTGGAGGAATATGTTGCAGATTTACAAAAGCTATCATGGTAATTGACATATTAGAAAGGAGAAGCATAGTCCTATTCATAGATGGCTTGGAGGAATAACTTAGGGGCTTGGTAAAGGCTTTCCATGTCTCAACACTTTAGGAGACTATCTAGAAGGCTTTTGATCTAGAGAATTATGTTCCTCAGCAAAAATAAAAACATTCAATATGGAATAAGAAAAAAGGGAGTTTCCAAAAGAAGCCTGCTCCCCTTGTTGCACCTAAGAAGAAGTATATAGAAACCAAGAATGAGCTTAGAAGGAAGAAACTTTGTTTCTTTTGTAGAGAACCATGGGTTCTAGGACATAGGTGTCTTGGAAAGGGGAAACTCCGCTATATAGAAGTCATCTCTAAAAAATAATCAAAATTAGATGGGTCTAAGGAGTTTCATGATCCAAAAGACATCCCTCCGGAGGAGGAAGATAAGGATAAGGAAAATGGTGGTATTCTAGCATTTCTATCTAGCGTACATAGATACCATTATTTCAAGGTCCGAGGAGTCCTTATAGGATAAAGAGTAACTATCCTGATCGATGGAGGAGCTACTCACAACTTCATTAATGAGGGACTTGTGAGGAGATTGAGGGGTTCACTATCACTGTGGTAAATGGGTATAGCTTACCTTACAAGGAGAAAGTATAGAAGTTGGAAATAACATTTGTAGATCATAAGGTTTGTGATGATTTCTGTCATTGGGTGGGGTGAAATTGATGTGATTTTTGGTGTGTAGTGGTTACATTCATTAGGTGAGTACACCACAAACTACCAAACGATGGAGATCAAGTTCAAATCCAATGGAGAAGATGTGGTTCTAAAGGGAATGGCTAATGGAGGTCCACAAGTAGTTTCAACTATGAGAATAGAAATGATATTCTAGAAGAACTAAGTTTCTTGGACTACTAGTTGTTTGGTGATTTCAAAGGACTCTCTTAAAGGTAAGAATGGTCAAGTTCATATTGATATACAAAATATTTTGGACAAGCATAGTTTAGTTTTCAGTGACATGCCCCCTAGACTGCCACCAGATAGAGGGTTCCATCATATCATAGAAATTGAACTAGGATCAAAGCCGGTTATGACAACTCCTTACCACCATCCCTAGATGTATACGAAAGAGATATAGAAAGAAATAAAGAAGTTGTTAGATATGGGGTACATTAGACTAAGCTCTATCCCTTTCACATCTTTTGTGGTGCTTGTAAAGAAGAAAGATGACACTCTCTGAATGTGCATAAACTACCGGGCATTGAATAAGAAGACCATTAAGAACCGATACCCCATATTGTAGATGGATGAGATAATTGATGAACTACATGGTGTGGCTTACTTCTCAAAGATTGACTTGAGGTCTGAATACCACTAGATCCAAATGAGGGAAGAAGATGTTTAGAGGACTGATTTCTGTTGTCACTATGGGAATTTTGAGTTCCTAGTTATGCCCTTTGGTCTCATCAATTCTCCAAAAACTTTCCAATCATGCATGAATCATGTTTTTGGTGAGCACTTGAGGAAGTTTGTGTTAGTTTTCTTTGATGATATTATGATCTATAGCAAAACATGGGAAGAACAATTGAAGCACTTGGATATAGTCTTGGGAATCTTGGACCAATAGTCTCTCTTTGCAAATATGTCCAAATGTGAGTTTGGGTCAACAAAGATATTGTTTTTGGGACATGTCATAAGTGCTAAGGGAGTTCATGTTGATTAGTAGAAGATCCGAGCCATCTTAGACTAGCCCCCTCCCATGAATCTGTCTTAGCTAAGAGGTTTCTTTGGACTGTGTAGCTACTATTAGAGGATTCTCTCAGTCTATGAAACCTCTCACCAATTTGACTAAAGAAGGAGCCTTTGAATGGAAAATGAAAGCACAAAGGACCTTTGAGAAATTAAAAGAGGTAATGAGCTCTTGTACGGTTCTTGCAATTTTTGATTTTTCACTCCCATTTGTTGTAGAATGTGATGCTTTTAGTGAAGGGATTGGAGTTGTTTTCTCCTAGAAGGGACACTCCATATCATTTGAAAGTAAGAAATTGAGAGACCATGAAAAAGGATATCCCATTTATGATGAGGATATGCTAGCTATAATGCATGCCTTGGAGAAATTTTAGCAATACCTAGTGTGTAGAAGATTTGTGATCAAGACAAACCATAAAAATCTGAAATTCTTCTCGAGTAAAAAAAATTTGAACAAAAGACAACAAAAATGGGTCAGAAAACTATAAGCATATGATTTTGATATTTATTATATCAAGGGAAATAAGAACACAGGGGTAGATGCACTCTCTAGAAGACCTACACTATGCCATGTGTCCATCACACCAATTGATTGAAGGATTCCATCACGGAATAGCATGCTAAGGATCCTTTTGCTACCAGTGTCATAGAAGGAGTAGAGAAGGATGACCACTATGCAAAGGTGGAAGGCCTAATACTCTTCAAAAATAGGGTATTCTTGGTTTTGGGATCTAAGGTAAATGAGAAGATATTGGAGGCTTACCATAATGGGCCAAAAATAAGGCATCCCAGATTCTACAAAACTTATCGGAAGATCAAGGAAATGTTTGATTGAAAGGGCCTTAAGGAGGTTGTTCTATCATACATCCAAGAATGCGTCACATGCCAACAAAACAAGGGGGAACAAGAGTTTTCAACCGGATTCCTACAACCTCTTCCAATTCCAGAGCACAAATGGGAAACTATCTCCATGGATTTCATCACTAGATTATCCAAAGAACAAGGTAAAGATTGCTTCTATGTTGTAGTGGACAAATTGACCAAGTATGATCATTTCTTTGCCATATCTAGTGACTATAAAGCTCCATAAGTTGCTAAATTGTTCTTCAAGGAAGTTTTTAGGTTGCATGGATTGCCCAAGAACATTGTTAGTGACAGAGGTAGTCACTTCCTCAAAATTTTTTGGAAGGAGTTATTTCATTTTCTAGGCATCAAACTTACCCCTAGTACAATTTACCATCCACAAACTGATGGGCAAACTAAAATTGTAAACAAGTGGTTGGAAGGATACTTGAGGAGCTATATCACTAGTTAGTAGGTGACCTGGATCAAATGGCTGCATTTTGGAGAATATTGCTACAACACAACTCATCACATGTCCATTGGTAGGTCTCCATTTAGATCCCTCTATGGATATGATGCATCAAACTTTGCAGAATTATCCCTCACACAATAGAGTTTTGACAAGTGTTTTGGTTAATCAAAGTCAAAACATCTTGAGAAATCTCAGGGATCATTTGCAAGTTGCCCAAAATCAGCAAAATATGTATGCAAACAAAAAGCACATAGAAAGAGAATTTGAGGTAGGAGATATTGTGTTTATCAAGTTATAGACTTATATATATACTTCCATCAAGAAATGAGTAGAGAAGCTCAAGCCTAAGTTCTATGGACCATACAAGATAATCCAGATGATTGGAGAAGTTGCTTATGAAGTAGAACTCTTGACAGATAGAAAAATATGCAATGTCTTCCATGTCTCATGCCTGAAGAAGGTTTTGGGATTGAATATATCTCTTGCTACTAAGTTACCACCTCTTGATGGTGAAGGGAAATTCATCCTGATTCCAAAAGTTGTGATTGATACTTAGGTCAAAAATATAAGGAACCAAAATATAATGGAGCATCTTATTCGATGGAAGGAGTTTCAAATTGAAGATGCTACCTAGGAAGGGCTTGAAATCCTAGAGCATATGAGTTTTCATTGCTTGGGGACAAGCAATTTTTAGAAGGGAGGATTTGTCATGTCCCTTTTTCTAGAAAGACAAATACAAAGTGAAATATGGGATTCCTACCACAATCCTCTATAGGATCACACCTCGGTCTATGGTTTGAGACATAAAATATGTAATGAATTCCCCAAAATATATCAAGATCTTGTAGGAAAATGATCATATACCGAGAAGATATCACCATCAAAATATTGTCAGTTTAGGTTCATTGTACTAGAAGAAAATCGATTCTAGGAATCCCTCCACATTCCTCTATGGGAGCGAATTTAGGTGTGTGGTTTAGAACACAAAAACTGATGAAACTTGCACATCATATCCAAATCTTAAGAGAGATGGATTGGGAAAAGGAAAAATATTGCTACTTGTGCTAGTCAACTGGCACCCACTTTTATAGGCTTGAAGGATAAGACATTGTGAGATTATGTGGCAATAATGAAGAGGTTTTAGGAAGTAGGAAAGGGAAAGGCAAGCATGTGGATGGATCCACATGGTGGCATGGTTATTCCAAAGGAATCTACGCTGGCCTTAAGGATGACCTAATGTTACATGCTGGGAATTCAAATTTTGGGCTTTAGCACCAATTAGGCTCAAGGTCGACCTATTCCTTAAAGGGGATTGTTAGCATATAAATTTAAGACCTAAATTCATGTAAGGGAATGGAATTATTATGTGAATTTATTGTAAATTTGGGACACTTGTGTTCCAATTCCTTCTATGGACGAAAACCCATAGGAGTGGTGTTCATTGGATAAAACCCAGCGCTCACTAGGATTTGAGGATGAAACCCTTTTAGTTCTTGAGGGAATTCTCATATAGGGATTGCTTTTGAGCTTCAATGATTCTATAGGGAATTTAGTACTATTTTTCTTTGATTTGTGGTGATTTGGAAAATTATTCCGGATCATTGTTCTAAATTGTAGTCAATAAATTATACATACATTCTAGAATTCTCATCATATTTTGGATTAATATGTGTTGTGCCTATTTTTTTGTGTTTTGAATTCCATCTGAAAATTAGTATTTGTTAAAATTATATGTTAGGGACACTACACTCTCCTACTAAAAAAAAATCAATGGGGATTCATGTGGAAAGGATATCTAGAATCAATCATTCCTTAATACTCACATGCATGTATATAAACGAAAACACCAAAATATCTCTATTGTCTTCATTTGAAGCCTTCAAATCTAAATCATTTGTAAACTCTTTTTAACAATTTTTCTCTTCATAATGCTTCTTAATTTGACCATATTTTAATAGTAGCATTATTTATACTAGGATAATTATATCTTGCATTATTCTTAGACCCATTATCCTTATTTTCTTTATTTCCTTTTTCTTTTGAATGACTTTTACCAACCAAAGCATCCTTAAAGGACTAAATTTTTCTACCTCATTCATTTTGAGATAAGGCACCAAACATATCGTTATGTTTTAAGTTGGAGATGGTACTACTAATAACCATGATAAGATTCTTCCATAAATCTAGAAACATACACAATATGATAACATACTGATTTTCTTCCATATTTACATCAATAAAAGCTAATTGGCTCACCATAATGTTGAAGGAATTAAAGTACTCTATTATGGAATGACATACTAAATGAATATATTTTAAATAAATTTTATAATAAGGGACTTTGTAAAATACAAGTTTCCTAGCCTTTTCTATTGGTTCTTTGTGGGAAATTCTCTTAATACAACCAAGAGTACTAAATTAGAAAGGTAAAACAAAACAAAACTTTGTAGATTTTTATCAATCATTGCCTAGTCATTTGTGTGTGCTATAAATATGTGAGTAAATGAATAATAAAACACACAATCAATGAGATGTGTTACATTAGAGAATTGAATCACAAGATTAATTGAATTCAAAAAACAATCAATCCCAAAAACCGTTCCATTGTTTCCTATCTCTAAGGATTCCTTGAATCATAATGGCTCTCAGATTTTGCTTTGCACTATGACTTTTAGAATGACAACCTAGAGAATGGATGTTGTAAAAAAATATGTAAGAATCCTAGTTCCTACATGATTTGATAAACTATGTGATATGTTATAAGTGATAATTGTGATATGATAATGGAGATAAAACTGAAGACTATAATGCAAATGTTGTATAAACTACTATGATAATGGAAATATAGCTAATAACTAAGACATGATTCCAAATTTCTATGCAAATACTATGCTAAATGCTGAATAATCTAATGCTCTAATGCTCTAAATTATCACAAATGGTTTTTGCATAGTAAGTTTTCTCAAATATGTGTTATGAAAAGTTGGAGTATGATGTTGTATTTATAGGATTTCCAAGGCATGTTGTGATGTGGCAGGATTCAACGATCAAGATTATGGTCTAGAGAGATCGACGGTAGAGGATGAAGAAGTTAGAGAGAATCATGGAGATGGTTCCCTTTAAAAGAGAACTTTTCTAAGTGTTAAAGAGAATCAAGTGGATGAAGAAGCCATGTGTCTCCAATCTTGCTAGGATTTTGTTGATGGAAATTCCTATTTTACAAATTAGAAATATTTAAATTCATGTGACACATGGTGAGGTGGATGATGAGGTGGAAGGAGGTTAGAGATCTATGTAGAAATGTGACAAAATTGAATTTTAATGAGAGGGAATTAATCAAATAAAACAAATTAGTTAGTTTTGTTTATTTAATTAAATCATGAAGAAAAATGATTTTAGATAGGAAGAATTAAGAAATGAACTATATAAATAAATTTTGCTATTTATTTATAAGTAGATGAATTAAGAAGGTTTATTAATTAAATAACTAGTATTCAATTAATCGATTATCCTGACCGATTTTAGGTGTATACAATTTGTAAACACATTGAAGGGTTTGTAAGAAAAAAATATAACCTTAAATCTCTATATCAACAAGGAGATCTATCTTGAGCTTCCAAAGCTCAAAGCTACTATTATTGAACTTTTCAATCTCCATTCTAGATATTCTATCCATTCTCTATACTTGAAAAATAAGTTCACCTATGAAAACCTCCAATTCAAACAAGGATTAATATAAAAATATCTCCTTCCAAAAATATAATAGTATACTAGAGTTTAGATAAATAATGAAAGAAAAATAGACTAGATCTATACACTAATCCAATGAGAGAAACAATGTAGGTAAAAATAAATCTATACAAATTTTAACATAGTATAAGTTTAAAGAACACATGTTATACATTAGGTAAACCATTACAATAAAAATATAGAAACAAAAGCACACTTAATGTAATAATGATAACAAGAAGGCTATAATATAATGTTGAGTTTAGTGCTTCTAATGAAGGTTTTCAACTTTGAATATAGAGCCAATCTGAAAAAGTGTATTGTTAACTTATGTTAGTCTTAGGACTTGTTATCCTTTCGTTAAAACAAAAGGTCTTCATTTTTTATATTTTGTGTCTTGGAGTCTTAGATATTTGCCTTTTGTGAAAAATTTCATGTTTCTCATGGTCAATAATCCCAAATTTTTCTAAATGTTTGGAATAATCAAATATTTTGGAGCCACCAAGAAATCCTTTTTTGAGTTTTCCTATTTCATTGAGAAATTTATATCATCATTTTTGAGAGTTTCCAAATTACGAGGAACCTAAGGAACCATTGATAGGTTTTTTGTTCCCAAGGAATGGTGTAGGGGCACCATGGTCATTTTGTTTTATTTGTGCATTTAGGTGTCTAGGTTGGTGATTTAGGTGTTTTGTCACTTACTTGATGTAAAAAGGTCGAATCAAGACCATTTTACAATGTATGTTGTCATGTAGGGTCATTCTTAGGTGTTTGGTGAAAGTTGTTAAAGAAGTGTAAAAGTTGCTTTGCAACTTATCAGAATTGCTTGTAAGTGGAAGGTGAACAGTCATATTGAGTGGATCTTGTTTGTAACCGATGAGTTACAATTGCATGATGTTATTTTGGCCTCAAAAAATTTGAGGCATAATTGTTGAATCATTTGGAAAAAAGAAGAAGAGAAAAAGGCTCTGTTTTCTATAATTTTTAGTGCATTTTCTGAGTTTTCTTGCTCTTTATGGCCCCGTATAGTTGTGTCATGGTATGAAACTCATGCGAATTGTTAGAGAATTGAATAATATGTTATTTAGGATTGGTTTGATTTATTTTTATTGGGATTGAAGAAAGTTAAAGGGATTTCTTTGCAGACCGCTTAGAAATCCTCATTTCAAGGGTTTATAGTGAAAAATGTAAATAATAATCCATTCCACCGTTGTATTCTGGACAAAATCAATGGAATGGAGGCTTTAGGTTTGTTTTAATTTTTTTCATTGTCTTTAGGATTAGGGGATGGAGTTTGGAAGGTCTTTGTCCAAGCCCTAGCCTAGCATTCTCATGTGTTAGGCTAGGTAAAGTAGAGAAAGTGCAGGACAACAAATTCTAGGTACTATTTGATGTTAAAAAGTGTTGAAAGGGACCCTATGTGACCTTTCAAGACCTTTTTCAAAGAAATTTATGTTAGTGTAATTAATTATTTATTACACTAGCATAAGTTAACTTAGGTCTTAATTAATCATATTAGTCCTAGGTTGCATTTAATTATTTAATAAAGTTGTTGAGATAAGATTCCCTTCTAGAAGATGAGTTGTCTTTTCTAGAACTTATCTCCATCTTGTTATCATTCCCTAGGTAGTTAGTTAGGGTTTCTTGTTGTCACATGAAGTGTGATTTAAACACTTGGCAACATCCTTTGCATTCTAGGTTTAGCACTTGCCTATATAATCAAACATATGTACTCTTTGTAAATTATCTGATAAATCATAATAGAATTTCTATTTTGAGTGCCATTATCATACTTTCTTTGTGGTTGAATATTTCTTCCTGGCAAAGGTCCTCCATTGAAGATTTTATTGTAGCTTCATCAAGGACACATGTGCATCCATCATTCCAACATGGTATCAGAGCTATTCTAGTGAAGGTTCATCCCAAGATCAAGAAAGTTTGGCTAGTGAGATTATTTGCAGGCGTAAGAGTTTTCTTTGCAGGCTAGTTGGCTCCACCCGGGGACCAAGCTGATTTTTGGAGTAGATTGAGTCAGATTTGAGATTTCCATTGTCTTCAGAAGGCCTTGAAACCCTAGGATCGCTTGCCCATTTTTCCAATTTGGACATATTTCATCTAGGAGCCATTTGAGGTATTTTTAAGGGTTTGCAAAATCAATCGTACTATCCGTACAATTTGCAGAAAAAAAAATCTCTCTTGCAGTTGTCCTCTGAGGCAAATTCTTTTTTAGTTGTAGGCATTTTTTATTTCAAAAAAATCGAGCTCATATTTGGCAAAAATTATCATTTTGGGTATTTTTCTATAGTTCTATAGAAAAATTAAAAATTTCGAGGCGACTGCAATTTTTTCGTCCGTTGGCATTTTTATTTTGAATTGCCAATATTGTCATTATTCAAAAAAAAAAGTTTTTGGTCGGCCGCATTTACCATTTGGCAAGGGTGGTACATTTGTCTGCCGTCCTCTATACTACCACCGACCGGGGCATCACCCATCGACCAGGGCATCCCTCACCGACTGGTGACTCCCGCTGGCCGTTCCACTTGCCGACGAATGTGCTGCCATCCATCCCACTGACGACTGACAACCGCTTTGTCGCCGCTCCATCTAGTGGCGCCACCTCGACACTGCTCGACAACCACTCTACCGCCACTCTGCCTGGCGGCCCCACTTTTTTTGCCGTCTAAACACCTGCGGTCACATCAATGACTAGGTGCTTGCACTTGAGGTGCTTATTTTTTGCACCTGTTTAGCCTGCAAGCCCTAATAGGGCAGATTTTTCAAATCGCCATATCTTCGCGCCACGGTGTTGAAATTCGACAAACGAGATATCGTCATAAAGAGAATTTGGTCTACTTTCTAGTGGTGCAATATTTTTTGCAGAATTTTTCTGTCAGAATATTCTATAGTCAACTGAAGTCAAAACCCTAGTTTGGACATAAAGGCTCATATCTTTGCAATCGTTGATCGAATTTTAGTAATCCCAATGGCATCAAGAAGGTAATTTAGAGCTCTTTTCATCCATCCATTCACTTTGATCAATTTTAGCTCCAGGTACTCTTGCATTGGTTTTATTCAATTTGGTGCATTTTGTTCAATAACTTGGATATCCTGAAGCTTGGGAAAAGGATTTTTTTGGGTGACATCACTTCAGTTGCATATCATTGTCATTATCTTTGTAATCTTGGAGATTATTCATAGTTTATTATGGGGTTTTCATTTCATCCTGCTTTGATCATGTTGAAATGGGGAAACTACAAACAATGGAGAAATGCTATCATCACACATCTCCGATGGCTTCTTTTATTGCCACATTTGTATAATCTTGTTCCCCCTCCTGGTACTGACAGTAAGAAATTTGCTTGGAATTGCAAAAGGGATCATGTCTTAGGAGTCATTGCAATGCATATTGATGTTTCCACCTTGAAAAGTGTTGATCATTGTGATTGCCCTCTCACTCTTTGGACTAAAATTTGGGAGATAAATGGAGATCATGACATTCAACCATTCCCAGATGATCCTATTTCAGATTGTCTTATGCCTCTTCATCTTTCAGACAAGATACCCTGTGATGCAGATACTATGCGGGAGTTTGAATATTTGGAATACTTTGAATCTTTGGATGAGGATAAAGAGGGTTCTTCCAATGCTCCTGCTTCTCCATCAAAGACAGTTGATCTACCTTCACCTTCAGTGATTCCATGTGCAAAGTCATTGATTGAGGCTCCTACCATTCCTATTCAACAAGAACATTCTCATGGTAGTGATTCATTACAATTAGTATCACACTGTCTTCTTGATTGGGATTCCTATCTATCAAACATTACATCCTTGTTTGTGGAGTGTCACATTTCAGATTTGGAGGACATATTTGAGGGGATAGCTCTCTTATTTGATGACAACCATTGCACTCTTATTGTCAAACCATCACAGTCTTTGGATCTTGTTCAACATGTACCTAACTTGATTGTGGCATATTCATCTTCATCAGGCAAGGAGACACATGCACAACTTTTAGAGACATCATCTGCACTCCTATACATCTTTCCTTCATTCAATTCCTATCCGGAATGGGAAGCTACCCTACATCTCTACATGGTTTTGTTTCTTCCGAAAGGGAGACAAGTTGTTTGTCCACATTGGATCATATTTTGTCTACATACACTTACCTTTTTTGTAGGTGATCTCATATTTTGGGGGGGCTATTTAGTCTCTCTATTTCCCTCCTATGGGGGGGCTTTTGATTATATTATATCCATGTGATGACTGTTGTCCTTGGGGGGGATAATGTTGAGTCCTCCAATCATCACCTTTCTGCTTTTTCTCTCCTTTTTTGGAGAAGGGTTTTCTTCCCACTGGGTTTTCCCCTTTTCTCTGTTTGTGGGAGATAGTTGCATTTTCATCTTGTGTACATGGGTACCTAAAATGGCCATCAACCAGGACCCATCATCATCATGCATAATCATTACATTTTTCATTTCCTCCCTAAGTTGCACTTATGGGGGGGTGTTAGTTTAATTAATTATTTATTACACTAGCATAAGTTAACTTAGGTCTTAATTAATCATATTAGTCCTAGGTTGCATTTAATCATTTAATAAAGTTGTTGAGATAAGATTCCCTTCTAGAAGATGAGTTGTCTTTTCTAGAACTTATCTCCATCTTGTTATCATTCCCTAGGTAGTTAGTTAGGGTTTCTTGTTGTCACATGAAGTGTGATTTAAACACTTGGCAACATCCTTTGCATTCTAGGTTTAGCACTTGCCTATATAATTAGGCATATGTACTCTTTGTAAATTATCTGATAGATCATAATAGAATCTCTATTTTGAATGCCATTATCATACTTTCTTTGTGGTTGAATATTTCTTCCTAGCAAAGGTCCTCCATTGAAGATTTTATTGTAGCTTCATCAAGGACACCTGTGCATCCATCATTACAACACTTTAGTGTTTGGAGGCTGAATCTCTTGTAGATTCTTTGTAAAGGAGGCCTAATTTGGCCTTATTCCAACATAGCAGGTCAAGATTGATAGATTTGTTACAAAATAACCTATGTCACAAGTGAGATATGTTAGATTTGGACCTAATGGGTATCTGAAAAGGTCTTGGTTTCATGGAGAGATGACCTTCTCTAAAATATATGCCTAAAAGTGTTGATTTGGAGACCTAGTTGTGAACACTAGTGAGTTTGTGCAAACCTCCATTGTTGGGGTCTTAAGACTCAAGAGAGTGTTGAATTGTGCTAACACTAGTGAGTTTGTGCAAACCTCCATTGTTGGGGTCTTAAGGCTCAAGAGAGTGTTGAATTGTGCTACATTGTGTTAGTTCAAGCTATTCCACCCCTTCTCTACATTATGTGGTATCAGAGCATAGGTTCTGATTGGAAGTGGGAAAGTGAATGAGAGTTGGCATAAACAAGATGCCTCCGTAGAACAATCCAACAACCAAAGAGGTTAAGGAACTGAAAGAGCAGTTGATCCAGAAGGAAAGGCTCTAGAAGGAGTCTCAAGAAGAAACCCTTGCCAGAATAGCAACCCTGGAGAAGAATCAAAGAAGAGGAATGGTCAATGGCGACCAAAGTGATAAGGAGGATGAGGGTGAGAGTGAGAACCCTCTAGCAAGAGTCCATGATGAGGATGAGGACTTGGACCCTGAAGAAAAGAGAATGGTCAGGATGCTAAAGGCTATCAAGGGCGACAATAATCCAAAGGTAAAAGTGGAAGTACCTATGTACGGTGGTAAGTTGGATAGTGAGGAAGTTTTGGCTTGGATAGATACTTTGGACAACTTCTTTGAATTTGAGGAGATACAAGAGGATAAGAAGGTGAAGTTTGGTAAAACCAAGTTGAAGGGCCCTGCCCTAACATGGTGGAACTATGTTCAAGAAGAAAGAGTAAAGAAGGGTAAAAATAAGATAAGTTCATGGGACTGGATGGTAGCCAAAATGAATACACAATTCCTTCCTGCAGATTATGCAATACAAAACTTTAGAAAGCTGCAAAATTTGAAGCAAAGGGAGTTAGATGTGATGACCTATACTGAGGAATTCCATAAATTGAGCATAAGGGTAGGACAAATAGAGGATGCGATAGAAAAGGTTGCAAGGTACTTAAATGGCCTTAGACTCAATATACAAGATGAGATTGGTCTTATAACTCCTAGAACAATTGAGGAGTTTTTTCAATTGGCAACTAAGGCAGAGGAAAGAATCAAAAGAAGGAAAGAGCAACAAGGAAGATGAAGAGGGAAAAATTTCAAAGGTAGAGGCAACTATGGTGCAAGAGGGCAGTCACAAAAATAACAAGGTGAAACAAGCAGCCAACAAGAACAAAGGGGAGAATCAAGTGGCAGAGTAACTTTTGAGGAAGGAGATTTCGTGGTAGAGGAAGGTTTGGTGGACAAGGGAGAGGATCTGACACTTTCTTAGGAAAATGCTATAGCTGCAATCAATTTGGACACCTAGCTTGGAAGTTCTCAGACAAACAAGCATAAAATTCTCATAGTGGTGAGTGAAGGACTCAAATTGTACATGAAGAGGACACCGAAAGTGTGAATTCACCATCTCAACAAGCTACCCTTGAGGTAAGCGAGACATTGATGATGAGGAGAACACTTATCAAGGTGCCAACAACCAAGGAGCCTCCACAAAGAAAATAATTGTTTAGGAATACTTACAAGTCTCATGGAAAGGTATGAAAAGTAGTTGTTGATTCAGGCTCTACTGATAACTTAGTGTCTTTGGAAGTGATTAAAAAACTAAAATTGAAAAGGATTCCACACCCTACACCTTACAAAGTGTCATGGCTAAATAAAGGTCAACAAGTTTTGGTCAATGAGCAGTCATGGGTAGAGTTCAATATTGGGGGTTATAAGGACAGAATCCTTTGTGACATCATCCCCATGAATGTTTTTCACTTGCTACTAGGAAGGCCCTGGTAGTATGATAGAAAGGCCAATCATGATGGCCATAAGAACGTCTATGTGATAGATAAAGAGGGTACCTCATACACTTTGACACCCCTACAACATGAAGAGTTTGAAAATCAAGTTGGTTATAGTGTCATGGTAGTAGGAGAAGAGTTTTTGAAAACTTTGAAGGATGAAGGAGGTTAGGTATTTTCCTTAGTGATTAGACTTAAGTCCAAGTCCGTTTTAGCAGAAAATAAGATGGAAGACCTACCTAGTGAAGTTCAAACCTTGTTAAATAAATATAAAGGTATTGCAGTAGATGGATTGCCAAGTTCCCTACCTTCCATGGGAGAAATTAGTCATCATATTGATTTGATCCCTGGCTCTAGTTTGCCAAATAAGGCTGCATATAAGTTAACCCCTGAAAAAAATGAAGAAATAAGGAAGCGAGTTCAAGAATTGTTGGATAAAGGTCTAATTAGGGAAAGTTTGAGCCCTTGTGTCATCCCTACAATTTTAGCACCTAAAAATGATGGGTATTGGAGGATGTGTACGTAATATACGTCTATAAACAAAATAACCATAAGATATAGGTTTCCAATACCTAGAATGGAGGACCTAATGGACTGTTTGGGTGGTGCATGTCATTTCTCAAAAAATGACTTGAAAAGTGGATACCATCAGATTAGGATCAGAGAGGGAGATGAGTGGAAGACTACTTTTAAAACCAATGAGGGTCTCTATGAGTGGATGGTGATGCCATTTGGGCTTTCAAATGGACCTAGTACATTTACGAGTCTAATGAATGAAGTATTAAAACCCTTCATAGGTAGATTTGTAGTTGTCTACTTGGATGCCATACTTGTGTTTAGCAAGACAAAAGAAGACCACTTAAAGCACCTTGACATGGTTTTGCAGAGGCTACATGAGGAGGAATTGATGATAAATCTAAAACAATGTGAGTTCATGAAAGAAGAGCTAGTGTATCTTGGTTTTTTCATCTCCAAGGGTTCATTGAAGATGGATCCCCACAAAGTAGAGGCCATTCTCAGTTGGAAAACTCCAAGGACAGTAGGAGAGGTGAGAAGCTTTCATGGTCTTGCAAGTTTCTATAGAAAATTCATTAAGAACTTTAGTCATATCTACTCACCTATCATTGACACCATTAAGGGAGACAAAAGAAGAAATTCCAGTGTACTAATTAGGTAGAGAAGAGTTTTGAATATCTAAAAACTAAAGTGGCACAACAACTGATACTTGCTCTCCTTGATTTCAATAAGGTTTTCAACATAGAAATTGATGCTAGTGGTTTTGCAATAGGTGCAACACTAAGCCAAGAAGGCAAACCAGATGATTTCTATAGTGAAAATCTAAATGAAGCAAAAAAAACGTATTCATCATATGACTTAGAGCTCTATGCATTGGTGTAGTCACTCAAGAAGTGGATACATTATATTTTTCCCAAGGAATTCATTGTGTTCACAGACAATCATGCTATGAGTTTTCTAAATAGTCAAGATAAGTTAAGTCTTAGACATGTAAATTGGATTGAATACTTGCAAAGCTACACATTCACAATTAAGCACAAAAAGGGACAAGCCAACAAGGTAGAAGATTCCCTAAGCAAGAGATCCATGATGGTGCAGTAGATCCAACTTCAAAGTCTGGGTATAGAGGCATTGAAAGGCATGCATATAGTTGATGAAGATTTCAAAGAGGTATACTCTATTTGTAATCAGTTTAAAGGTGTTTTCCATGACGATTTTTCTAAATTTTTATTACAAGATGGACTGTTATTCAAGGGTGCTTAGCTGTGTGTTCTACAATTCTCCACAAGAGCTAATTTGATAAGGGAAAAACACTGTGGCAGTCTAGGTGGACACTTTGGTGTTGATAAAACACTAGAACAAGTAAGAAGGTTTTATTTTTTTGCCAATAATACATTCAGATGTCAGAAAGTTTGTTGAGAGGTGTGGAATTTGTCAAAGAGCCAAGGGCTCTATCTCAAATTCAGGGATTTATCAACCCCTACCAATACCTAGCAAGACATGGGAACATCTGAGTATGGATTTTGTATTAGGCTTACCAAAAACTCAAAGGGGAGTGGACAATGTGTTTGTAGTTGTTTATAGATTCAGCAAAATGACTCATTTTGTTCCCTAAAAATGCACAAGTGATGCCTCAAATATTGCAAGCTTATTCTTCAAGTAAATAGTCAAAATTCATGGCTTGCCACTCACCATAGTTTCAGATAGAGATTCAAAGTTCATAGGTCACTTTTGGAGGACCTTGTGGAATAAATTGGGAACAAATTTGACCTTCAGTACTGCCTATCATCCACAAATAGATGGGCAGATTGAAGTGGTCAATAGATCATTGGGAAAATTTCTTATGTGCCTTACAAAAGAACATGGACATCAATGGGATCTTGTTCTCCCATAGGAAGAGTATGCTTATAATGACTCCATTAATAGAAGCATAGGAAAAGGCCCTTTTGAAGTGGTGTATGGGCTGAAACCAAGAGGTGTCTTTGCGCTCAAAGATCTGAGTGGATTGGAGAAAAGAAGTGAAAAGGGAGATGAGTTTTCCATAGCCATGAAGTACATACATGAACAAGTTAGGGACAACCTCAATAAAAGTGTTGAAAAGTACAAATAACATGCAGATTTGAAAAGGATAAATGTTCAGTTCAAGGTATGGGATTTGGTGCTTGCACATTTGAAAAAGGAGAGGTTTCCTAAGGGAAAATACACCAAGTTACAGATGAAAAATAATGGACCATGCAAGGTGGTCCATAAATTTGGGGAGAATGCATATGAGATAGATCTCCCTTCTGGAGTTGCTATCTCACCCATATTTAATGTAGTTGACCTATACCCTTTCAAGGGATTTTTGGATGCAGGTACAAGTGTTGATGCTGATCGAGATTGGGTAAAATATCTACCCCCTACCGAACCATTAAAACTTGAAGCCATTTTGGACACTAAAGAGGTGAAAAGGACAAGGCATAAGGTCTACAATGAATATCTTGTTAAGTGGCATGGTTTACCATCTGAAGATGCAACATGGATTTTAGAAGATGATATCAAGAATCATGGGACATCTGTACAAGAACTGATCTCCAGTGGAATATGAGATTCTTTCCACCCTGGGTGTATTGTGTAGGGGCACCATGGTCAAATTGTTTTATTGATGCATTTAGGTGTCTAGGTTGGTGATTTAGGTATTTTTTCACTTACTTGATGTAATAAGATCGAATCAAGACCCTTTTATAATGTATGTTGTCATGTAGGGTCATTCTTAGGTGTTTGGTGAAAGTTGTTAAAGAAGTGTAAAAGTTGCTTTGCAACTTGTCAAAATTGCTTGTAAGTGGAAGGTGAAAAGTTATATTGAGTGGATCTTTTTTGTAACCGATGAGTTATAGTTGCATGATGTTATTTTTGCCTCAAAAAATTTGAGGCAACATTATTGAATCATTTGGAAAAAAAAAGAGAAAAAAGCTCTGTTTTTTGCAATTTTTAGTGCATTTTCTGAGTTTTCTTGCTTTATATGGCTCCGTATAGTTGTGTCATGTTTTGAAAATCATGTGAATTTTTAGAGCATTGAATCATCTATTATTTAGGCTTGGTTTGATTTATTTTTATTGGGATTGAAGCAAGTTCAAGGGATTTCTTTGCAAACCGCTTAGAAACCCTCATTTCAAGGGTTTATAGTGAAAAAAATGTAAATAATAATCCATTCCACTGTTGTATTCTAGCCAATCAGTGGAATGGAGGCTTTAGGTTTTTTTTTAATGTTTTCATTGTCTTTAGGATAAGGGAATGGATTTTGGAAGGTCTTTGTCCAATCCCTAGCCTAACATGAGAAAGTGTAGGACAACAAATTGTAGGTGCTGTTTGATGTTAAAAAATGTTGAAAGGGACCCTATGTGACCTGTCAAGACCTTTGGAAAAGAGTTTTAGTGTTTGTAGGTTGAATCTCTTGTAGATGCTTTGTAAAGGAGGCCTAATTTGGCCTTATTCCAACGTAGCAGGTCAAGATTGATATCTCTATTACAAAAAAACCTATGTCACAATTGAGATATGTCTGAGTTGAGCCTAATGGATATCTGAAAAGGTCTTTTTTTCCATGGATAGATAACCTCTAAAATATATGCCTAAATATGTTGATTTGGAGACCTAGTTGTGAACACTAGTGAGTTTGTGCAAACCTCCATTGTTAGGGTCTGAAGACTCAAGAGAGTGTTGAATTGTGCTACATTGTGTTAGTTCAAGATATTTCACCCCTACTCTGCATCAAGGAACCCCTAACACACAAAGGCACATCGGAAGACAAGTTAAGTGTCAAAATTTTCATTGGTTCTTGAAACCATAAGAACCTCCACTGGTTGCTAGTTTTCGATGAAGCCTTGACAAAGGAATAAAAATGGTCCTGAGAAAAGAAAATAAGTATTTAGAGGTTCCATAGGAACCAAGAAATATTGGTTCCTTATTCCCATGAAACCCTCAATGAAGTGAAAAAGGAGTAAAGACTTAGTTTTGGAGCTTACAATGATTCTTGGAACCATGGGAACCTTTTAACAGTTCCCAGTTTAAGTCTTGACAAAAAAAGGTGATGGAACAAGGAAGCAAAAGGTGTCAAATCTCTCATTGGTTCTTGAAATCATGAGAACCTTTGATGATTCCTAGTTCTATGTGAACTTATGACAAAGAAAGGATCCAAATCATAAGGAGAGGATAATAAAGGTCGAAGGTTCCTAGTTAGATGAAACCCCTAACAAGATATATTTATGAGGAAAAAAATAAAATAAAAAATAAGTGTTCATCGATGATTTCCTCAATTCAAGAAACTGTAGGAACCCTTGATAGGTTTTGGTTCCTAGTGGGGAAATTTTCTCTAAAGAAGGGTGTGAAGAGCTAAGGCATGAGAGTTTTCAAGAAACTAAGAAAGAAAAAAAAAGGAGTTAGAAATTTTGGTGGTTCTAGGAACCATAGGAATCACTGACAAGTTCTTGGTTTCTAGGGAAACTTCAACTAAAGGAAAAAAATGATGAATCTGGAGGATAATAAAAGATGTGTAATAGGGAAATGATGAATAAGGAAGTATATCATGAATGATGCAACATGGAGGAACATAATAAAAGAGAGGATAAGGTGATTTTAGGTTTATTAGGGAAATCATTAGATATATTTACACTCCATGATGTGGAAGAAGAGCATACTAAAACTTGGTTAATAAAGTTGCAAGGATATAGGAAACATGCACTATGTTCATGCAATGAGAAATTTAGGAGTTGTAACATATGCTAAGGGAGTTATGATATAAGGATATTCTCATCATGCAAGAATCTAGGAGGACTTGAAAATAGTGATTACATATTTCCTTGGATCAGTTCTAGGTCTTTAGGATGTACAATTAAACTAATAGCTATTTGTATGTCATGATGGAGTCTTTAAAAGAGAAAAATCAAGCTTATGTTCCCAATGCCCAAGTTTGAGGTTTGAGTATGTTATAAAAGATTTTTTTTTAATTTATTTCTTAAAAATGGATTTTCCTAGGTTCTCTAAATACTATTGGATATGCAAAAGAAAACGCCTTTTAGAAGTAATATATATTATACTTTTGGGATCATTCATGACCCCAAGTTCTTAGGTAATAGAATATCTTTGACTTTGAAGATAACATATTATAAAAAATAGACCTGTATTTAGTTGATGCACCATTTTGATCAATAAAGAAGCCATTATTACCTTCTCATAATTGTGTGTTATGTATTCTCATTAAATTATTGATCTTGTCTTGTGATAAAAAATATTATCATTGATTTGCAGTGTCATTTCTTTACCTTTATGCAATAGTACATCCATTTTCCAAGTAATAGTTTGTGTCTTGTCAAGTTTATGCAAGTTTTAGCTATGAAAAATCATCATTTGAGTTCTTTGAGGTTACTTGACATTCCTTATGATTTTTTTAATTAAATTTATTCCTTTCTACAAAATAATTATACCAAAAAACATGTCAAATATTGAGTTTTGCATGTTGTGTTGGATTCATTAATCTTATTGTGTATGCTTAGAAAAATAAAAGTCATCTAATATTTTGATGTATCACCTCATTTTAAAATATTAGGCTCATTTTTATGCTTAATTTTTATCCATTTTCCTTGTAGCAGTAGTAGAATAATTTAGTTTCAATTTTTGCATTAGGGGTACCAACCCTCTCTAGAGATTCACTCTAAGTTTTGGTCACCCATACCTTAGGAGTGTTTCTATTTTTTAGTTGGAAGGAGAGTCACCACACTACTCTCCAAAGGGTGCATTCCATCTTGAAAACATGTACCTAAAATAAAAATATCGTACAATCTCCACTCAAATCCTCCAATTTATAAGCTAAGAAGATTCATGAAATCACCAATGGTTTATCAAATCCACAGGCTTAAAACAATGAGATAGCTCTTGGTTCAACAAGTCCAAGTTTAACCCATGCACCCTACTCTAGGAGTAAATCCTCTTATAATAAAATATAAATCACCACAAACTTCTTTGAACTTTATGACCAAGGGGTTTGAATGCAATTCCAAGAACTCCATGTAGGAGAACTAATTATTCTTATTATCCTAGTACACATGGATATTATTAGCTGAAATGTTGGGAAAAGGGAACACTCCTTTGGAGATTTTCACTCTTTAGGGTTTGGCACCTTTTCCCATTTATCATTATAAAAATGGGAATGTAAATGGTATGATTGTGGGGGTTTGATGGACTTAGACAAGATATTTGATAGACATATAGCCTGAAAGGTGAGCCAACCAACCCTTGACCAAATCTAGGATGAATTTAGGGATGAAATGCAATGATCTAACTAGGCCAATGATGTAAATCCCAATTTTGATGCAAATACAATAAACATAAAAGTCATAGACAAATTGGATAGAAGAAATGAATTGAGTAGGACAATGTGCACCTATGGTATAAATTTGAGCCTAGTTTTGAAGGACCAATTCACCCAGGGCGTCTGTGTCCTTGTAGAGGGATTTTAACTTTTTTTTCACAGTCCTCTAGTGCTAGATAAGAGCTTTCCGTTTTTACCTGCAAATCTGTTGGATCACTGTCAGATATTTCTATAAATGAGTTTCTGTGAGTTGTCAAGAGGTAGGGTTTTGATTGCAACAATGGATAATTTATATTCAAACTTCCTTCAAACCTTAAACTTGTACATTCAAAGAGAGAGGAATGGTTGTGCTATTTAGGGGTTTGTCTCAATCAAACCTCGTATTAGTGTTTCCGCTTCCATAATGGAAATGTCTATGGTAAAAGGATAAATGATAGGAAGGAAGATGAATCAACAAAGTGCTACAATTCACCACCCTTCAATGTCTTCCTTGAAGGAATGGAGTCATACACATATCCTCAAGGATTGGATCTTTCTTTCTTGATTTACATGAATTTATTGGATTGCTTGGAGACTTGCAAAGTGGTTAGCCTTCCCAAAAAATGATAGCATGACTATGCTTAAAATCACGTATGATTTAAAATGTTGCTTGGATCTTGAATTGGTGCAATGGATCATTGAAATACTTCTCTTGACAAAAAATTCTCCAATAATTGTTTGTTCTATTTGAAATGATGCAATAACTAGGTATTATAAATAATTATTCAATTTCCCACAAATTAATTACCAATGGTTGAATTTGGACACTGAATTTTCAAATAATAAAGTGTCGACACTGAAATATTTAAATTTAGAGTCAAAATAGGGGGATATTTTTTCCATAATGGGACCAATTCACCATAGGGCATTTGTGTCCCAACCCTATTTTCCAAAAATTAAGGTGTCAGAGGCAAAGTATTAGATGAATACATTTGTTTTTCACTTGCAATTTGTTGGTAATTATTAAAAAAGAGCCATGTAAATTTAGGAAATTAGGTGTTCAATTAGGTCCAATAAATTAATGGGGAGAAAAACATAGTGTGAAATTGTCAAGGGTGACAATTTATGATGCTACATTTAGCCCCCACTTTAGTGAGAGTATGAACTTATGTTTACACTCACACTAAAGTAGAAAATATATGTCAAGAGGGGTTTGATTGTCCAAATGTTTAAGAGATAGAATGAATAAGGATCTAGAGGGAGTGCACAAGACCCCAAGATCCAAGATCCCATGGAAAGATATCATAAGCACAAAGGAACACACACATGTATCAAATGTAGCAAGACAACATACACAAATATACATGACACAAACAAAAAGTATACACGACGAAAACACATGACATAACATGACATATATATGACAAAAAAATGAACACAAACATGATGCAAACACAAGGAAAACACAAAGAAGACACACAAAAGACACAAAAAAGCACAAGGTTAGGACTAAAAGGATTCGAGTTGGTAAGGTAAAGAGGCCTCAATATTAAATTGTCTCAAATACCACACGTCATCCATGGAATAAAGGAATGCTCCCATAAGGACTAGCAAGTCACATTATGCCACATCACTCATAAGCCACATGGATCTATTGGAAAAAAATATGCATTATGCTAACTATCCATGCAATATGATGGGTTCCACAAGGTCAACAAGTTGTGTTATGCTAAAAAAACATGAAACACATAGCTCTAATATCAAGCAAGGTGCATTATGCTCGGTGGCCATGTTAAAAGGTGTGCCCATGAACCACCAAGTTGTGTTATGCTGAATCCATGAACCAATTTTGCCAAAGTCTCACCTAAGAAGGTACATAAAATCAATTAAGAAGGTGCAAAACTCACCTAAGAAGGTGCCAAAATCACTTGAGAAGGTGCAAAGACTTGCCTAAGAGGGCACACAAATTCCAAAAAAACCTAAGAAGGTACAAAAACTCACCTAAGAAGACACATAGACTTGCCTAAGAAGGTGCATAAATTCCAAAATCGCTTAAGAAGGTGTAAAAAATTGCTTAAGAAGGTGCATAGACTCGCCAAAGAATACACATAAATACTAATCTCACCTAAGAAGGTTCAAAATTTTTCCTAGGAAGGAATAAAGACTCACCTAAGAAGGTGCATAAACGTTTAAGAAGACTAACAACACAAGGCCAAAAAATCAAGGTGTGTTATAAATAACACCACCAAAAAAGGTGATTTACAAAAAAAACAAAGGGGCATTTCTCAATTCATGAAGGGTCACACCATAGGGAATATCACACATGACATCACCACCAAGAGGGGACAAGTCATGGAATAAAAAATCACACCTTAGGGAATACTAGCCATAGCATTACCGCCAAGGGGAATGTCATATGCCATAAAAGTCACACCCTTAGGAGATATAAAGCCTAATATCACCACAAAGGAGACATTAGAATGTACTAAGAAGGACACACTTTTATTGCCAAGGTCACACTTCCTAGGATATGTATGCTATCATCATGAAGAAGGGACCATTTCTTATGCAAACAATGAGTGGGAAACTATATGCCCCCCCTTATAATGTTAGTGTACTTTCTACACTAATGTTTTAAGGAGATAGAAAGAGATCCCTTGCAAGAAGGAATGCACCTAGAATAAGGCTACCTAACCCCTTGCCCCCAAGTGTAGGGAGAAAGGTGAGACAAAATGGATGATGATATGCCACTCCTTGCAAGATGAAATATGTTTGCATAAAGCCTAGTTTATACCCCCATACATGGTGGCGAGTTTTGTGTGATACTAAAACTACCACATGGAAAGGAGAAGCAACTAATACTATTTGTCTTTGGATAATATTTTATGATTAATTGAATATATTTTTGATATTTTTGTTATTTGTGAAGGACAATAACCAGGATCTCTTATTATTTCTTGCATGTTGATCTCTATGGGGACATAAATACCTTGTTATTTTATACATCATACTTTTCTATTATAGCCAAATTGTTTCAATAGTTCATAACCTCTTCCATAGATGACTTCCATTTCTTTTGAAGAAGGTGGTTATTCATAATATCTTTCATCTTATGAAGATGTTTAATTTGTGTTTTCCTTATTGTTAGCAATTATGAAATTGGATGTTTTTGATGATTCAATGATAGATTGTGTAGATATCATTGTGACTTCTTTCTCTTTTTCCTAATTTTGATGGTGTAATATTGTGTTCTCCCATGAATGTAGGTGTGAAATATAATGACCCTCAATCATAATATAATAGCTTTGTTATAGATGAAAGAAACTCATATTTGTCTTCGATTTGTAAAGGTTCCATTTTTGAAGTTGGTATCAGTGCTCTAAAAGGGCTCTATTTATGTTTTAGTTTGCAAATTTTTTTAGATTTAGAGTCAACTTTTATCATGTAAACCTTATTTTTGTATGTATACTTCATTAAATGGTAGAATGTTGAAGGAACTCCTTTCATCTCATGAATCCATGGTCTACCCAAGAGAAGATAATATGAAAATTCATGGCACATGACATGGATGGGAGTCTGCAATACAACATTATAAAATTTAATAGGTAATATTATCACACCAAGTTGTCTTCCCACATTATCAAAACCATGGATAGACAAATTATCTAGTTGAATTTTAGTCTTATTTTCTCTAATTTTTTCCAAAAGGTTAACACTACAAATATTAAGCCTTGAACCATTGTCATTAAGGGTACACCTAATCCCCATCTTGTTAATAAAAACCTTTACCATCAAGGCATCATTTTGTCTTTGTGTTTCCAAAGGGGGTAATTCACTTTGATGGAAGATAATGTCCACACTAGCTGAATTCATGCTCTCAAGAAAATATGCTATTTGGTTGCACACCAGGAGGGAAAATAAATTTTTGCAAAGCATTATGATGCATTCCATGATAAATAGGTGATGTTTGAATCAAATCCCACAAGAAGATCTTAGCAGGAGTGTTATGAAGTTGTTCAACAAGATCATATTCTATACCACTACGATGTTGGATATTAGGTGCAGGTGGAAGGTATGGTTGAGGCAATGGGATGGATGTTGGAGTTTTTTTGGTTGCTTATTGTTTCTAGTATTATAAGTGTGAGAAATAATATGATAACTTGGTTACTTCGACACATGGTTACTAGTGAGTTGTTTTGTATAGTTTAGGATATGGCCATGATATTTAGGAGGTCCTACAATGAGAGGTGACTTAGGAGGTCCAAAAATTATAGGAACTTTAGGAGGTCCAATAATCAAAGGAGTTTGAGGAGGTCCAATAATTGAAGAAGATCTAATAGCCAATTGCGCATTCATAACGTAAACTGAGTTATCTACTTGTTGGTGATATTTTATCGAGGGGGAATCTAATGTCACCTTAGCATATTCATATATGAAATCCATCTTACTATCTTTTCAAATAAATGTATGAATTATTTTTTCCTCTTTTCCAATAATATCTTCCCAATTAGGAGATGAAGGGGAAGAGAAACAAACAAAATTCTCATGACACTCAATTATTAGATCTCCTAACACCAAGATACCTTTGTCTCAAGTAGGCAACATATTAGGAGAAGAACAACTATTATTATCATGATTGCCAATGACTATATTCTCTCTTCCCAAGGAGTTTTTCCTTTTCCCAAAAACTATGAAATGTTTGGAAAAGGGAACACTCCTTTGGAGATTTTCACTCTTTAGGGTTTGGCACCTTTTCCCATTTATCATTAAAAATAGGGATGGAAATGGAGTTGGATAAGATATGTGATTGAATTATAGCCTGAAAGGTGAGTCAACCAACCCTTGACCAAATCTAGGATGAATTTAGGGATGAAATACACTAATATAACTAGGCTAATGATGCAAATTATAATTCTAATGCAAATACAATAAACACAAAAAGTCATAGACAAATTTAGACAACAAAAACGAACAGAGAAGGAAATTGTGCACCTATTGTGTAATTTGAGCTTATTTTTGGAGGACTAATTCACCCAAGGAATCTATGTCCTTGTAGAGGGATTTTAGATATATTTTTCGCAGTCCTCTGGTGCTAGATCAGAGCTTTCCATTTTTACCTGCAAATCTGTCGGATCATTGTTGAATATTTCTATGTGAGTTTTCATGAGTTGCCAAGGTGTAGGTTTTTTTTTTTATCAAAAATAAATAATTGATCTTCAAATTTTTTTTCAATCTCCTTCAAACCTAAAACCTACAAATTCAAAGAGAGAGGAAGGGTTGTTTCATTTAGGGGCTTGCCTCAATCAAACCCCATGTTAGTGTTTTCACTTCCACAATGACAATGCCAATGATAAAAAGGATGAATGATAGGAAGGAATGATGAATCAACAAAGTGCTACAACTCACCACCCTTTAATATCTTCCTTGAAGGACTAAAGTCATACACATCTCCTCAAGGCTTGGATCTTGCTTTCTTGATTTGATTGAATTTCTTAGATTTTTTGGAGACCTACAAAGGGGTTATCCTTCACAAACAATGATAACATGAATATGCATAAAGTCACATATGATTTGAAATGATCATTGGATCTTGAATTGGTGCAATGGATCACTAAAATGTTGCTATTGACTCACTTGATAATGCTCTTGACAAAAATTTCTCCAATATTACTTCATTCTTGCTATAGTTTTCTTGTTAGTTTTGAAATGATGCAATAACTAGGAATTTATTATAGAATTGTAAATTTTCACCCATGAAAATTTCACACCATGTTTTTCTCCCCCTAAATTGTTGAGCCTAATTAGGTCCCTAATTTCCTAAATTATGCATTCTATAGCCCATTTGTACCACTTTCTGAGAAATTGCAAGCATTGAACAAATATAAGTAATTAATATGTTGCTCCTGATACTAAATATCTTGGAGAATTCAGCCAGGACCCATTCACCCAAGGGCGAATGGGCCCCCATTTTTTTCCGGAGTCCAATTTTTAACATGTTGAAGTGGTCATCTTAACATTCAAAATTCAAATTTCAAAATGTCAATTATTGAGATTTAATTCTTGGGAAATTAGAGAAATGCCTACAAATACCTAGTTATTTCACCATTTAAAATTTAAGTAACATGAGCAAGATAGAGCTGAAATTTAAGAGAAATTAATATCAACAAGAGAAATTCAAGAGAAAAATTTGAGAGCTTTATTTCAATAATTGAAGATCCTAACATCATGTCAAGTTCTATGTGAGTAATTGTGTGTTCATGTTATCATTTTTTTGTGAAGGCTAACACTTTTTTAGGTCTCTAAAGTAATTCAAGAAATCAAGCAAGCAAGATCCAAGACCTTGATGTGATGTGTGTGACTTCAATCCTTCAAGGAGGCCATTGAAGGGTAGTGAGTTGCAGAAATTTTTGAATTCATCATTCCTTCCTATCATTTATCTTTTTTTTATCATTGACATTGCCATTGTGGAAGTGGAAACACTTACATGGGGTTTGATTGAGGCAAGACCCTAAATGGCCCAACATTTTCCCTTTATTTGAATGTGTAGGTTATAGGTTTGAAGAGGGTTGAAGAAAGATTGAGGATATGTTTTTCATTGTTGCATTCAAAGCCCTAAATCTTTCCAAGACAAAAAATCACTTATAGATTCACCTGGTAGTATTTCAAAAATTTTGCAACTAGGAATCAAAAGCTTAGATTTATCATCAGAGGACCCCAAAGACAAAGAAAAAGTTCCATACAAAGACCCATTCACCATAAGGCGAACAGTTCTGCTACAATACTCAGATCCAACTTCTAGTGATAGGTACAAAATCCTATGTACTTCTTAGATCTGCTTGTAGTTTACTGTTTTAGTTTGTGCATTGTCGAGATCTTATATTTTTCATATTAAGGAATATAGTTCAATTAGTTTAATCATATCAAACCATTTTAAAATAATTCTAAGGCTCAATAGGATGGAGATTCAAGTCTAATTGGCTCACCTTCATGATTGAAAGTAAATATATTCACACTGTTAGTCTCCATCTTAATGAAACAATAGAAAATAATACACACATCTCCCACACACAAATAAAAAACCCTAGGTTTACATGCTAGACCTAGGGTTCTTTATTTTTTTGTTTAATTTATATGTAATTATTCAATTTCCCACAAGTTAAATCCCAATGGTTGACTTTGAACATTTGAATTGCAAATAATAAAGTGTCGACATTGACATATTTGAATTTGGAGCCAAAATAGGGGACACTTTTGTCATAATGGGACCCATTCACCATAAGGCGTTTGTGTCCCAACTCTATTTTATAAAAAATAAGGTGTCATGGGAAAAGTATTAGATGAATGCATTTTTCCACTTGCAATTTATCAGTAATTATTAAAGATTGGCCATGGAATGCATAATTTAGGAAATTAGGTGTTCAGTTACATCCAATAAATTGAGGAGAAAAACATTATGTGAAATTGTCAAGGGTGAAAATTTATGAAACTACATTTAGCCACCACTTTAGTGAGAGTATGAACTTATGCTCAGACTCACACTAAATTAGAAAAATATATCATGAGGGGTTTGATTGTACAAATATTAAAGAGATAGGATGACTATGAATCTAGGGGGAGTGCATAAGGCCTTGGGATCCAAGATCCCATGGAAAGACAACAAAAGCACAAAAGAAAAAAATTTTATGTAATGCAACAAGACAACATACACATACATACATGACAAAAACATAAATTATACATGACGCAAACACATGACATAATGATAACATATATATGAAAAAAAAATGAACACAAACACAATTTAAACACAAGGCAAACACGAAGAAGACACAAAATACAAAAAATTAAACACAAGATTAGTACTAAAAGGTTTTGAGTCGGTAAGGTAAAGATACATTAGTCTTAAATTGTCTCAAATACCAAACATCATCCATCAAATAAATGAATGCTCCAATTATGACTAGAAAGCTGCATTATGCCACATCATTCATGAGCCACATGGATATACTGGCTAGCAAGATATGTTATGCTAGGTTTCCAAGAAATATGATGGGTTCCACAAGGCTATCAAGGTGAGTTATGTCAAACACTCATGAAACACATAGCTCTATTATCAAGCAAGTTGTATTATGCTCAACGACCATGTTAAAAGGGGTGTCCATGAATCAACAAGCCGCGTTATGCTGAACCCATGATCCAATTTTTCCAAAGTATAACCTAAGAAGGTTCAAAGAACCACCTAATAAGGTGAATAAATTTGCCTTAGAAGGAATAAATAATCAACTAAGGAGGTGCAAAAACTTGCCTAAGAAGGCACAAATATTCACCTAAGAAGGTTCATAAACAACAAACTCACCTAAGGAGGTGCATAAAATTTCCTAAGAAGGCACAAAGACTCACCTAAGAAGGTACATAAATGTCTAAGAAGATTAAGAAAGAGAAGGCCAAAACCTCAAGGGGTGTTATAAACAATACCACCACAAAAGGTGCAAAACAACAAAGGGGAATTGCTCAATACATGAAGGGTAAAACCTTAGAGAATATCACACATGACATCACCACCAAGAGAGGACAAGTTTTGGAATATAAACTCACACCTTAGGAAATACTAGCCATAGCATTACCACCAAGGGGAATTTGATATGCCATAAAAATTCACAACCTTAGGGGATATCAAGCCTAATATCACCACAAAGGAGACACTAAATTAGATCAAGAAGTCCACACTTTCATTTCCAAGGTCACACTTATGAAGAGATGTATTCTATCATCACTAAAAAGGGACCATTTTTTTATGCAAACAATGAACAGGAGACTATATGCCCCCTTAAAATATTTGTGTACTTTCTACACTAATGTTTTAAGGAGATAGAAAGGGATCCCTTGCTAGAAGGGACACACCTAACAAAAGGATACCTAACCCCTTTCCCCCAATTGTAGGGAGAAATAAATGAGCCAAGATGGATGATGATATACTACTCCTTGTGAGATGAAATATGATTGCATAAATCCTAGTTTATACCCCATGCAGGGTAGTGAGTATGTTGTGATACTACAACTACCACATGGAAAGGATCAACAACTAATGATATTTGTCTCTTGTATGATTAAGTGAAGGTATTTTTGATGCTTTCTTTATTTTTCAAGGATAGTATGTTGGACTTAAGGTAACACTGAGGGTGAATCAGTGTTCAATCATTTTTAACAGTTTCATCCATTCCAAAACATGAGAGAATTTCAACATTTCATTAAGGAAGGATGTATGCATTAAAAGTAAACACTCATAACATGACACATAATTTTTTTTGCGTGGAAACCCCGTTAGGGGAAAAAACCATGGTGGAGATTAATCCAAAATTTGAGTACTCAAAATATAGTTTTTGTAAAAGGAATGCACTTGCATTTAGGCACACTGCCTAGAGCTCACTGCTCAAAGATAAAGGATTACTACCTAAAAAATTTAGATTAAAACCATCTGAAGGGATGAACTGAGATGATAGCATCTAACAATGCTAGGTAACAGTTCTGGTGAAGCTCATGAATCTTATTTAGGATCTGCTTGTTGTTTTTCCACTTTGCTCAACCCTTTTCTTCTTTTCACATTCGATTCACATTACTGCTTTGCAATGAATCACAACTCATAGAATACCACCTCTATACTACATATACTTCACACACACCATTTTTCAAATGATAAAATCAATCCCTTATATATATCCACAATCAAGGATTAACCTATCCAATAGTCGGCTTCATACAATATCAAGATATTTATAACTTATCAGACAAATCCATCACCAAACCATTTTGTGCATCCTCCAAGAATGGTTAAGACCAAGAGAGGACCCATACAAAACTTAATCCAACAATGAGACTTATAATTAATTTCATCTTATACATCTACATATTCTATCTTTGTTGGGTTGGCCTTCTAACACAGATATTTGACATATTAACACACCGTACCTCCTAGATCACTTATCAGTGAGTGCAAATCAAAACTAAGATATTGCAAACCTCTGGAAACCATCTTCAAGGGTTCATAACCTAAAATAACTATTTGTTGAGATGATTAACCCAATTTTTATACCTTTGACCAGATGTCCTGTTCTTTGCTCTATTATGCCAGTAGGAGCCAAAAATAGTGTTGCTTATGTATGACTTGGGTTTCCATCAATGACAACACCTATAAGAAAAAATTCTTAGCCATATGCCAACAATCTCCCCCTTTGGCATTGATGGTGACACTTAGTGAAAAACATTCATCACTATATTTTCTCCGCCTTAGATATTCTCCCTTTTAGATTTATGATATTTTTTTCACTGCATTCTCCCCCCCTTTGACATCAATGAAAAATCATGGATGCTATATGCAAAAAAAATTCTGCCTCAAAACTCTAATACATATATGCTGACAATTATTCCCCTTTAGACAAAATTTCAAAAAGCTTGAACACTATTTGTAGTTTCCTTTAAAATATTATCTTATGATTTTTCTTCACATCTAGAAGAAACTTCTTCCAACCATCAATTATAGTTCCAATGTTGATAATCAAGCTATTATTTTTGGAATTCTTGTTGATAATCTCAATAAGAGATTCATGGATTGTGATTGCTTCTTCCAATTTTTCACCATCTTGTAGAATTTCCACCAACTGCTCCAACCTACATTCAACTAAATATTTTACCTTCCAAAAGGTGTCCACATGAATATTCTTGGATAGTTGAATTTTTGTTTGAGTTGACTGTAACTCTCAAATTCTCCTTCTGATAATGCCATCCAGATCCTGAGATATGTCGAAGCTTTTTCCAATGTTGTTCAGTTCAGTCTCAATCTAATTCAACTTCTCTTTGTAATTAATGACTGCATGGGGCCAACAAACACAATAGTTATAGTTTCCTATGGCTGAGTTAATGCACTGTCTTAGCTCATTCATCTTCTTTTTAAGATTAGCAAGAGATAGTCTAAATTTCTCTTTCAGGTGAGAGACAATTTCACCTTCTTCACTACCTTTGTCTTTAGAGCCTATTGATTATTTGCTGCATTCAATCATATCTTCAGGTAGAACATCTTTTAGACTTTCCAATCTTATCTTGCAATGCTCAATATGAGCATTCAAAACTTCCAGAATTAAGTCCTGATCATAGGATGGTCTGACTGACCATAACCTTGCAATCTTTTGCATACCACCTATGCTTTGGATAAGTTGTTGAAGTTTCTCTTTTGACAGATCTTCTTCTTCTTCACTACTTTTTTCAATACTGGAGTCATTTTCCAGTGGTTTCTTAGGTTCTTCGTCCGGAATGTCCATAATTTCCTTTTCAATCTTGGGAACTTTGATTCCTAGAGGGCTATATTCAATAATCTCCTACCCTCTTTTCTGTCCTCTATCAATGCTATCGAAAGAGGAACCAACTTCCATTATCCTTATCGAAGAGGAAATGACTGATCCATACTTCACAAGTACAATATTACAAAACATTTCAAACTTCAAATCCCAGTTAGACAGACTCTTAGAATAAGAGTAAATTTGGGTACATACCAGTTTATCTGATGTCCATACTACATTGTCGATTCCTAGCAACAAATTTAGAAAATACATAACTAGACAAGTAATTAGGGTACCAAACCTGAATGGATACCTTGATTCCTTTGTCAGTTGAACATTCTCCAATAAATGATCCTTTAGCAATCCACATAGGTCGAAGTCATAACCTTCAATTATCATTTTATGAGCAATGTATACTGCGCTAGCCGATGTAGCCCCTTCCTAATTTCGGTAGAATATTTTATAGGTTATGCCATGTGCAATGTAATTTGTAATGGGAATCTTGATTGTTGCTATCATCAAAGCTCTTTGATATCTGATTACACTAGTTTGGGTTTCAAATTCCCTGTTCTGGATAGATTTCTTTTCAGGAACATCATCAATTTTGCAAAATCCAGTTAATCTCTCAATTACCTCTGAAATTGAGTAGGGTTTGTCCAAATTTAAAACATCACCATGCAATTTTCTCAATAAGAACTTTACGAATTCCACATTTTCAAGGTACGGAAACTCATTCCACAAATCCAAATTTCCATGCTTGGTTTTGCTCAATTGCTTCAATTCATTAGGAAGTAATAAATTTCTCATAGACTTGATCTTCGCACTATTATATTCGTCCAATGTGATCGAATATTTAATTTGCTCCATTTTATTTTTCACTTTTAGGGTTCACAACTAAACACTGAATTATATGAAGGTTTCAAAAAATGATTCAAAGTACTTGATAGATTTTCATGATTTGCTGACAAATCTGATTTTGCTACTTCAAAGTCCACTGGACAAGTGCTCTCCTCCTTCCCTTTGATAAAGAAAGGTGACAAATGATGGCTCAGACTTGAATTTTATAGCTCGCACATGCGCAATAAATGCATTTTCCCTAAACTTTCTAAATACTCTATTTTCCCAAAGCAACAACAAAAAAAATTATGCAGACCTGTGAATTGGATAAATTCACTTGCTAAAATTTTCAAACTTCTGCACACCATAATTACATTATCTCGACTAATATCTTCATTATGATACCATCTATAAGCAGGAGAGGAAGGATTTTATTATAAAGCTCCCCCTAGGCCAGTGACCTCAAATAAACTTTTGGAAGAATTACCAAAAGTAGGTTCTGGTATGGAACTATTACCATCTTCAGATTCACTTTTCCTTACCCATGTCTTCTTCATTTGATCCCTCGTTTCATCCACAATCATTTTTCCTTTTTATTTATCATTTTTCTCTGCATTTTGGTCTTTGTTTACCAGACCTCTTTTGTCTGTGTTTTTATTTCTACAAAATTTAGCAACATGACCATATTTGTTGTAGTTGTAGCACATAATGCTCCTTTGTCCATTCCATTGGATTTTTCTCATCTTGCATTATTTAGCAATATGTCCAAACTTCCCACATGCATAAAATTCAACATTTCCTTTATCAATAGAGTGACTTGACACTTTGCATTCAGTTGATTTATGACCATGCTTTTTGCAATTAAAACACTGACCAACAAATGATGAAATTATTGAACTTATATTACTTCTACACTGAGAAACCATATGACCGAACTTATTACAGGAAAAAAAAAATCATTGAATCTTTGTGCATTAGGTTGTCTTACCGGATACCTTCCATTTCTGTTTTGTCTGAAATTCTTTTGTGGTGATCTGGAATTTTCTCCCTTTTCATATCCAAGACCTCTCTTATCATTTCCACTCTGCTGTCCTTGGGTTGGTTCATCAAGCTTTACTGAACTACTGTGATCCCTTTAAAATGCTACTCCTAATGTGAGATGCTAAACAAAAATAATGATGCAATAACAAAAGAAATAACACTAAAAGAGGAAACCTCAATAAGATTAGCCTAAGAAAATGATGAAGCAAATAAGTAAGATAAAACAATTGATGATTGAAGTTGGTTATACCTTTCCTTTGCTACTCCTTCCTTGGTTGGCCCTTTGATTATTGAAGAGTTGTGTGCTCCTTGGATGGAAATGGAGTTGAATGGATGCAAGATAAATGTGAATGCTAAGTGCTATGATAGATGAGAGCTCAAATGGAAATTTTGCAAGAGTTTTGTTGCAAAATAATTGATCCTTAAAATGAGGGAAATGAGGGGATATTTATAGGCTAATTGGAATTCTTTAGAGAATTCAACGGTTGGGATTGATCCAACAAGGTCAAGATGAAGGGCTATGGTGAGTTGAGGACTGACAAGCCCTCACATCTTGACATGTGGAATGTGAGATGTCTTATTGTGGAATGATGTAGAAATGAGGTGGAAGAGAAGTACATGAGGCGGAGGAAGGACAAGTACCTTGGGGGATGGGAAGATTCCTTCGAGGAATAAAAGTGAATTAAAAATTCACAATGATTGGAAGAATCTAGTGGATAAGAGAGGGTCTCCAAAAAGCTGGAGATTTGTCACATGTGGGTGATGTGACAAGTCCAAGGTTCTATAAGCCTTGGGAAAATGTAAAATGATATGTAACATTTGCATGGGGATAGGGTAAACCTTGGAAGAATAAAATATGAATTAAAAATTCACATGGGGAAGAGAGGAACCTTTTAAAAATACATGTGAATTAAAAATTCACATGGGGAAGAGAATTCAAGCTAAAAATGGTAAGTGAGAAGGTTGATCAGAAAAGGTAAGCTAAATGTGGCTAATGATTCTGATTAAGGTTGTGCAAACACATGATTAAGATAATTAATGAGAGATTAGAGGAAAGTGGGAGATTATGGAGGATGTGACACCTAATCAAGATTAAGTGATACAAATCTTAATCACAAATTAATTAATTTAAACTGGATTAAAGGAGGGTTATGGAGAATGTGACAAGGAGAGAGAAAAAAAGGGAATTAAAAATTGATTTTAATCCAAATGGGTTAAAAGAAAATTAAATAATTTTGTCATATTTATTCAATTTAGAGAATAAAAGGGATAAGGTAAAGTATTTAATTTATTTAATTACATACTTTAGGAACCTTAGGCAGAAAATGAAATAATGATTAAATAAATTATTTAATCATTATTAATGAAATAGATGAATAGAGTAGATGATTTTGATCATATGGAAGTGATCAAATTTGGATGTCTACATTTTTCCCCTCTTCGAAGTACCGTTAGAATAACCGTGCTTTGAAGAAAAAGAAAGTGCAGATACTCTATAGAGGAAGTAACCAGAAGATGATGCCCTAGCGTGGGGAGGGAGGACCCGAGTTGACTAAATTAGCAGAGAAATGGATGAATATGCCCCAATCCAGGAAGGGGTTGATTACGGCCGAGAAAATAGATTAATATGATGGGTATGCCCTGTCGAGAGGATGACGGGGGAGAAATAGGGGTCCCAGGTGACCTCTCGATAGGAAGATATAGATGGTCCCGAAATCGAGAAAGGTTTGACAAGATGAAAGTTATGATGAGAGACGAGATGATGAAAGGGGATATGACGGTGTAAAGTGATGGATAAGAAATGATGATAAGCGATGGGAGATAAAGGTGAGCAAAAATGGATTTGAGGACACATATGATGTTGCCCCAGTAAAGCTACAAGCCAAGTTGGGTAGATGGTTGATGGAATGTTGTTTGATAAGGACATGATGTATCCCAAAACAACACAAGGATGGGGAATGCCACATCCTGATGAGGATGAGTGTTATTGATGAGGGAATGATACATCCCAAAACAACACAAGGATAGGGAAGGATACATCCGAATGAGGATGAGGATGAGTGTTGTTTGACGAGGGAATGATACATCCCAAAACAACACAAGGATAGGGAAGGATACATCCCGATGAGAGTGTTGTTGATGAGGGAAGGATACATCCCAAAACAACACAAGGATAGGGAAGGATAGAACCCATAGATGATAAGGATGATGATGAGGATGATTGGATCAAGGCTTGTAGTAAGGCTAAGACAAAGAGTGTGATTAGATTATTTGAATGGATGAGGATGGGGGAGATATGCAAGATGATGAAATGGAAAATGAAATGAAATCCTAATGCAATTTTCCATCCTTAGAGCACTGATTTTTGCTATAGCATAAGACACCAGGCATCAGGGTATGTAAACCAAGACGAATTAGTGTCTAATGCATAAAAAAAGTACAACAAATAAGAAGGCTATCCCAACACCCCAAATTCATGATGACTTTGGTCGGGCCAAGTATTGGAATAACCACAAGCACAAAAGGATACCCTGGCGTAACACAAGACCTCAGGGATCTTGGTGGGTACTACGTGGGACAACCAAGAAGATAAAAAAAAATAAATGAGCAAGATATTACCCTATGTTGACTATTCAAAGAACACTATGATATGAGGGATCAAGGCGACCATGAAAAGTGATGATAGGGAGCTCAAATGATAAACAAAAGCCAAAAGCATCAAAAGATCATAATCAATTTCAAATGTCCTTTGCCATAGGATCAAGATGATGGTTGGGGTTGATGAGGTTTGTTAGGAAGGATACATTCTATTGAGACCGATGATGTATATTAAACTAAAAGATCGATATGACGTAGGATACTAGAAACCGATTGGATCTTGTGATACAGATGACCGTTGTTTGTAAGCACCAGCTAGGATAGGGACATTCTTGACGACATGACAAGATGATGAGACATAAGGTGACAAGATGATAAAATGATGAGACAACAAAATAGACACACCCTAAAGACCTAGGGGCTCGAGGGTTAATCAAAGATCAACCTTGCCTATGTGAAAGCGTAGAGCCCTCGTAGTTCAGGAAAAGACCATGGTAAAAGCAGAAAGAGGAAAATGAAGACCTCGATGGATGACAAAGATCAGATGGAAAAAATGCCCAGGGGGTAGGCCAAATGATTGACCATGCCTACGTGAAAGTGCAGGGGCAACATAGTGTGACACAAGGCCAAAGACATTCAACGGAAGAGGACAAGACAAACAAAAGACAAAACCCCGGGGGTGAATCAAATGATCGGCCTTGCCTACGTGAAAGTGTAGGGGCAACATAGTTCGACACAAAGACCGATGACAAATAATGGATGAGGGGTGATGAGATGACTAGGATAAATGGAAAAAAGAATGGAGCCAATATGATGAGACAAGATAGACTTGCAGGATCGGATAGGATGATGGTTGATATGTGTAAGATATGTAGGATGTAAAGCTCAGGGATGGGATAGGTAATTTAGATCATTAAAATATGAATTTGAAAGGTGGGATGATGGATAGATGAGCGATGAAGATGTGAGAAAGATGTTGTAAATAGATAGGAGGGACAAATTAGGATGTGAATGGCATTGGAGTGCATGCAGGTAGCCTAGAGCTAGATACCAATGACAAGGGATGATAGAGGGAAATGGATGGATGGATAAGAAGATGCTAGGATAGATGATGGATAGAAGAGTGATGAAGACTAGAAAGATGTGAGAAATAGATAGGAATGATGATAGTGAGATAGAGTGGCATTGGATTTCATGAGGGTATCCTATAGCTAGATACCAATGACAAGGGATTATGAGATAGGAGGAAAAAGAAGTAAATAGATGGATGGAATGGATTATTGGATGGATAAATGGATGGGGAGGTAAGGATGGGCAAGATGGGGAGATGGAGAGGATTACTTGGTGGAATGGATGGACGATGTCTCCAAGGACCCAATTGCAAATAAGGAGATGCCCCCACTGTAGATGTGTCATGCATGACGAGGCAAGAGGGATAGCAAGATGGGTGGATAAGGGAGTGAGATGGGAAATGGAAGATAGAGAGAGGTGGATAAGGAATATGATAGTGTATGGATGAGGGGAATATATGCGAAGAGGTGTCCAAAGCATGTATCAAGATCACAACGCAGATGGATGGAGTGGGATAAATGAGATAGGATGGATAGGATGTGAAAGATAGGTGGATGTAGGAGATGGAGGAAAGGAATGCGTAAGCGGGTGTTGCCCCCAATCATGGAAGGAGACTAGATGGGGGGTTTACGCATGATGCCTATTTTCCAAGTTTTCATCATAGTACTAATACAAGGTGCTTGTTTGTCATGTTTTCACCATTGGACAAATGATTTTCTCTTTACTATTTTTTTTTGTGACTTTTTGACTTTTTGACTTTTTTGTATTTGTCGGACTAGGATGTGGATGAAGATGGATAAATATAGGGAGATGGATATACGGATTTGGAGCATATTTTATAAGGAGATGGATGAAGGTCTCAAGCATCAAGTTCCATGTGTAAAGTGACCAGTGGATGCAATGTTGGAAAGTGTATGGATGGAATGATGGAGTGGATGTGTGATGGGGGAAGGTGTTCAGGACCAACATTGGCACATGGGATGGTGGATGCCAAAATATAGGTGGATGAATGGATGGAGAGTGTGGAAATAATGGAGGCATTGGGATAGTGAATTGTGGGATGTAGGGACCCAAAACAAATTTAGGAGATGGAGGAGGTGAATGATTTTGTGCGGAAATAACAACTTTGGATGTTGTTATGGAATTTTCAATTGAAGGTATGGCACCTTTTATCTTTGGGATCCACATGGTTTTTATTTTTTCTTTGGTGGGCCTTTGTGGCCTTTTGGATTGATTTGGATTTTGGACTTGATTTTTATTTTCTTCAACATGTCTTGTGAAGGGGACATGAGGAGCTTTAGATTCATGTGGACATTTGGATTTATATATTTTTGCTTTGGCATCCAAAGTGTGTTTAGTAGCAAGGGGATAGATGCAAGGAGATAGATGATGGGGAGTGATGGAGGTAGGGTTATATGAATTACATGTAGATGGAGAATGTGTAGGTATGTGCCTTTGTTGATCCTGATTAGGAGTTATGAAGGTAGGATTTTTATGTTGTGTACAAGGGAGAGGGGGTGGATGAATGAAAGGATGAATAGGATAAGATGGAGGGGGTGATTTTGGGATATAAGGACCCAAAATAGACTGTGTATATAGAGGATGTGTGGGGTTTAATGGAGGGATATAAGAACCCATAGTAGATGAAGGATGAGCAATGATGGATGGAGGGACATAAGGACCCAAAATGGATTGAAAGGATGAGGGAGGAAGATGGATGGTTGTTTTTAGGTAATATGATGGAGGAGGGGGGATGGTGGCATATGTCTTGGTAGAACGATGGAAAGTACCTCTTGTGCCTTTAGAAGAGGATCATTTAGGATGTACGAAGGTTGTACCAACATCTGTAGAGTGCAAGTTTTGGGAGACATATCCAAGACCATGTGTGCCTGGATGTTCTTGGACTTGAATGGGTTCTAAAATACCTTGCTCATGAAGGCCTAAACCTTTTCCTTGATAGTTCATGTTATCAAGAATATGATCTATGGTAGGATGCTTATTCTTTTGGAAAAATGATGCGATTGCATTATTAGGTGAAGGAGGATGGGTGGTGCATATACTTTGATTTTATTCAACAAGAAGACCACCATGGATGCATGTAATATTACCAAGGTGAGACAAAAGTGGCATTGGGATGGTAAGACTAGATGGTGATGAAGGATCATGTGATGGAGATGAGGGGATAGCAGAATCGGAAGGAATGAGTGATAAGGGATCATGAGAGGAATTGGGGAGTACAATGGGATCTAGATTTATGGCAGTGGATGATAAGGGCTCATGAGATGGAGTGATTGGATCTTGAAGGCAAAGGGGATCATGGGATGGTGTGGAGGAGAGAGTGTGATCTTGAGATGGGGTGGATGGGAGGATATGATCATGACTTGGTTGAGGATATGGATCATGAGATGAAATGGACGGAAGACTATGTTCTTGAGATGTAGTAGATGGGATGGAGCGATCTTGATTTGGAGGAGGGGATATGCTTGTATGCTTTGGATCATGCACTTGGCATGACTCATCTTGTGTGGGATGTATGATGATGGAAGAGTGTTGGAGGGACTCCTCAATTGGGGGAGATAGGAGGATGGAGGATTCATGAAGGTCATTGGATTGAAGTTTGTGAATATTAGGACTAGGAGGAGGGGATTGGATGTTTTCAATGGATTGGGTGGATCTAGTAGTAGAAGATGAGGATTGAATGGATTCAATGGGTTTGACTGGCTCAATCATTTGGACAGTGTTAGGAATGGTGATGGGAGGGATAGGTGTAGGATGGAGGATGGCCTCATTACTAGTGATAGCACATGATAGAGTGGGAGGGCATGATGTCTCTTCTTGCATGAATCCTTAGGAAAAATTTGGAAGGGATGTAGGATTAGGTAGAGTGATGGGCATAGATGGAGGATTAGGATTAGGATTAGGGATTAGTGGATTAGGATTAGACGTCGAGATGTGATTGGATGGAAGACTAGGAGGAGATAGAGGATTAGGATTAGGTGAGTGGACGGGATTGGATGGAGGACTAGGAGGAGATGGAGGATTAGGATTAGATGAAGGGATGGGATTGGATGGAGGATTAGGATTAAGAATTGGAGGATTAGGATTAGATGTGGGGTTGAGAATGGATGTAGGACTAGGAGGAGATGGAGGATTAGGATTAGATGTGGGTATGGGATTGGATGGAGGAATAGGAGGAGATGGTGGATTAGGATTAGATGTGGGTATGGGATTGGATGTAGGAATAGGAGGAGATGGTGGATTAGGATTAGGAATTGGAGGATTATATGAGTGGATGTGTGGATGAGGATTAGATGTAGAACCAGGAGGAGATGGAGGATTATGATTAGGTGAGTGGATGGAACTAGATGGAGGATTAGGATTAGGAATTGGAGGATTATATGAGTGGATGTGTGGATGAGATTAGATGAAGAACTAGGAGGAAATGGAGGATTATGATTAGATGAGTGGATGGGACTAGATGGGGAACTAGGAGTGGTTGGAGGAGATGGAGGATTATGATTAGATGAAGGGATGGGAATGGATGGAGGACTAAGAAGAGATGGAGGATTAGTATTAGGAATTGGAGGATTAGAATTAGATGAAGGGATTTGACTAGATGGAGGACTAGGAGGAGATGGAGGATTATGATTAGATGAGTGGATGGGACTAGATGGAGGACTAGGAGGAGATGGAGGATTATGATTAGATGACTGGGTGGGACTAGATGGGGGACTAGGAGTGGCTGGAGGAGATGGAGGATTAAGATATAATGTGGTGAAAGGGAGGGTGATGTAGGAAGATGTGGATGTTGGATTAGATTTGGAAAATTGGGATGGTGAATGATAGTAGGAAGATGTAGATGAAGGATTAGAATGGGAAGATTTGGAATTAATGTAAGGGTATTGGGATGGGGGATTGTGATAGGAAGGTGTGGATGTTGGATTAGAATAGGAAGATTGAGGTGGTGAACCATTGTAGTGTTAGAGTAATTGGACATTTACTTTATTAATTAAATAATATTTGTTTACTTACGTAAAGTTCCCTTTTACCTCTTTTTCACTTAAGCTAACATTAGGTGCATAATAATTAATTACTTTATTAATTATTATTGTGCAAGCCTAGGGTTTTCCTTTTTAGGGTTTTCATCTATATGTAGTTGAAAACTATCTTTTGTATCATTATTCATTTTATATTTTAGGTGAATACATTGCTCCACATTCTTGAGCATTTCCTTTATTGATTCTCTTTGCTTCTCCTTGTAATAGGTTATTTGCTTGCAGAGATCTTTGGGCTTCTATGGTGTTCTATCTTCTCAACTCCAACATGGTATCGGAGCTTCAGATTTGCAGCTGCTTGTTCTTGTTTTGAGATTTTTGCATTGGAAGCAAATCTAGGGTTCGAAGGTTTTTTCTTGTGGATTCAGCATACTATGAATTTTAGGTTCACTTTGGGCTCAAACGGACAGTGCGTTTGGATTCGTAGCGCCCAAAAACCCCTAAATCGACTGTCAAATCATCGATTTTGGCCACAATCAACCAGGGTTGCAAAATTTTTTTAGGGTTTCGCCGTATGGCCCCCTAAGCAAAAAATCACAATTTTAAAAAATAAAAATAAAAAGAACAAAGGTTTTTGGTTTTTTGTTTGTGCAACCCATGCAAATTTTTCTGCCGCCCAACGGCCACCACCACGCCGCCCGTTGGCCGCCGCACCACCCATGTCCATCGTGCCGACCTCGACCGACCTCGGCTCCGCCGAGCTCACTCCACCCACATGCTCACCCACCCGAGCCTGCTCCGCCCAGGCGCTCACCCTGCCTGCCGAGCTTCGCTCGGCCGCTGCCTGCTCCCGTTGAGCTCGTCGCCGCTGGGCTCACCACTTGCGGGCTTGCCGACCCAAGTCGGCCCCTCCAGCCCCCGTGGGCTTAACAACTCTGCCACCCGGTCACATGGGTGACCACAGGTCTTCCACTCCAGCCCCCTGGTCTGCCCAGGCGACCAGGGGCCATTTTTTTTTAGCCCCCAGGTGCTAAAGGGGTCTAATAGGGCAATTTTTTTGCTCTCTCACGAAATCGGGCATAACTTAGGTGTTTTAGCTCCGTTTTTCGAACAGGAAGAAGCATTGGAAAGCTAGTTTCGGCACTGATCTAATGGTGTAGGTAATTTTATAATTTTTTTAATAGTCTAGATATTTTTTACCAATCAAAGTGAGGTCTTCTTTCTTCACTTCCGGAGTCATAGAAGGTGCAAACGAACTCTGTTTTTCAAACTTGAATAGGCGTTGGAAAGCTCTCAACATGCTCTATTCAGTGATGTGATATATTTTATCATAATTTTCACCAGATACATAAGAATTTGTTTTGAATTATTTTTTGCTTATGCATTGCTTCCTTCTTCTCAGTTTGTACTAGGGTTTGAGTTTATCTTTTGTGGGGGGTGTTTTTTCTCTTGCTTTTTGTCATTTATATAAGAAAACCAGAACACCAAAACTCTCAAAAATACAAACCCTTATGCATCTTCTGTCTATTCTGAAAGATCACATAATAATAAAAAAAATACAAGCAGGTAAAGGTGCAGGGTTTCATGGCAGACTCTTTAGTTGAGCTACTCACATCACATAACTATCACACTTTGAAGTCTCGCATGATGAAGCTACTTAGGTCACGAGGGTTATGGTCTTGTTTAGATGAGGTTCGGCCTCAGTTGCAACATCCTTTTGAGATTATGCAGCACAGGAACAAGATGGATGAGGCTATAGGTTTGTTATGCATGCATGTTTCAGACAGTCTTTTGTTTCACCTTAATGCTTTGCTCACTCCTCAAGCCATGTGGCTAAAGTTTGAGACACTTTTTGGGGTCATTAATGAGTTCTATGCATTACAGATTGAGGCAGAGCTGACTTCATTGTTACTTGATTCATTTCCCACTATTGAGGACTTTTTGAACAAGTTCAAAACTATCTGCACTATTTTATAGGGTTGTGGAAAGAACAAGACAGACACATAATGCATTTACTTGATTTTTTTGAAGCTTCATGGTCCATTTCAGATATTTGCTTCCTCCTTCTACTCCACCATGGATGGTTTGGTTGCCAGTTTTATCATGCCTACCTTTGATTTGTTTTGTGAGTGTCTATCTCCGGAATAGTCTCACCTTTCTCAGATGGATATGCTCTCAAGTTCAAAGAGCAAAGCATTGGTTGCTTAGTCATCGAAGGGGAAACAGAAGCAAAAATTAAGGCCCAAGAAAGATTTTGCAGGTAGTGAGCATTCCTCCAAACCACCTCCTAAGTCTGATTCTAAACCACCATTTAATCCGAAACATGGGAAATCTTCGAAGTCTGGTGAGTCTTCCTCCAAGACTAAGGAGAAATCAGGAGACACTTGCAGTTTCTGTGGCAAGCAAGGTCATCCAGTTTCCAAGTGTTGGAAATGATTAGAGGCTTTAGAGGACACCATGCAGCAGCAACACATCTCCTCACCTCAGTCTTCTTCTTCTTCCACCACAAGGAAGGGTCATGCTCTCACTACAGGAGCATCGACCAATGGGTCCACTTGGATTTTACACTCTGGTGCTTCTCACCATATGACTCACACTCAACAGTTGGTCACTTCTCTTGCCTCTTGTGGTACTTCATAGATTGCAGTGGGTGAATCTTCACACCTTTTCATCTTGGGTTTAGGTTCTGTCTCTTTGGATGGGGGCACTCTACAGGATGTTTTGGTTGTTCCTGACATCTCGACGAACCTCTTGTCCATTTATCAGATTTTCCACACTAGCTCTGGTAAGACAGTTGAGTTCTCACCACATGATGTGATTATTCAGGACCTCCATGATTCTAATTTGGTTGTGGCTACCGGTAGTGTTGATACTGCATCTCATCTTTACAGATTTGATGGATTTGTACCTTTTGAGGGTACAGGTTCATCTCTTCTAGCACATGTAGATTCGGTGAGTTAGCTTTGGCATGAGCGTTTGGGCCATGTCAATTACAGATATCTTTAGCAGATGAGTACACAGTCACTTGTTCTTGGTCTTCCATAGATTTCCTGCACTGACGGTGTTTGCCATGGTTGTGTGCTTGGCAAGCATCACAGGGATCCCTTTCCGAAGTGAAGTACCACTCATGCTTTGACACTCTTAGAGTTGATTCATAGTGACCTCATGTCATTTCCCACTCCTTCTTTTTTAGGGGCCAAGTATGTACTCACATTCATTGATGACTTCTCCAGACACACATGGTTGTACTTTCTTAAGTACAAGTTTGATGTCTTTGATTCCTTTCGTGTCTTCAAAACATTTGTAGAGAAGCAGTCTGGTCTTTCTATCTGGAAGATACGTACAGATAATGGGGGGGAGTATGTGAATCAGGCTTTCAGAGATTTTTGCACTGAGCATGGTTTGCAGCATCAGTTTTCTATTCCCTACACCCCTCAACAGAATGGTATCATTGAGCAAAAGAATAGGACTTTACAGAAGATGGCTAATTGTATGATTCAGTCCAGGTCCATAGATTCATCTTTTTGGGCTGAGGCAGTCAATTGTGCCAACTATATTCAGAATTAGATGCCTCACAAGGTGATTTGACATATGACTCCTGAGGAGGCTTGGTCTCATGACAAGCCTGATATTTCATCATTTCGAGTATTTGGTAGTGAGGCATGGGCTTTTATTCCTAATGCTCAAAGGAGAGCTATGGAGCGGAAGAGTCGACCCCTCATTTTTGTTGGCTACTGTGAGGATGTTAAGGCGTATAGGTTGTTTGATCTTGATTCCAGAGAGGTCCTATTTCGACGGGATGTTCAGTTTGATGAGTGCCTTCTTCCAGTTGATACCCTATCTCCAGTATCCACTTCACTACCTACTCCATCCACTACAGCTCTTCAGGATTATTTTGAGGATGATTCTGATGAGGATATTGATGATCCCCCATCTCCACCTCCACTTGCTCCACCTCAGAGGCCCAAATGGGCTCGCTTTACTATTGAGGCAGCAGGATCTATGGCCGGTGATCCTTCAGACACTCGTCACACCCGTTCTCATACTACGGGTTCTAGTCTTTTGACTCATACTCTTTCAGAGGATCCTCAGAGATTTTTAGAGGCGACAGGTCACCCTGAGTGGGATAGTGCTATGGAGGAGGAGTATTCTTCTTTGACAAGGAATAGTACATGGGATCTCTATCCTCTTCCTAAGGGCAGAAAGATGGTTTGGTGTCGATGGTTGTATAGCACCAAGTATGCTGCTAATGGTTCTATTGATAAGTACAAAGCACGTCTTGTTGCAAAGGGTTTCTCATAGGTTGAGGGTATTGATTACTCTGAGACATTTTCCCCTATCGCTAAGATGAATTCTATTTGTTTTGTACTATCACTTGCAGTTTCTAGAGGATGGCTCATTTTTCAGATGGATGTGAAGTGTGCCTTGTTACATGGTGACCTACAGGAGGAGATCTATATGGAGCAGCCTCAGGGATTTGTTCATGATACTTCTTTGGTTTGCAGACTCTAGCATTCATTATATGGTTTCAAATAGGCCCCTCGGGCTTGGTATGAGAAGATGGACTCTTTTTTGCTCTCCACTGGTTTCACTTGCTGTCATTCTGATCACACAGTCTATATTTAGCATCTTGAGGGTGAGATCCTAATTCTTGTGCTATATGTTGATGATCTTCTCATCACAGGTAGCTCATCCTCTATGATTCAAAATTCTCAGCTAGCCTTGATGGAGCAGTTTGAGATGACAGATCTTGGCCTTCTGCACTATTTTCTTGGTCTTCAGGTGATTCAGTCTTCAGAGGGGATCTCCATTTACTAGCAGAAGTATTCTTTTGATATGCTTCAGCGCTTTGGCATGCTTGATTGCAAGCCTGCCCCCACACCTTTTCAGTCAGGGGTTGTTTTAACTACTACTTGCCCCACTCCTTCAGTAGATTCTACACTTTATAAGCAGTTGGTTGGCAGTTTGTTGTACTTGACTCACACTCGTCCTGATCTTTCCTTTGCGGTTGGTCTTGTCTCTCGATTCTCACATGATTCTCATGAGAGTCATTGGAAAGCTACCAAGCATATTTTGAGGTACATTCAAGGCATCACTTCATATGGCATTCACTACACATCAGGGGATCCTCACATTGTTGGCTACACTGACTCAGATTGGGCTGGTGATGTCAATGATCGGAAGTCCACTTCTGACTTTGTTTTTTGTCTTGGCTTTGGTCCTATCACATGGTCGTGCAAGAAGCAGACTGCTCATGCATTATCATCTACAAAGGCTGAGTATCGAGCTGCTATGCTCGCTAGTCAGGAGATTTTATGGTTTTGTTAGTTGATGACTGAGTTTGGTTTTCCTCCTGATAGTCCCACTATTCTTTAGTGTGACAATCAGAGTGCTATACACATTTTGCGCAACCCAGTGGAGCATCAACGAACAAAGCAAATTGAGCTTCATATGCATTTCATCAGATAGTTGATTTAGGATGGTTCTCTCATCTTGGAGTATATTCCCACTGCCGAGCAGGTTGCAGACATCTTCACGAAACCTTTTGCATCTCCGCGCTATCTTCAGTTGCGCTCTATGCTTGGGGTGAAGGAAGTTGTCCTTGGAGGGTCTTTATGAGGCCTTCCTTCCTTCATGTTTCTTTCAGCATGTTGTTCTATCTCTTTTTGGAGAGGAGTTTTTCCCACTGGGTTTTCTCCTTTTCTCCATTTCATAGAGATTTCTTTGTACTTGGGTACCTAATCTGGCCTTGTTGCTGGGACCCATTGCTTTTACTTTCAGTAGCTTCTTCCAAGTTTTAGCTTCTCCCTATGTCTATCTTAAGGGGGGGTGTTAGAGTAATTGGAAATTTACTTTATTAATTAAACAATATTTGTTTAATTACATAAAGTTCCCTTTTACCGCTTTTTCACTTAAGCTAACATTAGGTGCATAATAATTAATTACTTTATTAATTATTATTGTGCAAGCCCAGGGTTTTCCTTTTTAGGGTTTTCATCTATATGTAGTTGAAAACTATCTTTTGTATCATTATTCATTTTACATTTTAGGTGAATACATTGCTCCACATTCTTGAGCATTTCCTTTGTTGCTTTTCTTTGCTTCTCCTTGTAACAGGTTGTTTGCTTGCAGAGATCTTTAGGCTTCTGTGGTGTTGTATCTTCTCAACTCCAACACGTAGGAGGACATGTATGGTGGGTTGGCGTATGAGGATATGGATGGTAGATTAGGATGAGAGGATTGAGATGATGGATTAGGATAGGAAGAATATTGGGATGGGAATGTGTGAGTGTTGGATTAGGATGAGAAGATTGGGATGTGGGATTAATATAGAGGTATTTGGATTGTTGATGATGATGAGGGTAAGAGGAAGTGGATGTTGGATAGGATAGAGGTTGAAAGGGAGGACATAATGAATATGTCGATGGTGAGGATGTTGGATATCCATTATCAAGGGTGGCATAAGAATTGTTATTAGATGTGGATGAAGGCATGGTGGGATAGTTCGAAGAAGTAGTGGGATTTTGGAAGGCGGTTGGAGAGAGATTGCTAGCAATGATAGCATCAAGGGGATCTATATAAAAATCTTCATGATCAACAAGATTCTCGTTATCGTCATCAATGGAGTTAGGATTCTCTTGACTACTATTATTGGTCATGTGAGAGGGGGATAAGGATTCATGATGGATACAGATTAGCAGGAAAGAATATATGATGGATAGAGAACTAGGATGGATTGGAAGCTCATATGGGGATTGGATGAAAGATTAGATTGGGATTGGATGAAAGCTCAGATTAGGATTGGATAAGAGGATATGATAGGATTGATTTGAAACCAAGATCATGGGTTTTAACTAGAGGATGTAAGGTGTTGACAATCAGATTTTTGCCAAATTTGGCAGTTTTTAAAAATTGTCAAATTTCGCCATTTTAGGAAACTTCATAGGAATACGTTTGAAAGTCCAAGTTTTTTTGCAAAAATACCCAATAATAAGATAGGATGAATTTTCCACTAACATACCAAATTTGAGATATTGATTTAGAGTTATTAACGAAAGTGTTTTTTCAAAAACTAGAAAAAAACAATGAATTGTGATTTTGAGGGTCAAGATGAAACTTTGAGGGTTCAAAAATGTGTAAAATGGGGTCCAACCTATCTTGGATAGGTTTGGAATCCACATGCCAACTCATAACGCAACCACTAGTAAAATTTCAGCCAAAACTCACATCCAATTCAAAAGTTATGGCCTCCGAAAGTTTTTGCATAAAAATCAAAACTTTCAAAATTGATAATTGGAATGGATGATTTGATGACTTATCAATTTGATGATTTGGATGAGGATTGGTGGATGGATCAATTTGATGATGTAGATGAGGATTGAATTGATTGAATTTGTTTGGATCAATTGATGATGTATCAATTTGATGATTTGGATTGGATTGGATTTGATTGGATGATGGGATTTTGATTGGATTTGGATGATGCTAGATTTGGATAGAAGAATGTTTAAGATGATCAAATTGTCAAACGGAGAGTTGGGGTGGTTAAATGGAGGTTTGGAATGGTCAAATGGATGAAACTATCCGTTCAGTAGGGCGTATCCATACTTCTACAGTAAAACTGTCAGAAATGTTGAACAATAGGGGCATATCCACACTTCTACATAAAAAATGCTAAAACAGGGGGGCAAGTTCGCCCCTCTGTAGTGGAAAATGCTGAAACAGTGGGGTAAGTTCGCCCCTCTGCAGTGGAAAATGCTAAAATAGTGGGGCAAGTTTGCCCCTTTGTAGTGGAAAATGCTAAAACAGTGGGGCAAGTTCGCCCCTTTATAGTGGAAAATGCTGAAATAGTGGGGCAAGTTCGCCCCTCTGTAGTGGAAAATGCAACTTGGTTTGGATGAGGGATTTTGACAAGGACTTAAAATGATTCAATGATGGTTTTGACTTATCAAAATTTACTGGTTTTTCACAGAAAGACACTTTGAACAAGCACAATCCTATGATTAGTGTTAAGGGGTATGGCCAGCAAAGGTCTTACTCTAGGTTGAACAAAGTTTCTAGGGAGTCCTCGATATACGCTTGGTATGTGAAGCACAAACTGTGAACACTAGTCTATCACAAGCGTGAGTCGGGAACTCCAACGAGATACTGAAAGGCTCGGACCAACTGTTCACGTCTATCTAGGTATCGCCCTAGCTTCAACACTTTGCCAATCATGACACAACCGGATTGGGGTACAACTTTGGTTCTCCCCCCTTTATATACCCCACCGGTACGCATGGTTGGGATCATCCCTTGGGGTGATGAAATCCCCAAGCAGGTCTCGCTAAGAAGAAAACACTAATCGTTTCCAACTACCCCCTTTGAATCCGCGCAAAAGTGCAAAGGGAGAGGGTGAAAATGAATTAATGCCCCTTTAGGGTAACACAAAATAAAACAAACACAACAAGCAACCAATATTACTTTCCCCTACTTATACTAAGTAAATAGATAAAGCAGTAAGAAAAGATTTCCAAAAAAAAAAAGAATAAAACAAAGGCCCTGCAAGAAAATGTTAGTTGTTTTATCTTTTACCCTTTATGATTTGCAGCAAAATACTCAAGATATCAGCAAGAAACCTGACTTCACTTACCAACAAGCAGGGTTAGAGGATTAGAGAATAGAACAACAAAAGGAAGAGATAAAAACGAAGCTAAAATGCCACTTTTTTACCTTCTCGAACGTGTTATTAAGGGAAAATTCGCCCCTCTGCAATGAAAAACACCGAACGGGGTGGGCAAATCTGCACCCTCTATGGAAAACAGTTAGAAAACGTTGAATTGGGAGGGCATATTCGCACTTCTACAGTAAAAACTATCAAAAACGTTGAACAGCAGGGGGGTGTCTGCACTTCTGTGGTAAAAACTGTTAGAAACATTGAACAGCAGGGGCATGTCCGCACTTCTGCAATAAAAACTGTCAGAAACATTGAACATCAAGGGCGTGTCCACACTTCTGTAGTAAAAATAGTCAAAAACGTTGAACAACAGGGGCGTGTTTGCACTTCTGCAGTAAAAAAGTCAGAAACGTTGAACAACAGGGGTGTGTCCGTAGTTCTGTAGTAAAAACAGTAAAAAATGTTGAATAGCAAGGGCGTGTCCACACTTTTGCAATAAAAATTGTCAGAAATGTTGAACAGCAGGGGCGTGTCTGCACTTCTACAATAAAATATGTCAGAAACGTTGAATAGCAGGGGCGTGTCTACCCCTCTACAGCACCCGGGAGGGCAAATCCGCCCCTCTGCGACCTAAATCTGCAAACAAGCTAAACAACAGAAAGCGTAAAAGAAAGAGACCCCTTTGTGGGTCCCACCGAGCGTGCCAAAAATGTGATCCCTTTAAAATGCTAATCCTAATGTGAGATGCTAAACAAAAATAATGATGCAATAACAAAAGAAATAACACTAAAAGAGGACACCTCAATAAGATTAGCCTAAGAAAATGATGAAGCAAAGAAGTAAGATAAAAAAATAGATGATTGAAGTTGGTTATACCTTTTCTTTGTTGTTCCTTCCTTGGCTGGCCCTTTGATTCTTGAAGAGTTGTGTGCTCCTTGGATGGAAATGGAGTTGAATGGATGCAAGATGAATGTGAATGCTAAGTGCTATGATAGATGAGAGCTCAAATGGAAATTTTGTAAGAGTTTTGTTGCAAAAGACTTGATCCTTAAAATGAGGGAAATGAGGGGATATTTATAGGCTAATTGGAATTCTCTAGAGAATTCAACAGTTGGGATTGATCCAACAAGATCAAGATGAAGGGCTATGGTGAGTTGAGGACTCACAAGCCCTCACATCTTGACATATGGAATGTGAGATGTCTTAGGGTGGAATGATGTGGAAATGAGGTGGAAGAAGGACAAGTACCTTGGAGGATGAGAAGATTCCTTGGAGGAACAAAAGTGAATTAAAAATTCACAATGATTGGAAGAATCTAGTGGATAAGAGAGGGTCTCCAAAAAGCTGGAGATTTGTCACATGTGGGTGATGTGACAAGTCCAAGGTTCTAGAAGCCTTAGGCAAATGTAAAATGACATGTCACATTTGCATGGGGATAGGGTAAACCTTGGAAGAATAAAATATGAATTAAAAATTCACATGGGGAAGAGAGGAACCTTTGACAAATAAATGTGAATAAAAAATTCACATGGAGAAAAGAGTTTAGGCTAAAAATGGTAAGTGGGAAGGTTGACCAGAAAAGGTAAGCTAAATGTGGCTGATGATTCTAATTAAGGTTGTGCAAACACATGATTAAGATAATTAATGAGATATTAGAGGCAAGTGGGAGATTATGGAGGATGTGACACTTAATCAAGATTAAGTGATGCACATCTTAATCACAAATTAATTAATTTAATCTAGATTAAAAGAGGGTTATGGAGAATGTGACAAGGAGAGAGAAAAAATGGGAATTAAAAATTGATTTTAATCCAAATGGGTTAAAAGACAATTAAATAATTTTGTCATATTTATTTAATTTAGAGAATAAAAGGGATAAGGTAAAGTATTTAGTTACATACTTTAGGAATCTTAGGCAAAAAATGAAATAATGATTAAATAAATTATTTAATCATTATTAATGAAATAGATGAATAGAGTAGACGATTTTGATCATATGGAAGTGATCAAATTTGGATGTCTACAATTACTATTGAACTTTTCTTTGAATTCTCTTGCAAGGCCAAGATCATTCTTAAGAGTAGTAATCTTCTTACCAAGTTCTTCTTCATTGCTTCTGGTTCTTTGCAGTTCACTTTCCAACTGAGTAAGTTCTCCACTTATTTTGCTGCATTCATCAGATTTCTCTTTCAAGGTATGAGCAAGATTTTCTTCACTTTTCTTCCTTTACTCTATCTCTTTTGTCATCTTCATCATCATAGATTCCATCTCATGTTTCAGATTGGTATTGTCTCTAGTGAGATTTCCACATTTTTCAATTATTTCCTTCAAGGCTTGGTTCAAGTGAGCATCATCCATATCTTCACTTCCTTTCTTCTTAATCTGATCACAAAGATCTTTCCTCTTCACCCTATATTTAACTATTTGATACTTTAATGACTAAATGAATTTCTCAGCATCTCTAAGATTTGATTTCAATTCTTGAACTTCTACTTTAGACTGATCAAGGTCATCAAGAGCTACCATAAGCTGCTATTGAAGGCTACCAGAGTCCATCACATTCCAAGATCCACCTCAAGCTGCAAAACTTCTCCAGAGGAACTAGCTCTGATACCAATAGTTGGACTCAAGGGAACACTGAGAGGGGGGTGAATGAATGTTCAATCATTTTTAATAGTTTTACCCATTCCAAAACATGAGAGCATTTCAACATTGCATTAAGGAAAGATATATGCATTAAAAGTAAAAACTCATAAAATGATTTTTTTTTTGCATGGAAACCCTGTTAGGGGAAAAAACCATGGTGGAGATTAATCCATAATTTGAGTACTCAAAATATAGTGTTTGTAAAAGGAATGCACTTGCATTCATACACACTGCCTAGAGCTCATTGGTCAAAGATAAAGGCTTACTACCTACAAAATTCAGATTAAAGCCATCTGAAGGGATGAACTAAGATGATAGAATCTAACAATGCCAGGTAACATTTCCAATGAAGCTCATGAATCTTATTCAGGATCCGCTTGCTATTTTTCCACTTCACTTTGCCCTACTCTTCCCTTTTATGATTTTCACATTAGATTCACATTACTGCTCTGCAATGGCTCGTAACTCGAAGAATACCACCTCTATACTACATACACTTCACACACACCTTTTTTCAAATGATGAAAGCAATCCCTTATATATATCCGTAATCAAGGATTAGTTTATCCAATAGTTGGCTTCATACAGTATCAAGATATTTATAACTTGTTAGCCAGATCCATCACCAAACTATTTTGCACATCCTCCAAGAATGGTTAAGACCAAGAGAGGACCCATACAACACTTAATCCAATAATGAGACTTATAATTAATTTCATCTTATACATCGACAAATTTTGTCTTTGCCAAGTCAACCTTCTAACATAGATATTTGACAGATTAACACACCGTACCTCCTAGATCGCTTATCAGTGAGTGCACATCAAAACTAAGATACTGCAAGCCTCTGCAAAGCATCTTCAAGGGTTCATAATCTACAATACCTATCCAGTGAGAAAATAACCCAATTTTTATACCTTTGACCAGATCTCCTATTCTTTGCTCTATTATGCCAGTAGGAGCTAAAAATAGTGTTGCTTATGTATGACTTGGGTTGCATGACTTGGATTGCCATGAATGAAAAAACCTATAAGAAAAAATTCTTATCCATATGCCAACACAATAACCAAGAATTCATATTATTTCTTATGTGTTAGGCTCTATTGGGACACAAATATCTTGTTCTTTTACACCACATCCTTTTCCATTGTAGCCAAATTGTTTCAAAAGTTTATAAATGCTTCCATTTCCTTCGAAGGTGTATTTTCATAATAATTTTATTCATAAGTGGATGTGTAATTTATGTTTTCCTCATTTTTAGCAATTGTGGAATTAGATGTTTTGATGATACAGTGATAGATTGTGTAGATATCTTTGCGACTTCTTTCTCTTTTCCTGATTTTGATAGTGTAATCTTGTATTCCCCCATGAATGTAGGTGTAAAATCTAATGATCTTGAATCATAATTCCAAAAAAATTGTCATAGATGAAAGACACTCATCTTTTTCTTCAAATTGTAAAGGTTCCACTTATGAAGTTGACATCAATGCTCTAAAAGGACTCTCTATTCCTACTTCAGTTTGTAAAAAAGTTTCAGATTTAAGATAATATTTTATTATGTAAACCTTATTATTTTATGTGTACTTCATTAGACGATGAAGCGTTGAAGGAACTCATTTTATCTCATGAATCCATGGTATACCCAAGAGAAGATTGTATGAAAGGTCACGGAGCAGCCATGGATGGGATTTTGTAATACAACCTCACCAAATTTAATAGGTAATGTTATCACACCACACGATTATCTTTCCACATTATCAAAACCTTTAATTGATAAAGCATCGGGTTGGATTAAGGTTTTTCCACTCCAATTTTGTCTAAAAGGTTAATTCTATAAACATTAAGCCATGAACCATTGTCAATAAGGGTATGCCTAGTCCAAATCTTGTTAATAACAACCATTATCATCAAAGCATCATTTTTATTTTTGTGTTTCCAAAGGGGGTAACTCAATTTGATGAAAGACAATGTCCATAGTAGGTAAATTCATAATCTCAATCAAATATGCCACATCATCTGGTTATGCACTAGGAGGGAATTTTTTTTTTGGAAATCATCCTAAAGCATGCTATGATAAATAGGAAAGGTTTGAATAAAATCCTACAAGGAGATCTTAGCAAGAGAATTAGGAAGTTGCTCAACAAGATTATATTCTTTACCACAACACTACAAAATGTTAAGTGCAAGTGGGAGGTAGGGTTTAGGTAATGGGATGCATGTTGGATTTTTTTTTGGTTTCTTGTTATGTCTACTGTTATATGTGTGAGCAAATACATGATAACTTGGTTGTTGGAACATATGATTATTAGTGAGTTGTTTTGAAAATTTTAGGATATGACCATGAGATTTAGGTCCTATAATGAAAGGTGACTTAGGAGGTCCAATAATTAGAGGAATTTTAGGAGGTACAATAATTAAAGGAGTTTTAGGAGGTTCAACAATTAAAGGTGATCTAATAGCCAATTATGTGTTCATAACCTCAACTGAGTTATCTACTTGTCAGTGATATTCTATCAAGGGGGATCTAATGTCACCTTAGCATCTTCATCTATGGAATCCATCTTACTATCTTTTGAAAAAAATGTATGAATGATTTCATCCTCTTTTCCAACAATATCTTCCCAAGTAGGAGAAGTAGGGGAAGAGAAACAAACAAGATTCTCATGATGCTCAATGATTGGATCTGGACCTAGCACCAAGATACCATCTTCCCAAGTAGGCGAGGTATAAAGAGAATAACAAATATGATTATCATGATTGTTAATGATTATATTATCTTGCACCAACGTATCTTCACAAGTAGGAGAGATTGTGGGAGAGGGATCAATGGAAAATATTTTATGAGGGGAAATAAACTCATTATGACATGCTTGTAACAAACATTCCCTGAAATTCTTAACAAGATCTCACGATAAAACATGAATTATGATAACAAAACGTTTTTGCATTGAGAACATGATGTTATGCCCTATCAATCAAGCTAGCAATGCTTTTACTGAAATAAACAGTTACAAGACTGGTATTCATAAACTAATACCAGATCTAGGTAGAGATCAAAGACAAGATTCCATATAGTGAATTTGAGCTCAATTTGATAGGACTAAGTCGCCCAGGGTGTATATTTCTTGAATATATTTTTACAATTTATTTATTTATTGTGTACTATACTATTTAAGGATCATAGGTCTACATGCAGATATGTTTGACAGTGAATTGTTTTCCAGATTTTTCTCAATTTTATGATCATATAACTCAAAATACAAGTGTATAACAATTTGCAAAATTTTCTAGCAATGAATGACAATTGTGAATGTAATTTATAGATCTAAGATGCAAAAATTAGCTGATTCTAATATGAAAATGATGATCTTCATGCAATTTTGAAACAAAACAATGCACCTTTTTCACTTTTTGAGCTATATAAAAGATTCCTAAATGGACGTAATGAACAATTTTAGATTTGATTTAAAATTTAAATGACCTAATGCATATTTTTTAATGCAATTTGAATGTAGATCTAACCTATTATGACTGAAATTAACTCTATTGCAACCCATGATGCAATATTATATGTATTTTTTGATTTTTTATGCCTTTTATGATGCAAACATGAATGCCTAAATGAACAATGCAAAACAATGTAATGCTCAACTTAAATCTAAGCTAATTTACCTCAAATTTTAGAAGGTATATAATATTAACATGTTGGGTTCACCAAAATGAAATCTTGGGAAAATGGAACACTCCTTTGGAGATTTTCACTCTTTGAGGTTCGACACCTTTTCCCATTTATCATTAAAAAATGGGGATGCAAATGGTATGATTATGAGGGTTTGATGGACTTGGACAAGATATGTGATTAACTTACAACCTGAAAGGTGAGTCAACCAACCCTTGACCAAATATAGGTTGAATTTAGGGATGAAATGCAATGATCTAACTAGGATAATGATGTAAATTCTAGTTTTGATGCAAATAAAGTAAACACAGATAGTTACATATAAATTCAAATAGCAAAAATGAACAAAGTAGGATACTACACACCTATGATGTAAATTTGAGCCTACTTTTGGAGGACTAATTTTCCTAGGGAATCTATGTCCTTGTAGAGGTATCTTAGATCTATTTTCGTAGTCCTTTGGTGCTAGATCAAATCTTTTTCTTTTCACCTATAAATCTGTCAGATCAATGTTAGATATTTTTGTAAGTGAGTTTTCATGAGTTTTCAAGGTGTAAGTTTTTATTTGCAACAAATTATAATTGATCTTCAAAATTTCCCCAATATCCTTCAAACCTGAAATCTACACATTCAAAGAGAGGGGAATGGTTGTGCCATTTAGGGGCTTGCCTCAATCAAACCCTGTGTAAGTGTTTCCACTTCTACAACAACAATCTCAAATTATGAAAATGATAAATGATAGTAAGGAATGATGAATAAAAAAAGTGCTAAAAGTCACCACCCTTTAATGGCTTCCTTTAAAGGATTGAAGTCATAGACATCTCCTCAAGGCTTGGATCTTGCTAGCTTGATTTTCTTGAATTTCTTGGATTTCTCAAAGACCTACAAAGGGGTTAACATTCACAAATAAAGATAACATGAATATGCGTAAACTCACATATGATTTGAAATGATGCTTGGATCTTGAATTTTTGGAATGGATCACTAAATTTCTTCTCTTGACTTGCTTGATAATGCTCTTGACAATAGTTTCTCCAATAATTGTTCGTTCTTGCTAGATTTTTCTTCTTAGTTCTCAAATGATGCAATAAATAGGTATTTATATATAATTATTCAATTTACCACAAATTAAATCCCAATGACCAAATTTAGACGTTTGAATTGAAAATAATAAAGTGTCAATATTGACATATTTGAAAAAATAGGGAGACACTTTCACCATAATGGGACCCATTGACCATAGAGCATATGTGTCCCAATGGTGCAGGGGCACCCACATGCACATGTTAATCAGTTTTGGGTTTTGTCTTGTTTTGATACGATTGATATAAATAAGGTCATTTATGACCATTTGGAATCATATTGGTTCATTTTGGGGTGTTATAGGATCTTTGGTTTAAAATTGTAAAAGTTGTCATGTTGCTAAAAAGATGTCATGTAACTTTGGAAAGGTGTCAAAAAAATAAAGAAACAGTTACATGAAAATCAAGAAACCATTACAAAATAGTTGGGATTGGTTAGGAATGTATAAGGACCCCCTCAAAAACTCAAATTGGGGGTTGGAGACATTGTTTTTGAAGTTTGATGAATGAAAACCTCAATTTTGAGTGTATTTTTTGTGTCTGATATTGTTTTTAGGCTAAAGTTATGCATTGTATGGCCTGGTACAACCTCATATCAAGGAATATGATATATGGATGGAAACACAAATATTTTATATGTGGAAACCCTGTGAGGGGAAAAACCGCAGTGGATGTTAGTCCACAAGATTATACCCTGTTAGAAGTATACTGAAGAATAAAAAAAGAATGCACTTGCATTCAGACACACTGCCTAGAGAACACTGCTCAAAGGGAAGGCTCATTGCCTTACATAAAGTAATTAGATTAAATCCATCTGATGAATTTGAACTGAGAAAATAGCTTCTGCAAAAGCCTAATTACAGTTCCAGTCAGGCACACTAAAACCTCTTCAAACTCTTCCACACTTTGCTTTGAATGATCTCACCTTTATTTTCACTTGTACATGACTTGTACACTTGAGCACACCCTAACTGAGGAAAAAAATCTTTTATATATATCCGCTACATGGATTTGCATCCACTATTCAATCGACCACAAATAAGGAATAAATTACAACTGTCGGCCTTGATACATGAATAAATTTTAAAAAGTACCAACACAAGTTTTCCATATCATAGCGAGGACCCAAAAAAACATCTCCAAACATGCAAAACAATAAAATATTAATCCTCATGGATCCACAACATGCTAACACCACAATGTCATCCAAGAACATGAACACTCAGGCACATATTGAAAAAAACTTCGATCACGAACAATCCAATCACTACGGACGTACACCAAGGATAGAGCACAATATAGAATAATCCATGAATGTCATAGGCGCATGAGCAACACATGAGATTACCATACTTTCACCCGCTTTGACCAAGAACACCACTACATAGACTGAATAACTGTAGGCACACAAATCATCATAACTTCCATAAAACTTCATGCACACCACTGAAACTTTCGAAAAACATACTAGAAAGGTTCAACACCAAACTCTTTGAAGTACACCTTTAGATATTTAACACATAGAGCTTTCCAATATTCTAACCTTCTCAGCTCCACTGGCTTCTTGTATTATATTTTTTACAATTTTCTCAATCTCCTCAACATATACAACCTTAAGTAGATTAAAATTCTAATAGTGTTGACATCAATGAAAACAATATATCAACAACACAACCACAACATCCAAAAATCTCCCCCTTTGGCATTGATGGCAACACATGATGTGAAAAATAATACCATCAACCCAACTAACTCTTCTTCAACAATCTCCCCCTGAGATTGTGCACTTTTTGTTTCCTTCTTCTTTCCCATTTTTTCACATTGCTTCTCTCCCCCTTTGAAATCAATGGAAAAGGTACATATGCTCTGAATTCAATCTTGAAAACATTTGAATACTCCCCTTGAGTAGCAGTCACCATAACATCAATCCACAATATGATATAGCAATGAATTCACAAATTGATGCAAATACCTGCATCTTAGTTCTGATTAGGAGGGGAAAAACCATGATGGATGTTAGTCCACAAGATTATACCCTGCTAAAAGTATAATGAAGAATAAAAAGAGAATGCACTTGCATTCAAGCACACTTCCTAGAGCACACTGCTCAAAGGGAAGGCTCATTTCCTTACATACAGTAATCAGATTAAATCCATCTGATGAATTTGAACTGAGAAAATAGCTTTTGTAAAAGCCTAATTACAGTTCTAGTTAGGCACGCTAAAACCTCTTCAAACTCTTCCACACTCTACTTTGAATGATATAACCTTTATTCACACTTGTACATCACTTGTAAACTTGAGCACACCCTAAATGAGGAAAAAAATCTTGTATATATATCCGCTACACGAATTTTCATCCACTATTCAGTTGGCCACAAATAAGGAATAAATTACAACTATCGGCCTTGATACATGAATAAATTTCAATACATACCAACACAAGTCGGCCATAACATAGTGATGACCCAAACAAAAATCTCCAAACATGCCAAACAATAAAATATTAATCCTCATGGATCCGCAACATGCTAACACCACAATGTCGGCCACGAACATGAACACTCGAGCACATATTAGAAAAATCTTCGATCACGAACACTCCAATCATTGTGGACGTACACCAAGGATAGAGCACGATCTAGAATCATCCATGAAAATCATAGGTACATGAGAAACACATGAGGTTACCAAAATTTCATCCGCTTTGACCAAGAACACCATCTACAGAGACTGAATAATTGTAGGCACACAAATCATCATAACTTCCACAAAACTTCATGCACACCACTAAAAATTTCAGACAACATACTAGAAAGGTTCAACACCAAACTCTTTGAAGCACACCTTCAGATCTTCAACACATAGAGCTTTCCAACATTTTGACCTTCTCAGCTTCACTGGCTTCCTGTACTATATGTTTTACAATTTTCTCAATCTCCTCAACACACACAACCTTAAGCAGATTAAAATGCTAATAGTGTTGACATCAATGACAACAATAAATCAGCAACACAACCATAATATACAACATTATATTAGGATAAAACCAATTGGAATGGAAGAATATATGTTTCTAGCTCTCAATTATTTTTGTTTGGATCATTTTCATGGAGATTTGAATAAGTTATGACGATTTTTGTGAGGACAGGTCTGAACCCTAACTAGGGTTCCCAATCTTGGGAAAAATGATATAAATTTCTTTTCCACCATTGGATCTTGATGCAAATTGGAGGAAAAGTATATAACTATGTTATCTTCAATCTTACTAAAGAGATTGGATTCATTATTTATTTTGTAAAATTTATTCTTGATAGCTCGTTTTCATTTCCTCATTGGGAGAGTCTTAAAAATCTCCATGATGATTGTTTGATAAGTTCCTTGCAAAATCTCATGAAGTCTGATCTAATAGTTGTTGTGTCATGTTATTTAAAGGTAGTGCAGACCAAGAATACAATGAACAAGTTATTCCTTATGTTGATTGAGTGATGGGGTTTGTGTGTGCCTTGTGACAAGAAACCATAAGTTGGGAACGTTGTATTACAAAATTTTGAGAACCTTTACGTTATGCTGAAACACATCTGAGACAATCAAGAGCCTTATGTTCACTTTGGTTTGTTCCTTGTTGGTGATGTTGGTCATTTGCATTTTTGAGTACAAGCCATTATTTGAATGAAGCCATTGTTGTGTGGTGCATTGATGGAAACAAGTGTTTGGTTCAAGAGGGTTTGAGTCACAAAATGTGTTGGAAAGTATTGAAACATTGTTGTCCCTTGTTCCATAATGTCTATTCCTATTGATGTGTTTCCTATCCTTGAATACTCATTAGGTTGTGTCCTAAATGGTGAAAAGGTGTACTAAAGTGTTTGATTTCTTGCCTCCAATGAAACCATGGAGTGAGTATGTATTGGTATTTTCATATTGAGAGAGTGTGTACCCTTTCTTTGCATCGCCCAACCCTATTTTCTAAAAAAATAGGGTGTCGAGGGTAAAGTATTAGATGAATGCATTTGTTTTACACTTGTAATTTGTTGGTTATTGCTAGAAATGGGCCATGAAAGGCATAATTTAAAAAATTATTTGTTCAATTAGGTCAAATAAATTAAGGGGGAGAAAAAAATAGTGTGGAATTGTTAGGTTCACCAAAATGAAATGTTGGGAAAATGGAACACTCCTTTGGAGAGTTTCACTCTTTAGGGTTTGAAACCTTTTCCCCTTTATCATTAAAAAATAGGGATGAAAATGGTATGATTGTGGGGGTTTGATGGACTTGGATAAGATATGTGATTACTTACAACCTAAAAGGTGATCCAACCAACCCTTGACCAAATATAGGATGATTTATATATAAAATCCAATGATATAACCAGGCTAATGATGCAAATTCTAGTTTTGATGCAAATATAGTAAATATAGAAAGTTAGACAAATTCAAACATCAGAAATGAACAAAGTGGGACACTGTGCACCTATGCTATAAATTTGAGCCTATTTTTGGAGGAATAATTCACATAGGGCATCTGTATCCTTGTAGAGGGATTTCTGATCTACTTTCACAATCCTTTGATGCTAGATCAAAGCTTTTCATTTCCACCTACAAATTTGTCAGATCACCATCAAATATTTCTATAAGTGAGTTTTTATGAGTTTTCAAGAGATAGGTTTTGATTGTAATAATGGATAATTGATCTTCAAAATTCCTCCAATCTCCTTCAAACCTGAAACCTTCATATTCACAGAGAGAGGAAGGGTTGTGCGATTTAGGGGCTTGCCTTAGTTAAACCTTGTGTTACAATAGAAATGTTAATGATAAAAGGATAAATGATAGGAAGGAATGATGAATCAATTTTTTTCTAAAACTCACCACCCTTCAATGACTTCCTTGAAGGACTAAAGTCATACACATCTCCTCAAGGATTGGATCTTGATTGCTTGATTTACTTGAATTGCTTGGATTTCTTGGACACCTACAAAGGGGTTAGCCTTCACAAACAATGATAACATGACTATGCATCAACTTACATATGATTTGACATGATGCTTGGATCTTGAATTGCTGCAATTGATCACTAAAATGCTACTCTTGACAATAATTTATCCAATAATTGTTCATTCTATTTGAAATTATGTAATAACTAAGTATTTATATGCAATTATTCAATTTCCAACAAATTAAATTCCAATGGCCAACTTTGGAAACCTGAATTGCAAATAATAAAGTGTTGACACCAACATATTTAAATTTGAAGCCAAAATAGGGGACACTTTCACCATAATGGGACCCATTCTCCATAGGGAATTTGTGTGCCAACCTTATTTTCCAAAAATTAAGGTGTTAGGGGCAAAGTATTAGATGAATGAATTTGTTTTCTTCTTGCAATATGTTAGTAATTGTTAAAAATGGGCCATGGAATGCATAATTTAGGAAATTAGGTGTTCAATTAGGTCCAATAAATTAAGGGGGAGCAAAAAATAATATGAAATTATCAAGGGTGACAATTTATGACACTACGTTAGCCAATAAGAGTTACTATTCCTACTCCAATTTGTAACCCCCTTTTCAATTCTCCCTTATTATGGGAATCATGCAACTTGGTAAAATTTATTTGTACTTGAGACAATAGAAATTACAATGAAAATTTCACAAGATATAAAAAAAGTATTGAAAATAGATTTTGGCTCTTGGATTGTGTCATTAATTTGACTAATTCATTTAATAAAGTGTATGCCATGTGTTTTTGTTATGAGGAGATGTTGAAGTTTATCAAAATTAAGGATGTTTGTGGATTATTTTATAAGGTTATATTATCATTCTTAATACCTTGTTACTTCACAATCATTTCAATCTTATTTTCATATTCAACCAAGTTAAAATGAGCATCATTGATGTAGGTAGGCATATTTGTGAGAAAGGAGATATTGTGGAAAGACAAAGGAATGTAATCATTTAGCCCAGGAAAGATCTAGCAATGAAAACACAAACGATAGCTCAAAAACCAAATGAAAAAAACATTCCCTACAAATATAACTTAGGATAATTAAGAATTTTTAGGTTCACCAATATTTGTAGATAAAAATAACATATTAAAACTTTGGATGTAGTATTTACTACTACAATGTGATATGAATAAAATCTAATAATCAACAATGAATACACAATCACATCTAAATCAAATGAGTTAAGAAAAATAGTTGGAAAAATATAAGGAGATTTTAGTTATTTTTATTGATGTGGTGAATTTTAATTTTGATGTTGACTTGTAGCTTATGCTACAAGTAACTCAAAATCAACAAAATAATAAAAATGAGATATTAAACATATGTGACAAAAATTTCCAATGAAGAAAATTGCATTGCATATGAGGTTGTGCTATGTGGCTTGGTATCAAACTAAATCATGTTGTGGAAATATAACCCCTTTACATGATAGTTTGATATATATTTAAACTTCAAAGATTAGTGTGATTATGTCTTTTGAGGTGTATTTAAAATGGGTTATACTAAAAACCTGTAATGAACCAAATGCACACTAGAAGAATATGATAAGAAATATGCTACAAATAATTCATAATAATGTCACTTCGAGGGAGATACCTCCAATTGTCTTCAATAATAACTTAATACTTGACATTATGATAATAACTAACCTATACCTCATATATATACCATACTTATGCCTTGGATACCATCTAGGTCGACTTAGATACTAAGTATAACTCTTAGGATAGCCTATATATGTATATTTAAGAGTTAAGTTAGCCATAAGACAACTATCATAACACAAGACAAACTATAGGGTTAGGGGCATAACATTTACCCCTCTTTACAAAAGAATCATAATCAATGCATAAAATAGCAATCTTAATCTTCATCTTCATCTTTTTATTTTTTTTTCATCTCCTTTTTTTGTTTCTTATTTTTATACTACTACTTCTTCTTGTAATTTATTCTTTTTATTTCTCTTTTTCTTCTACTTTTTTTTTTGTTTCATCTTCTTTTGTGACTTCTTGTTGTGAAGAAGTTCCAAAGAAATAATCTTACAATAAATAACACAAATGAAATCCAGATGATCTGAAATTTTTACTATAGCTTACTAGGGCCTAGATCTCACTTTACAATTTTTTTTTTATAGGAAATTAGCTAATTTGCGGCCTTGAGAGAATTTGTTGGAAACCTTAATTTTTCAATAAATTTCTTAGTTATTATCTTATTCCTCTATAAATTGGACTGTAAAAACTACAACGCATTCTTGAAATACCCTCAAAAAATTAGGAAAAAAATAACACATATTTGAGAGATAAGTGCTTCCCAAATAAATTTGGAAGAAATCCTAATTCTATAATGAATCACTTAATTATGCTCTAATTCCTCTAAAAATTGGACTGTAGATGCTTCAATATGTTCTTAAAAACTCTCCAAAAATAAGGAAAAAATTCCAAAATCTAAGAGATATTCACTTCCCAAAATGACCTCCAAAATTAAAAAATACATTTCCTTCACAGTGCGAAGATCAATTTTTGATATCACTTGTAATGAAATAAATTACACAATAAAATAATATAATATTAAATATTTTGCAAATACTTGATAATGATATGCCACTTTGAGGGGGTAAACTCCTAATTCACTTCAAGGGGGATACCTCCAAAATTTTCACTAAGAAACAATACTCAACATGATGATAATAACTAATCTATACCTCCTATATATATACCATACCCTTGGATACCACCTAGACCAACATAGATACTTAAGTATAACTCTTAAGATGACCTTAATACACATATATGATTATAATAATGATTATGTAACTTATTTAAGAGTTAAGGTAGCCACAATTTGACTAATCTTAAAGAAATACACATTATAGGGTTAGGGAATAACAAAAACACAATGTGGATTGCTCTTGAAGTGAGAGGTGAAGACCTAGACTTATCTTAGTTACAAGACAAACCATATGAGGTTAATGTATAATTTATTAGAAACACAATACAAGCAATGCAATATGATTATGCTTGATGATAAAATAAATTATTCTTGAAAGTGTTCTATAGTCAAATATGTTTTTCAAGTATTTCTAGATTCTAGATTAGTTGCTAATAACCTAAGACTATTTATATTTATATGTCCTTAGTCACTTAATTTGATGTTTTTGACATATAGATTGATGATTCAACTACCAACTTTCAAAAATGTTAGGTTGAGACTAGAAGATTTCAAATTTAAATAAGGTGAACTAGACTATGTTGTGTGATATAGTCCATGGACATGGCCACACTATACAACCTAAACCAAGCCAATAAAATAAATAAATAAATAGATTGATCTTGACTAAAATGATATGGAAGAAAGTTTGACTAATAAGTTAAATAATAGAGGTTAGTTTTGTACCCTTAAATTTTTTAATATTCATATTTATAACCCTATACAATGATATAATGTTGTATGATGCCCAAGTTTTCATGAGTTTTCTACCACATCTATTAATAGTTTAGCTTATATTTCCACAGTCAAGATAACTCTAAAATTATCAATAATTTACTAGTAGAACTAGAATATTCTACCATTATAATTACTATTTTTTGAAAAAAATGACTGAGATTGGTGTATGCTTCCAACATGTTGAATCCATATTATGGTGCATTTTATGTGGTAGTTGAACTCTTCCACAAAAATAGATTGTATATCATGGATATCTTGTAAAGATTAGATCTTTCCCACAAAATTCTCTTCCCAAATGTAAGCTATATTTTTCATTGGAATCATTTTGAATTAAGGGCCTACTATTTTCCATGATTATCCCAAATCCTCCATGGGGTTGACATATTCAATTCCATTAGTGTTCAATTTAAGGAGTTGAAAACACCACATCACCAAATAATGAAAGATGATAGAATTGGCTTTGAGTGGAACAAAATACTCTACCCTAGATATATAATGGTATAAGTCAAACAAAGTTTTTTCTAAACTTCCCAAATCTTAAATGGACACATAATTGAAGAAAACTAGACTAAATATATAGAAACAAGGAAAGTATGAAAAAATCTACACAAATTTTAATAAATTAGCAACTTAAAGAACACACATTACACTTTAGGAAAACCCTTACAAGAAAAATGTGGTATCAAAATCACATTCAATGTATTAATCATAACAAGAAGGTTACAATGCAATGTTAAGTTTAGTTTTTCTAATGGAGGTTTTGAACTGTGAATCTAGAACGAATCCAACAATATATACCTACAATAAAAATATCATATAATTTCCTCTCTAATAATCCAATATAAAATTCTAGAAAATTCATGAAATCACCAATGGTTTGTAAAATCCATAGGCTTAAAACAATGAGGTAATTATTGGTCCAACAAGTCTAAGTTGAACCCATGAACCCTACTCCAAAAATAAATCCTCTTAAAATAAAATATAAATCCTCATGCACACCTTTGACCTTTATGACCAAGGGGTTTGAATATAACTCAAAGTACTTCATATAGGAGCAATAATTATACTTACACCCCTCTTTTAGATGACTATTATTAGCTGAAACATAGGGAAAAGGAGAAGGGGAAATAGGTAGACCCAAAAATGAGGGACCTATGCCAAAAGAAAAAGGGGGTGTCCACCTAATAAAAAATCCACCTTTTCCATGTTCATTAGGAAGAGGGATAGTGCAAAAAATGATTATAATTGACTTGCAACCTTCAAGGTGAGTCAACCCTAGGTTTGGATACTATGCTGCCCTCAGTTCCTTATGACACAATTGACTGAACATCACTTTTGGGAGAAGAATAAAAGTTCATTAACAATCAAACTTATGCAATATATCACTTTTAATAAAAAGTATTATGATAATATTGACAGAAACAACCATTAACTAGTAGATCTAAGAAGGTTAAGATGGTAAGTACCTAGCTCCAAAAGTGGTTTTCAGGCTCTACAATAGGACAGGTTCCCCCAAGGGAAAATGGGTCCTTGCATCCCTTTTTGGAAAATCAGAAGTTGATTATGTAGCCCTCTATTTATACTCTACTCTTGTACCTATAAATCTTTAGTCCCGAGTCCAAATTTGTAGCAAACATTAAAAATTTTGGTTTGCTTGTATGGGGGTTTGGCTCAGTCAAACCCCAAGTTTGGTAATTAAACCTTAATGGAAAGATAAAAATCTGATAAATAATAGTGTGTACAAGCCCTAAACTTAAGTGCATCTAAGGTGTTAAGAGATAAAATAAAAAGAAACCTTATTAAAACATGTTAGAATAAGATCCCTAAATGAACATAAAAATGACAAAGACCTAGTTAGGGAGAAGTCAAAGCATCCTAATAGATCTGGAATCTGATTATACCTTGCTTTAGGTAGCTATTAGAATGAATATTGAAGATGGGAACACTTAGGAAATAATTAATTATGTTAGGGAGAATGGATAGGTGCATGTACCAATCCATCATGGTCCACCATTGACATCAACCTTAAAATCATGAACAATGCTTGATCTAACTTGGAAAAGTGAGCTTGAAGACCTGGAAAAACAAATGAAATGCTGCTCCAAGACTTCAAGCTTGCTTGATTGAATGTTCTCTCCTTTCTCTTGAGTTCTAATCTTTTGAATATATTCTCAATCTCTTATCAACCTAGTTTGAAATGGTGAAAAGGCTAGGCTTTATAGGTTTCTTCTCTATTTTCCTAATTATTAAATCTTGATAGTCGACCTTTGCAACTTGAATTTTAAACATTAAAATTATGCTAAAATCATATTTTAAATTGGGTTTTGGAACCTAAAGGGGACCCATTCACCCAAGGGCGAATGGGTCATGACCTAAATTTCCAAGACTCATATGTTTTAGGGCCTTTAATTTACTAAATTCATTTGTTCAATGCATTTTGTGGTGTCAAAAAGTAATAAAAATAGGCCCAGGGATGCATAATAAAAGGAACTAGGGGCCTATTTTGAAGGGTGAAAATACATAAAAGGGGAGGTCACTAAAATAGGTCCAAGTTAAGTGTAAAATTTTACTTTCACTTAGAAAGGAGTACAATTTTCTACACTACAACGACCATATGACACTACATGCATATGCAAGTTAAAGTAATTTGAAAGTAAATTATGCTTTAAAATGATACTCATATGGATTCATTCACAAATGGGGAGAATGAAGCCCCCAACGTAGTCATCTGCAAAACCAAAATGTTAGGAACTACATCCTACAAAGCTGATTTATTAGACATTCACAATCATCTTATAAAAATTCTACAGAGAATCAAATTTGAGGGTATAAGTATGCCCCTTGATTCCGCTTGCTTTATGGAGGCGGAATCGGGGTAGCAATCTAACCTCATTGAATTTCTTTGTGTGATGAGGAATTTATACAATAGGGTATTGGAAGGATAATACCACATATTGATAGACATTAGATAAGATCAAGGACAAAATTATGAATCCAATGCAACAAACGACATCGAAAATGAAGTTCGCTAGTTCCCATTATATTGGTTTGAATGAAATGTGCTTTGAATAAAAGATGCTTTCTTTAATAAATTTGAGTATATATGAATGAAAAAGACAATTGTAACTATCATTTTAACATTTACCTTTTGAAAATTATAGTTTTGTAGAGAGGAGTAGACATGCCTAGTCGACGAGCATACCGATGTCCTAGATTGGAAGATGTACGAGAGGAGGTTGCAAGAGGCGAGCTTTGATTCATGGTGAGTCCACTATACACTGTCTTTTGATTTTTTTTTTTAATGTTTTACACACATTTTTATGCATTTTTAGATGTTCTAAGACCCCTTCAAAAATTGTCGCAAAGAATCCCATTTTGGCACAAAGATCCTAGAATGGCTAAAGCATCCTGGACCCCTCGTCCAAAAATAGCTCAAGCATCCAAATTTGGCCAAAGCATCCTAGGATAGATTAATTGAAATTTTAATGGTTTTATTGACTTTTTTAGGTGTATTACTGATGATTTTTTCTATCTTTTTCAGATTCCATCACGCGCATGGTAGTACCTAGGTGGCCATCTCTTTACCCTTCTTTAGGAGTAGGTGACTCGACTATCCATGGAGGAGGAGGAGATATTGCGTGAGACAAGGTTAATTTGGATCTACCTCATGCTACCTATGAGGTATCATGATACCATGTTGATGGAACTTGTCGAGAGGTGGAATACTGATACATGCACATTACAGCTAACTTCTGGAGAGATGATAGTCACATTAGAGAATTCCACTAGATATTCGGGATACCCATCTATGGACATGTAGTATATTTTGAGGAGGGTCGAACATAGCAACAAATGCAAGGAGATATTCAATATTTTCTTGGTTTCCCTAAATATGCCAAGTTGTGGGACCATACATCGAGCTAGAGTGAATGTTGTACTCTTGCGCACCCCTATTACAACACATTGTGGTGATCATAGTAGACAACATTAGTTCTAGATGGATGAGGCACTACCTTAGATGGAGGCCTCATACACACTATTCAACATATGGAGTGACATCGGTCCGCCTATTCTTGGGGTTGTAGTACGTTAGCTCATTTATACTATGATCTTAAGAATTTTGTACATAAAGAGCTACATAACATCATGCATTGTACACTTTTACATGTGTGGGCCTTTGAGCGTATCACGTGCACGAGGCCAACATGCTATCTCATGGTAGAAGTCATTGGTTACCCTTAGGATTTTAGCTACACATTGAGATGCATTTGGAAGGTTGGGGACCTATGGTTCTAGAGGGTTATGTTTGATCAACTTAGTGAGGATGACATAGTATGGAGACCCTATAGGACCATATTGCAATGGCCAGATCTCACACAACATCTTGTTAGGATGCAATGGTAAAGGATCTTATTAGGGAGACATGATTATATAGTATTTCCATTCTACTATGATCACATCATGAAGTAGTTTTGACATAGGCATGTATGTCCTAGTCCATGACCTACATACCTAAGAGAAACATAGAACAACACCCATCCAGGGGACATTCAATGACCTACTACTAATGATTTCATTTCCAATAATTTTGACGAGGATCTTGACATGCCCCCAACATCATATCAAGATGATGTAGGTGCCACAATAGTGTATGAGAAGTGGTGGATGGGAGCACGACCTGTAATAGTCTTCCCTATGCAACATCTTGCTGGCGATGTTGGAATTCATCCAGGTTACGGGGAGGAAAGAGAGGATAGAGCCATGGATGGGGATATAGAGGATGATGATAGAGAAGTTGAGATGGTCGATGAAGATGAGGAGGATTAGCCTATGAGAGATGAGCTTGCAAAGTCGGTGGATATTTTAAATGCCCTTGAGGAGAGACTTATAGTTCCTCCTAGAGTCACCTAATTGCAATAAGAAAGCACACCAGGTATGACATCTCATGAGTGTGGAGGGAGCAACAGTGCTGGACCCTCCACACTTCCTACCCATCAAGATTCTTATTGGCGGGTTGGTGGCCTAGTTAATGATGTATTATATTTATTATGATTTAAGTTCTTGTTATGGATTTCTTATTATATCATATTTTGATGTATTCTATATTTGACTTGTTGTAGGTGATATCCATGGATGCTAAGATTTCATTAGATAGATCATCACATAGATGACCCCCATCTTTCCCCCACATCAGGCTACACGAGTAGAGCATGGGTTGCCACCTATGGTGGGCACTATGCAGAACTATTTGAGCCTTTAGCATGATGGAGGATTGCATACAAGGAGGATGTGAGTGCCCTTTAGGATTACAAAGTTTAGGAGGAGCAATTGAGTGTTGCATTTACAAAGCTCCAAGCTGCGTATGAGGAGCTTTGAGCTACCCGATTTTCGACCGAGAGTGAGTTAGTGGCTATCTATGTGTGGAGCTCTGTAGGCTATAGGGAGAGATTGCTAGAGTTCAAGAAGATCGGATGAGACTATAGGAATATAGGGATCGGGTGGAGCAAGAATACATCGCACTACTTGTATGCATGGTTTTTGTAGAGGGCGAGATCTGAGGCCTACGAGAGTGGGTTAGTTCCATGATCCACACACGATCCACCATCTCCCAGTGAGAACCACCACTAGGCCTTGAGGGATCTAGTATTCATAGGCCCACTTAGATGTACTTATGTTGTATTATGCCACATTGTGGTGATCATGTATATAAACTTTTGTGATTAATATATAATATTTTTTTTCTGTGTGTTCTTATTTATATTAGATGTCAATATGTTCTATTAAACAATATTGGTGTAGATTATTTAATAAATGTCTTCATGATCTAATTTTATGTATGTGATCTAACTTGAACACTTATGTTCATTTAGATATAACATCTTGATTAAGTGTAATCATGTTGAATTAAATGCTCTTATGATCTAATTATGGAAAATTAAATGCATATATGATCTAATTTAACACAACACACATGAAATTGAATAGCATGTAAAAGAAATTAATACTCCAACTAATGAAAAATTACTCTATAATTCAAGACACACAAGTAATGTTTGTAAAGAATGAAGCAATGCGAGAAAAATATCTACTAAATCTAACAACATGCTTTAATATACATACTATTCAAAAGAGATATTAAGTGTAATATCTGCACAAATGCGTAGCATTGATAGGTTCTTTATGAGGTGTACCATCCATTTCTGTTAATGTATATGCACTAGACCCATAGATCTCCCGAATGACATAAGGTCCTAACCAATTCAGACTAAACTTTCATTTTTCATTTGGGATGGCATTAATATTGCATTGATTTTCATATAATACTAAATCATCTTTTTTAAATGAACACAAAATCACATTATCATTGTAACTACGTTGAATTCTTTTCAAATAGGATTGAATATGCTCAAGAGTGTTGATGTGTTGTTCATTGAGCATTTGAAGTTTTTGTAACCATTTTTCTTTATAAGTGGTAACATCAATAAGTCCTCGAAGAAAAATTCGCAATGAAGGAATATCTAACTCCAAGGGCATTATTGCATCAACACCATAAACAAGGTTATAAGGTGTATTTCTCATAGATGTTCGAATACTCGTGTGATAAGACCACAACGCATACTATAATTGAGCATGCCAATCCTTATTATGTTTGCTTACTATTTTCTACAAAGATTTTTCAAATATTTTGTTTGTTGCTTCCACTTGACCATTAGATTGTGGGCAATACGGTGTTGAAAAATGGTGTTGAATTTGAAATGTTTCCAAATATTTCTTCACTTAATTTTTCTTAAATGGTGTACCATTATCTAAAACTAATGTGGAAGGAAGACCAAAGTGAGTAATAATGTGTTCCAATATGAAATAAAAAATTGCATCAACTATTGTGGAACAAAGATGAATGAATTCTACCCATTTTATGAAATAATCTATGGCGGTAATTATAAACATATGTACATAAGAAGAGGGAGGGGATACATTTCCAATGAGATCTAAACCCCAAACTAAAAATGGCCAACTAGGATCTTGGGCATGAAGTTCAGAAGTGAGAGCGTGAATCAAATTTTTATGCTCCTAACATTTGTGACATTTCTTAACATGATCAAAATAGTATTGTTCCATATGTCTCCAATAATATCCCATGTAAATTAATTTTTTAACTAACGATTTTCCCCCAAAATTCCCCCCGCAAGAACCAACATGAGCCTCCTCAAGGGCTATAAGGATCTCAGATTTTTAAGACATCTAGGGAAAATACCATCAAAATATTGTCTATATAAGACATCTGCTAGGATTACATATCTAGTAGTAAGTTTCCGAATATGAGCTCTGGTGTTCTTAGTGGTTGGTTCAGGAAATGTACCTTCTATTAAATAATTAAATATTGGTGTGCACCATTTAGTAGAGGATTCAATACTGGTTACCAATGCTGCTTTCAATTTTTCATATATTGATGGTTTGGTAATTGTATGGACAACAAATGTGAAATCTAGAGAAGGATCATCAAGAGACACATGGGAAGCGACACTTTCCATTGCATCTACATGCCAATTATCCTTTTGAGGAATATTGTCAATGGTATATGATTCATTCAAGACATGCCATTGTGAGGTTTTTATATTGGACTAATTTGTAATGTTTTGCTTGATAGGATCCATTAATTTGTTTAATAACCAATTGAGAATCACCAAATATTCAATTATTTTGAAAACCTAAGGATAAGGTTGCACGTATTCTAGCAATTAGAGCCTCATACTCTGTAGTGATGCTTGCACATAGGAAGTTTAGATGGTAAGATAAGGGAATAGGCTTTCCTGAAGGTAGATTTAATATAATCCCTAATCCAGATCTAATTCGACACTTAAAACTATCAAAGTACAATTCCCATGTTTCCTTTTCAATTGTCAACACACTCTCATCAGGGAATGAGTCAATATTATGTAACGTTAATGGAGAAGGAGAATCAGCTAAATGGTTGGTCAAGGCTTTTCCTTTTATTGCCTTTTGAGAGACAAATTTAAGATCAAAATTAGTTAACAACATAACCCATTTTAAAGCTAAGCATCTTGATAATTTTGTTTTAGCAAAGAGGTGTTTTAGGGGATCAAAATTTGTAATTGGAAATGTACTTTCACATTTAGTAAATGGTGTCTCAAATTACTAGTAGCAAACACAAGGGCCAAACATTTTTTTTCTATCATTGTGTATCGAGTTTCATAATTGATTAAAGTCTGGCTAGTGTAATAAAAATTATTTTCTTTACCATTGTCATCTTGTTGAGCCAACAATGTTGCTAGAGTATGGGTAGATGCTGATATATAAAGGACGAATGGATTTCCTTGAATAACAGGTTGTAAAACAAGAGGATTAGCTATATACTATTTCAAACTTTCAAAAGATTGTTTACAATCCTCATTACATTTAAATCATGTTTCCTTCTTAAGAAGTTGTGTAAAAGGTAGAGTCTGATTTGCCAAAGATGCCACAAAATGACACATAGCTTGAATATTTCCTTGTAAGCTACGTAATTGAATATTTCTCAATAGAATCAATCTTCTTTGTTTCTATTGAGAAAATATGTCTCAACCTTGCAATTACATAAGTTACTGTTGATACATAAGGTATTATTTGTTCGACAATGACGGGGGGTACGGGGGGTCTCCCCCCCTGAGGGGATCATCCCCCTGGCTAGGGTCTAGGGGTAACACGCCCTACTGGGGGATATTGCAAATCTGGACCATTCATCATTATGTCTCATATCTGACGATCGATGTTTTATTAGCTTGACTTGCCCTAGAAGACAACCCTATTTTATGAGGGCATTGTATTATGAATGTGTATTGTGATGTATTTTGAGAGTCTGATAGGGGTCGTGTTGCCTCTAGATCTTTGGTTGGTGATACTCTTGTGAAAAAAATTCTTTGCAAGTATATTGTAATCTTTTTGATTTCTGAATAATATATTGGGTGAATTTAAGAGTGTGGGGTTTTTCTCTGAGTTTTCTCCACGTAAATCACTGTGTTGTGGTATGCAAGATATTTGTGTTTATTTTTAAAATTTTTCTATAACTATTAAAGATCTGTAAATTTTTTGCATTATTCTCCTCTCAATATTAGTGTAGGAATTTTCTTTGCTACCTTAGCTTCCTTACAAGTGGTATCAAAGCCTGATCACCTTTGGTTTTAGTTGTGGGTTGTTGGGTTTTTTGAAATAATCCTGATTTGAGTGGGAGCTTGTGTAGAAGACACTTTGTGATCTTGTTATAGGAATTTTTAGATGGCAAGCTCATCAGGGAGAATAGAGGTGGATAAATTTTCTGGAAATAATTTTGAAATGTGGAAGCTGAAGATGGATGATTTGTTGATAGATTGAGATATATGGGATGCTGTTGATGAGAATGTTTCAAGGCCCATAGATCCTACTCAAGCTACTTAATATGATATTATGAATTGTAAAGCCAAGGGCCTAATCAGATTATGCTTATCAGAATCTGTTTTAATCAATGTCCATGAAGAGACCTTTACATAGAAACTATGGAAGAATCTTGGTGAGATGTATCAAGCCAAATCTTTAGTGAACAAGATTTTCTTGAGGAAGAAATTGTATTGCTTGAGAATGGAAGAGGGTTGATGAATTACAAACCACCTGGAAGCATTCAATATGCTAGTGGCTTAGTTGGAAATAGTTGGTGTCAAAATGGATGAGGAAGAGAAATGTCAGATCTTGCTTTGTTCTTTTTTTTATTAAGGCGATTCTCTTGTTATGGCTATTGGGAGTGCTTGTGTTATATTGAAGATTGAAGATGTGGTGGGTTATTTTCTTTCTGAAGAGATGAGGAGAAAGGTATCCATCAATGCCAAGGAGGCCTTGAATGGTCATGGAATACCTAAGGAAAAAGGAAAGAAGAATGAGAAGCATGAAAAATCCAAGTCCAAGGGGAGATCTAAGTCTCCTGGAAAGTCCAAAGTTATTTGTTGGAACTGCGGTAAGCCTTAAAATTTTCGTAAGGAATACAAAGAAGAAAAGAATAATAAAAAAAAATTTGATTCTAATTCTGAGTCCAAGAAGGAAGATGGTGACACATTCATTGCAACTTTGGAAAATCGTGTAGGTAATGATGCATAGTTAATTGACTTAGGTGCATCTTTCCATATGACCTTTAATAGAGATTGGTTTTCTGAATATGAAGAATTTGATGGAGGTAAGGTGTACTTGGGTGATGATTCTCATTTAGACATTGTTGGCTATGGTAAATTTAAAATCATATTTCCTAATGATAGAATAAAAAGGATTAATCATGTGTTGCATATCCCTGGTTTAGCACAAAATTTGTTATCTGTGAGAAAACTGATAGATGCAGGTGTGCGGGTAGTATTTTTTGATGTAGGATGCAAGATCATCAGAGGTGCTATGGTGATTGCTAAATGTGTTAGACATGACATATTGTATAATCTTGATGCATGCACTATTGAATGCAATAGTACTTCTATGAAAAAAAAGTCAATGGAAGAAGTGAGGGTTTCACCTTCAATAGATGGTCATGGATTTTGGGTACACAAAGGTGCTCTTTCTTCTAAATCAAAGTTACCTACAGAGAAAAATATGTTATGGCACCAAAGAATTGGCCACATTGGAGAAAATGGTCTAAGGACCTTGAAAAATAAAAACCTTGTTGAAGGCGTGTCTAATTGTAATCTTGAATTCAATTTCTGCGAGCATTGCATTTATGGAAAAAATAATTGTGTTTAGTTTTACTCGAGTTCTCATAAATATTGTGGTGTATTGGATCTTATTCATTATGATGTGTTTGGTCCTATAGATATGATGTGTTTGGTCCTATAGATGATCCTTCAATTGGTAAATCCACATATTATGTTTCATTTATTGATGATTATAGTAGGACATGGGTATACTTTCTAAAGAGTAAATCCGAAGTTTGTAATCGATTTAAAGAATTTAAAGCAATGGTTGAGTTGCAGAATAGAAAGAAAATAAAAAAAATTAAGAATTGATAATGGCGGTGAAATTTTTTCTAATGATTTTGATAGAATTTGTAAAGATTGTGGTATTCATAGACAAAAGACAATTTCGTATTCTCCATAATAGAATGGAGTTGTAGAAAGAATGAACATGACATTGATGGAGAAGGCTAGGAGTATGTTGAGTGGTGCTGGTCTAGAACAAAGGTTTTGGGCTGAAGCTGTTGCTATTGCTTGTTACCTAATTAATAGATCTCCTACATTAGCCTTTTTGATAAGACACCTATAGAGGAATGGTCAATCCACAAGTCTTCATTAAGACATCTTAGAGGTTTTGGTTGTGAGGCATATGCACATGTGCCAAAGGAGAAGTGAACAAAGTTGGAGAACAAGGTTGTGAAATGTATCTTCATTGGGTACAGTTATGGTGTGAAATGATACAAGTTTTGGGATCATATTTGTATGACACAACTAGACCACTAGGTGGTGAAAGGTAAAAGTAAATTGGTTTGCAAATTGAAGAAATATTTGTATGGCTTAAAATAAAGTCCTAGGATGTGGTACTGGAAATTTGATACATATAAGTTGAGTTTGGGATTTGAGCATCTAAATCATATCATTGTGTTTATTATAAAACTGATGGTGATCATTTCCTATTTAATGCATTATATGTTGATGATATGTTATTTATTGGTAGAGGGAAAGGTATGATCTCAAAACTAAAATCTCAACTTGCTGCTAAATTTGAAATAAAATATCTTGGTACAAATAAACACATTCTTGGGATGAAAATTAAAAGAGATAAAGTGAAAAAAATGCTATGGCTTGGCCAAAGTAAGTATGTCAATTCAATTTTACAGAGGTTTGATATGCAAAATTTTAGACCATTGTGTGTTCCTATTTAAGCTGGAACAAAGTTATCTATTTCAGATTATCCAACATCCCCACCAGAGATGGAAGACATGAGAAAATCACCTTACCAGAGTGCAGTTGGAAGTTTGATGTATGGTATGGTTTGTACTAGACCAAACATTTCCCAGGTAGTGGGAGTTATTTCCAGATATATGTCTAATCCTGGTAGAGTTCATTGGGATGCAGTTAAAAGAGTCTTCAAATATTTGTGTGGTACTCAGATTATTCCCTGTGTTATCATAGTAATATGACTAGAGACGAGATTTCCCTTGATATCCCTAGTTACGTGGATTCATAATGGGTAGATGATGTTGATAGTAGAAGATCCACCAGTGCTTATGTGCACTTTATTTGGTGGTGTGATTATTTGGATGAGTAAGTGACAGGCTATGGTTTATTTTTCCACTATTGATGTAGAGTATATGATAGATACTCATGCTTATAAAGAAGCCATTTGGCTTAAGAGACTATGTTCAGATATTGGAATAAAACAAGGTGTAGTGATAATTTATTACGACAATCAGAGTGGAATATGTCTAGCCAAGAACCCAAAGTTTTATGCCAGGACCAAACACATTGATGTACAATATCATTTTGTTAAAGATATGGTCGAAGATGGAAGGGTGAAGCTGGTTAAGGTAGAGACTTTGATTAATGTTGTTGATTCTTTAACTAAAACTATGAGCACAAAGAAGCTCATATGGTGTTAAGTGACTATGGGCCTTTCATCCCCTAGAAATTAAGAGATGATGACACCCTCTTGTTGTATTTTCAAGGTGTTCGATAAGTGGGAGATTTTTTGAGAAAATATTTCTCAACCTTGCAATTACATAAGTTACTTTTGATAAAAAATGCACTGTTCATCTGATGATGATGGTGGGGTGTGGGGGGCTCTTCCCCCCATGAGAGGTCTGGGGGGATCATCCCCCCGAATGGGGTCTATGAGCATTGAAACCTGGTGGGGGCTCAGGGGCAACACCCTCGAAAGGAAACTTTTATTTATATTTTATTATTGTAAATCTAGACTGTTCATCATTATGTCTCATATTTGACGAACGATATTTTATTAGCTTGAATTTCCTTAAAATGAAACCCTATTTTATGAGGGAATTGTATCACAACTATGTATTGTGATGTATTATGAGGGTATGATAGCAATTGTGTTGTCTCTGGATCTCTGGTTGGTCATACTCCTATGAGAAGCTTGCTCTACAATTATATTGTAATCTTTGTGATTTTTGAATAATATATTGGTTGGTTTCTAGAGTGGGGTTTTTCTCCTAAAAGGGTTTTCCCCATGTAAATCATTGTGTTGTGGTATGCATGATAATTGTGTTTATTTCTGTTTAAGTTCCTATAACTGTTAAAGATCTATACAAGTTTTGCATTATTCTCCTCTCAAGATTAGTGTAGGTAGTTGTTCCACTACCTTAGCTTCCTTATAGTTTCCACCTCAATGCCTTTGTGGGACACTATAAAACCTAAAAGTTTTCGACTATCCACACCAAAGAAACTTTTTTGGATTCAATCTCATATTGTACTTATGCATTCTTTCAAAGATCTTTTTGAAGGATTTTAAAATTGTTTTAACGAGTTAAGGATTTAGATAGAATATCATCAATGTAATCTTCCAGAATTTCATGTATGTAGTCATGAAATACCAATGTCATAGCTCTTTGATATGTTGCACCAACATTCTTTAAACCAAAAGGCATTATAACTCAAAAAAATGTTCCCCAAGTTGTAGTAAATGTTGTCTTGTATTGATCTTGAGGGTTGATAAAGATTTGATTATAGCCCAAAAAAACCATCCATAAATGATTTAATAAGGCATGGCCCATGGTTGAATCTACTATCATGCCAATATTAGGAAGGAGAAAATCATCTTTCAATGATGCTTTATTAAGGTCATGAAAATACATACACATTCTAATACGATTGTCAGGCTTTGCCACTACTACAATGTTTGAAATCCATGGTGAATAATCAATAGGATGAATGAAACTAGCATCTAAGAGCTTTTCAATTTCAAACTTAACCAATAATGCTATCTTAGGATTCATCTTGTGTGTCTTTTTTTTTAATTGGTTTAGCATCCTGCTGAAGGATAATGTTGTGCGTAACTATCTTAGTACCAATACTCGACATATCTGAATAAGTCCAAGCAAAAGTTCAAGAAATTCATGTAATAGTGTTGCATGTTATTCTTGTTCATCATCATCAAGGCACTTTACTATTTGAATCAATTTCTCTTTATTAGATGTGATGTCCATTGGTATGCTAATTGTATCTCCCACAAGTAATGTACTTTGATTTGGAATTTCAACAATTTGTTTTTCTTTATATTGTTCAATATCACTTGTTTTCTTTTCTTCACCAAAGTATCCCTTATTGATTAAGGTACAAGTGAATCTTTGTCTGTGGTGATGAGTTGGTAAATTATCATAAAATCCTAAAATTTCTGTCAAAGCTTCATCATGTTGAAAATAATCCAATGATTCATCACTTGTGGTATCTATTAAACTATGATGACTCAATGTGAGAGTTGTCTTAGGAGAATATTGCATAATGGTGTTGATGTTAAGTGAAGGCCTTTTTGTTGTTGTTGTTATCTTAGAATGGCAATATCCAAGACCATTTTTTGTTTCTTGTTTGTTAGGCTCTATAGGAACACAAATGCCTTATTCTTTCACACCACATCCTTTTCCACTATAACCAAGTTGCTTCAAGAGCTGATATCCTCTCCCATAAAGAGCTTCCATCACTTCCAAAGATGGAGGTTGCTCACGATCAACCTCATCATAACTTGTTGTGTAGCTTGTGTCTTCTTCTAAAATTGTTGAGTTAGATGTTGTTGATGGTTCCACCATGTGTTGTGTTAACATCACTGTTGTTCCTTTTTATTTTTTTGTTGCTTTTGTTGTGATTTTATATTCTCCCATAAATGTAGGTGTGAAATCCAATAATGGTTTACACTTTTTGGCCAAACTTGACATTGAATTGATTTTTTTTAACTAAATCTTCACTTTCGGGCACCTATAGCTTCTAAATCATGAGGAATTTGAAGATGATGTAAACTACTGATTTGTGAAATTTTGTCTTTAGATTCTAAATATATATCTTTTAAAATTTTTGGAATCAAATTGCATTTCCTTTTCCATCTCATTCAAAAACTAGTTTTTAATAGTAAACACCATTTTTAAAGAGTGATGTGTACTTGCTAACACAAATTTTTTTTCTATGAAGGATAAAATTCTATTTTTTTCGAATTTAGATTCATAACTACGATACCTAGCACATGCAATTGGTTTCATAATGTTTTATTGAATATTTTTTTCTTAATTAAGTTTTGAATTCAAAACAATTTCAATTTAAACATAGGTTTACTTGCTAACACAACTTTTTTTGTATGTATCGAAATTATTATTTTTTTGTTGGATCAAGGACATCAATATATAGTGCATAGATATTTTTTATTTTTTTGTTTGATAATCTGCCATTTTTCCACATGTGCAAAACAAAGAGCTTGATTTTTAGTGAAAAACCTATGTTTAATTAAGCTAAAAAAAATACATAATAAAACCAAAATATATTAAAATTATATTTGATGGAGAGCTCATTCTGAGGACTACCATCATCCAGTTGGGTCTATGAAGTTGATTCCATTTTCATCTTCAACCCAAGCTTGAAAAGGATTTTTTTGCAGAAAATTGCTAGAGGAGAGGGAGAAGGGCAAAAAAGGGGGGTTTGAGCAAACCCCCCTTTGAGCAAAGGGGGGTTCACTTGAACCCCCTTTAATTTTCCTTTGTTTTCATTAAAAAAAACGCCAAAAAGGGGATGAAATCAAAAAGGGGTTCACTTGAAGGGGTGTTCGAGCGAACCCCTTTTTGGGTTCACGCGAACCCTTGTTCGAGCGAACCCCTAAAAACTCGAATTGTTTTTCTTTAGAGCATTTTTTACAATTTTTCTTCATGAAGGGAATTGTAAACCAGTATTGTGGGATCACCCATGAACCTCAATCATCATCCAATAACTTTGTAACTGTTGAAAATTTTTTCTTTTTCTTCTTCTTGCACATGTTCTACTTGCGAGGTTGGTATTAGTGTTTTCAAAGGACTCTCTTTATTTTTCTCAGTTTGCAAGAAAATTTATGATTGGAGGTCAACTTTGATTGTGTAGACCTTATTCCTATAAACATATTTCATTAAATGATGAAGGGTTGAAGGGACTCCATTCATTTCATGAATCCATAGCCTACCAAAAGAAGATTATATGAGAGATCTTGAGGCATGACATGGGTAGGAGTTTGTAATGTAACTTTTCCAACTTTCATAGGTAATGTTATCAGACCAAGAGAGTTCTTTCCCACATTATCAAAACCACATATAGATAAGGAATTAGTTTCAATCCTAGTCTCATCCTCTCTAATCTTTTCCAAGAGGTTTACACTACACACATTAACGGCCAAACCATTGTCAACGAGATTTCTTTTAATTCCACATCTATTAATGACAACCACTATCATCAAGGCCTCATTTTTTTTTTGTATCTCCAATGGAGGTAACTTCTTGATGAAATATAATATCAATATTGACTCCATTCATACCTTGGATTAGGGCTTCTATATCATTTGGTTGCACACTAGGAGGGACCACTACTTGTTGTAAAGAACTTTGAAGAATGCTATGGTAATTAGGTGATTCATGAATGAGATCCCATAAACAAATCTTAGTAGGAGTGTTGCGAAGTTGTTCCACAAGATCATACTCCTTTCCACTATACAATAGAAAACACAGAGCACTAGGAAAGATAGGTTGAGGAAGTGGTAATGAAGTAGGTATGGTTTGTGGTTGCCTATTGTTCCTTGTGTTGTATGTATAAGCAACATTATGATAATTAGATTGCTGCGACACATTGTTACTAGTGAGTTTCCTTGCAAAGTTTAAGATAATTCAACAGGTTTAGATTTGTTTGAGGTGGTCCTTTGATAAGCACAATCTTGTTTTGAACTTGTTTTTGTTGTGAAGGTGGGTAAATGGTAATTTGAGGTGTGATTGTATTTACTTCCCTTTGTTTTATTTTTTCATGACAAGCTTTATTGAAAGAGATTTGTGAGATGAAATCCTCAAGGGATTCATCTAACATGTCAAAATTATCACTTCTAAAAGGTTTGAGGGATATGTTAACTTGTAGAAGGAGATTTGAAATTGTCAAATAACTATGTTTTCTCCAAGGGTTTTCATTTAGTTTATGCTTTTTGTTTTGATGTTTTTAGGGTAGTTTATGATTTCCAATGATTGCAAAATGTAAAGTAATCTATCTGAACTATGGAATGATGTTGAAAATAAAGCAAGTGTATACAGATCTAAAACTATCCACAACTGAAATGTGCAATTATTTTTGCAATTTGTTTCAAGATTTAGGCAAAAAGAAAACTATCTTGAATGTGCAGGAAAAACTATTTTAGAATTACAATTGTTAGATTTAACAGCATAATAAGAAAGCACAGACAAAGATAAAAAGGCTCCCAAAGATTTGGTAGGACACTTATACAAGGACAGGTTTGTCCAAGGGTGAATGGGTCCTTGTTCAGGGTTTCAAAAAATGAAAGATACGAAGTCTAAGTTGCTATTAGTGTTTTCTATTTTAGGTTGCAGATTGTGATTTTTGTGACAAAATTTTCTAGTTACAGGTGTCCTAATGCAAGTTTGACTAGTGAAAAATAGTGAACAAAGTGACAAATTTTGGAATGAAATTTTGAAATGGAATTTGAATCTAGATGATTGAAAGACACTCTTGATGCACTACAATGCGAAATGTATGCAAAATTAATACAAAATTTTTGATTTTTAATGAATTTGAATGATGCAAACATGCAAAACTAAACCCTAAATGCAATGCAAAAAACACTAATGCAAAATAAATTAATGCAAAACACACTAATGAAAATGTAGATCTAGGGTTTTGAAGGTCTCCAAATCAAAATTTAAGATGTACAAGGTTAGGTTCACCAAAATGAAACATAGGGAAAAAAGGAAGGGGAAATAGGTAGACCCAAAAATGAGGAACCTATTCCAAAAGAAAAAGGGGGTGTCCACCTAATAAAAAATCCACCTTTTCCATGTTCATTAGAAAGAGGGATAGTGCCACAAATGGTTAGAATTGACTTGAAACCCTTAAGGTGAGTTAACCCTAGGTTTGGACACTATGCTGCCCTAACTTCGTTATGATAGAAATGATTGAACAAAAGTTTTGGGAGAAGAATAAAAGTGCATTGACAATAAAACTTATGAGATCTATCACTTGGAATATGAATTATTATGATAATATTGACATAAACAACCATTAACTAGCAAATATGAGAAGGTTAGGATGGTATGTACCTGACTACGAAAGTGGTTTCCAAGCTCTATAGCAGGAAAAATTCACCCAAGGACGAATGGGTCCTTGCATCCCTTTCTAAAAAATCAAAAGTTGATTTTGTATCCCTTTGTTCACACTATGCTCGCGTACCTACAAATCTTCAGTCCCAAGTCCAAATCTATAGAAAAAGCTAATTTTTTTGGTTTGTTTGTATGGGGGTTTGGCTCGGTCAAACCCCAAGTTAGGGAGAAGTAAATCACCCAAATAGATATGAAATTTGATTATACCTTGCTTTAGGTAGCTAGTAGAATGAAGATTGAAGACGTGAACACTTAGGAAACAAGTCATTAGGTTTTTGGAGAATGGCTAGGTTCATGTCCCAAAACCAAGAATCCATCATGATCCACCATTGGCATCAACCTTCAAATCATGAACAATGCTTGATCTAACTTGGAAAAATGAGCTTGAAGACCTACAAAAACAAATGAAATGTTGTCCAACACTTCAACCTTGATTTCTTGAATGTTCACTCCTTGCTCTTGAGTGCTAATCTTGTGAATATCTTTTCAATCTCTTATCAACCTAGTTTGATATGGTGAAAAAACTAGGCTTTATAGGTTTATTCTCTAATTTCACAATTTTTAAATCTCGATAGCTGACCTTTGCAACTTGAATTTAAAACATTAAAATGCCACCAAAAGCATATTTTAAATTAGGTTTTGGAGCCTAAAGGGGACCCATTCACCCTGACCTAAATTGCCAAGACTCATTTATTTCGAGGCCTTTAATTTATTAAATGCATTTGTTCAATGCATGTTGTGGTGTTGGAAAGTGATAAAAATAGGCCCAAGAATTCATAATAAAGGGAATTAGAGGCCTTTTTTGAAGGGTGAAAATGCACTAAAGGGGAGGTCACTAAAATAGGTCCAAATTAAGTGTGAAATTGTACTTTCACTTAGAAAGGAGTACAATTTTCTACACTACATTGGCCAATCAAAGTTACTCTTCCTAGTCCACTATGTAGACCCCTTTTCAATGCTTTTTTATTAGAGAAATCATGTAACTTGTTAAAAGTTATTTTTAATTGAGATAATTTGAAAAGCCAATGAAAACTTCACAAAATGAAAAATCATTATTAATAGATTTTGGCTCTTGGATAGTGTCCTCAATAATCTAGCTAATGCATTTAATAAAGTCTATGCCATATGATTTTTTCATGGGGAGATGTTGAAGCTTTTCAAACATTAAGGATGATTCCAAATTATTATATAAAGTTACAATGTCCTTCTTAAGAACTTGTAACTTCAAAATCATTTCACTGTTCTTTTCATATTCAATCAATTTAAAATGAACATCATTGATGGAGTTAGGTAGATCTATGAGAAAGGGTATATTATGGAAAGCTAAAGGAATGAAATAATTTAACCTAGAAAAGATCTAGCAATGAAAACACAACTAACAAATCTCAAAAATGTTAACTAATAAAGGACACCTTAGGGATATAACCTATGTGGTGTAAGCATGTTGGGGTTCACCAATATTTGTAGAGAAAAATAGTATCTTCCTAAACCCTAGGATTCACTATTTCTTACTGCAATGTGATATAAACCAAATCTAATAATTGAGCAATGAATACATAACCACATCTAAAGAAAATGAGTCAAGATATAAATGGTAGGAGAAATATAAGGGGAGATTAGTTATTTTGATTGATGTGGTGATTTTAGTTTTGATGTTGACTTGTAGATTATGCTATAAGTAACTCAAAATTAAAAAAAATTAAAAATTAGATATTAACAACATGTGATAGAACTTTAGTTAAGACAATGCTATTGCGAATGAGGCTATGCTATTGTTAGAACACATATATTTTAAGAGGGGGTTTGAATAGGTATATCCCTCAAATTAATCCAATTCAAATTTATCAATCAACCTTATAACTAGATTAAGAATTCAAAGCATAAGAACACAACCACAACACCAATTTTACATGGAAAACCATACAAGGGAAAAACCATAGTGAGAAAGATGCTTGGAGCTACTATCCAAATCCAGCCTGACAAAAATGAAACAAGATTTATAACTCAGTTTAATGGCTTCAACCAAGGAAGTTTACAACTCCTTGCCAATTACAACACTTATAGAAAGATGTCGCAACCTCAAAATTCAACACTTGATGAATCAAATACTCAACTGCCTCTACAACACCTCTACTGCCTCTAGCTCACTGCCTTCAACACTCCAAGTCTACACACCTCTACTTTTGGATCACTTCCTCCAACACTCACATATGTACTTTTTCCTTTGACTTATTACCTCCAACACTTACACACTTTTGTCAGCTCACTACCTTCAACACTTTAGTTACACTCTTATGCTTTCGTCTCACTGCCTTCAACATGCATCAAACACTTCTATGCACATTCACACTCATTCCTTTGCCTTTAGTGCACTAATTTTGATATATACATTGAACACACATCACACCACACAGCTAATTTGATCACAATCTTGATCCTTCATTTATACCTTCCACGAGCTTCAAAACATTTCTCCTTGTCAGCCAAACTGGAATGTGTAAACTTGAGACATGCAATGGCCATAATGAGTCGACTCCAAAACATCCACGAGAAAGGGAAATTCAATGCGGTCTAAGCCATGAGATAAGAAGGACCTATTTTACTTTTGCACACATTCCCTTGCTGGTGCATGCTACAAAAGCTTGGCACAAACAACTCAATGTACCAAGTCAGCCCAACAAACACTTAACCCTCCAAATATTAACTCTAGACCACAAGTGATATTAGAGGAACTAGATAACACCATGCGAATTATATTTAAAAGAATTGAATGATATTCAAAAACATTTCCATGCCCTTCTTTTACAACTTCATGCAACATTAACCTGGTGCAAGCAAACAAACTCAAAACTAGTATCTTTTGCAAACCTTGGCAACACAGTCTTGAGATAGAACATTGAAAACTCAACTTGTAGTACACCTCAACAACTGAAACTTGAAGGGAGAAAGAAGATAGATATTTTAAACTCATTCTCCAAACCGCAAGACCACAACATTGACTGCAGAGAAATGCAAAGCATTTCTTTGATCCTTCCATGACTGCAACACAGTCTTTACTCTTCTAACTCGAGAAAATTTTGCAGTAACTTTTATTCTCTATAATCAAGAACATACATGTGTCACACTTTATTCTATCTATCTACCAAGCCACTGGACCTTATCTACAAATACAAAGGAATGCAGAGCATCCTCCAGAGCTTTTCAATACATCTTCCTAAGCCACTAATTGCAAGAAAACCTTCTATACATTTCACATTAGTAGATAGTGAATACAACACACACCATCATTCACTTATACATGAGAAACATGAAACATAGAAAAATTGTTATGGAAAACTCATTACATCTAACATCATACAGAATACTTCTGATCAACATACTGATTGTAGCATATGCAACCATCCACACACTACCACTTTGCTGACATCAATGACAACACCATCAACAATCTCCATTCTGTTGACATCAATGACGACATCTACAACATAATTGCAACAACTATTTGGTTTGGTCTCAAACTAAACATTGTTGTGCAAATCTACGCCCTTGCCATGACTTGGTTTGACATATATATAAATTTCAAAGATTGGCATGGTTCTATATTTTGAGGTGTGTTTAAAATGGGTTGTGCTAAAAAACATAGTAGGGATTGCTTTTGAGGCGATAGGTGAAGGCCTTGACATATCTTAGTTGCAAGACAAACCCATAGGAGGTTGATTTACAATTTTGTAGACACACTACACAAGCAATGCAATATGATGATAAAAAAAATGGTGCTTGAAAGTGCTCTATAATCAGATATATTTTTGAAATAATCATATGATTCCTAATTTCTAGATTAGTTGCTAATAACCTAAAAAATTTATAAATTTCTAGATTAATTGCTAATAACCTAAAAATATTTATAAATATATGTCCTTAATCACTCAATTTGATAGTTTTTAACATATAGATTGCCAAATCAACTACTAACTTAAAAAAAAAACGTAACTTGATTATGTTGTGCAATATAGTCCATGGCCATGGCCATGCCATCTAACCTTATCTAGTTAAACAAGTAGATTGGTTCTGACTAAAAGAATATGTAAGAAGGTTTGACTAATAAATTAAAAAGTAGAGGTTAGTTTTGACCGGTGTACAAGGATATAATGTTGTATAATGTCCAAGTTGGAATGAGTTTGCTTCCAAATCTGTTAATAGTTTAGCTTATATTTCCACTATGTGAAGATAACTATAAAGTTATCGACAATTTTGACCATATTCTCCTACTGTAATCATACATTTTGCCCACAAAAATTATTGGCTAAGATTGGCGGAAGCATCCAACATGTTGAATCCATCTTATGGTGAATTCTATGCGCTAGTTGGACTCTTCCAAAGCAATGAACGGTATACCGTGGATGTCTTGTAAAGCTTAGATCTTGTCCACAAACTTCTATTCCCAAACGCAAGCTATATTTGTCATTGGAATCACTTTGAATTAAGGGCCTACAATTTTCCACAACTATCCCAAATTCTCCTCATGTCAAAGAATATGCTTGCACCCTTCATTGCATGGGGTTCACGTATCCAATGCAAGTAGTGTTCAATTTGAGGAGTTGAAAACACCACATCACCCAAAATGAAAGATGCTAGAATGGATCTTGAGTGGAACAAAATCCTCTACGCTGGATATACCATGGTATAAGTCAAAACAAATTTTGTTCTAAACTTCCAAACCTTAAAAAGACATATAATAAGTCTAAATGTTAGCTATTTTGTTGTATGATAGCTAAATGCCTCTACCCAATTACAGATTGCTGAATGTTTCAAGCCTACCACACCATTCATTTCCTAAAGCCTAGAATATTGAAGAATTCAATAAACCAAATTACACTTCATTACTTATAGCAGAGTTTTGGGATCCAAGAAAAGCAAGCAAGAAATAAGAAGAAGAAGAAGATGCCTATCATTGAAAGTGCCAAAGCCATGAACCTCACCAGACCATTGCATAAGTTGGGCACTTCAATTCATTTCATCTCCATCGAATCCCCTCACTTAAGCCACAGACCCACATGCAAATTTTCCATAATTCTCAGGTCATCTTCTCTTAGAAGCATAACATGCTCTGCTTCTACAAAGCCAAGAGCAGTGACACAATCTGCACAATCTTACAGCAATGGCCAAGAAATGGGTCTTTCAGACTCCAGCTTGGAATCGACCTTCACCCATAAATTATGGGTCACCATTGGATGTGGAGCCCTGGTGGCAATGTCTGTCAAATCTATCATAGCCATGGATTCTGTTGAATCAATTCTAGCTGGATTGATATCAGCTTATATGGGCTATGTATTTGCAGACCTAGGAACTGGAATTTATCATTGGGGAATAGACAATTATGGGGATGCAAACACACCCATCTTTGGCCCTCAGATTGATGCATTCCAGGGGCACCATAAAAGGCCATGGACTATAACTAGAAGACAATTTGCTAACAATATACATGCATTGGCAAGGCCTGCATCTTTTGTTCTCATGGGTTTCTTCTCCCTTCTTCCTGCTAATGCTGCATTGGTCTCATTTGTTGGGGTTGCAACTGGCTGCATAGTTTTTAGCCAGCAGTTTCATTGTTGGGCTCATTGCAAGAAAAGTGAGCTGCCTGTTCTGGTTCTTCAACTGCAGGATTTGGGTGTTTTGGTGTCAAGAGTGAGGCATGGAGCCCACCATCGTGCACCTTATGATAACAATTATTGTATAGTTAGTGGGATGTGGAATCCATTGTTGGACAGCACCAAGTTCTTCAAGAAGATGGAGATGTTTATATATCTTAAGTGGGGTGTGAGGCCCAGGTGTTGGGATGAAACTGCTGCAGAATGGTTGCAGGATGGCTCTTATTTTAGTGATGGATCAAATGAATTGTTATAGTGATCTTATTTCTTTTATCATTGGGATTGTTAGTAACATTACAGAGAATTCTACTTGTAGAACATATTATTTCTTATTACCAACACATTTGTCTTAATGTTTTCTGAGTTCTAGTTTGAATTGTGTGATGTTAATGTTTGACACGTAACAGCTTTGTGTAACGGTGGACTTTGAAGCTTCCATTAAATGCTTATCCTTTGTAGATTTTGGTGCGTGGCTAATGGCGTGCCACATCCATGCACTCAGTAGACTAGAAGTGCAAGGGATTTATCTCAAAATTAAAAGAAATGCTAGCTTGTATTCTTAAACAACTTAGATGTTTATTATAATGAACTTTTTGATGTGGGTCCAGGGTCATATATTCTTATATAAATCTAAAGTTTTGCTATCTTCACAGATTCATCATAATCTATCGTTCACTTAGATCCATGTAAGATGCAAGAACAGCTGTAAGACACCAAAACATGTTCAAGAACCGGATGTAATGTAAACAATATCTGATATTCTAGTGTCACTTGTAAGTATCAACATCAAGGTTTTATTACTAATTATAGAGCGTCCTCCATTAAAGGGAGATTACAGAAAAGAGAGACACCACGTTGTATTAATGCAGAGGAAATTTCAAATTAAACCCATAAGGTGTGTAAACAGTTGAATTTGTTATCTCAGTGTTTAAAATATGCACCTTATTTAAAATACAAGTAATTTTAAAATAGATGTGTAATTTTTTTTTGGGTGGTTTAAGAGGAAAAGTTCTCTAATATAATGGTTTTATAATTTTGTGTAGTTTTAATCTTAAAAATATTAAATTAATAAGATTAAATAAAATGAAGAGATTTAAAAAAAAATAAAAAATAAATTTAATATTAAAAAAAAAAGTGAATGAAGAGGAAAAAGAAAATAGTTCAAAAGTTCCTTTCTAATGGCAATGAAAATGAGTAAATGATTTGTATAATAGATGTAAAATTGAATTCTTATATATATGATTGTAATTTTCACTAGACATTGTAAATGTTTAGGTGATACAAAATGACACCTTTCAAAATCTAGTATAATAAAATATGAAAGAAAAAATATGTTGAACACCCAAAATACTGAGAGGGCAGTGGGGGGAGGGGGTGTATCGGTATTCTCTTAAACCATTCAAGCATTAAACATCCAATTACCAAAGCATATTCAACTGTAATAAAAAAGAAAGCATGAAACATTCACAACATCACATAATACATAAGCACTATGATTTTTATGTGGAAAACCCAAAATGGGAAAAACCACAGTGAGGGTTAGCTCAAAATATATTATAATTGGTTATAGTATATTTATAGAAGTGCTCACTGTAGGTGGACCCACTGTCCAAGTGGACTCATTGTCCACAGAGAAAAATATAGAAGAGAGATGGTGGCTGACAACCTATTTTGAACTGTTACAATTGCATCTGCCATATGCATGAATATAATCCCATTGAATTACAATAGACAATCTTTATCTGACTCTGATTCAACACTCTACCTCACTCTTCATTCGCATAATTCTGATCTTCAACTCAACATTCATAATTTAACTTTGCTCTGCTTTGATGATATTTGCATGTAGAAAATTCACAACACACATCATATCCATTTCACACATCAAAACACCAAAAAAATCTAACATATATCTGCATTAAACATAGCATCAATTAGGTCGGCCTAATTAGATGTAACACCCAAAATATAACTTGTCGGTTCTAAAAAATTTCATGCATATTTCGTTCCAAGATACAAAACTCAAAATAACTTGCAATAAGTCGACATGGACCTATAATTGATTCCACATAAGACCGCAATACTTATTTAGCCTTCACATACCTTCAAGCATATTAGGTCAACACAACATAAGATCTAATAACAAAATCCTTCAACTGTGTATCCACATCTCGACACGTGGACTCAAAACTTGATGCCAACTTGAATTCATACTCTACTGCCATCTGAAAACTTATCTCCAAGAGCACAAAGTCAAAAACTCATCCGTGGAGAAGTGCAAAATCTCACACACAACTGCACTGTATAGAAAACAACTGTAATTTGTCAGGCTGAACTCTATTACTCATAACTTTCAAATTACTTCTCAAAACATGATGAAATATTGGAATTAGATACATATAACATCCACCAAAATTATGTTAGAAGTGCAGAGTGAAATCTTCATTTGTGGAGAGGTGTAAACCCAAAATTTGGCACACTATAACACTATATACACATAATTGACACTTAGTCAATTTCCCATTACAAATATCTTTACTAGACCAAACCACTATGCAAAAATGTCTTCCTCAACACCTTGAAATCATATTAGAACTAATCAAAATGGTCTACAACAAAAATCTTTATATAAGTTACAATGTTGACATCAATGACAATGCTACAAAACATCGTTATGTACCTTCCATGCTCATATTTCCAAACAACATCATCAATGAGATTCTTCCAATAATCTCCCCCTTTGTCATTGATGGCAACATGCCAAAGTCTCCAAACATTCCCCAATAATCTCCCCCTTTGACATCAAGGGAAAAGGGTGCCTATACAATAGTTATGAATTTCATCGGAGCTCCCCTTGAGAAATGTAAGCATATATACAAATTAAAAATAATAGATTGAATCCCCTTGAGTCATATATTGGAGCAAATTTAACTCAAAAAATATTCCGGAAAAAATACTATAAAGTCCATATATGTACAAAGAATTTGAATTGAAATATAGTAAATGCATAAAAAAGTGAGAAATAAGTTAACCAAAGGTGGTTGACGCTTGTAACTTTTGCAAATGTGCTTGTCATGCTTTCCTTCCATCTTCCCATTCTCTCTTGGCTTCCATAAGCAATCTATTTTGTGTTTCAAACTCCATAAATAGCTCTTCTCCCTCTTTCGAAGTACTAGGTACTGGATTCATCTTCTTGGCTTTATCTACACTCAAAAGATATTTTGAAACAAGTATAAATTTAGGATTGACCAGATCCCTTACCTCTCCAAATTGTAGAATAATGTGTTCTTTCTATGCTTGCAGTTGAAATAATTTCTTATGTAGGTCTTCTATTGCATTCGTTGTCACATCGGTTAGGTTGAGTGCTAGATCATAGGCACTTGAGGCAGTATCAATTTGTGACTCAATAGAGTCCATCTCCTTCCTTATGCTCTGTGTGGCTCCAAGCCACTTCATGCCATACTGGTATAGAGCCTTTTCTTCATCAACACATCCTTCAACATCCTTTAACAACTCTGATTTTTTTTTTATGTGCAATTGCACTTTTTTGTAATTTATAACATTTAAACTTTAAAGGAATCAATCAATAGTTTGAGATTTTCCATATTAGAGAGAGATGTGTCTATACTTGCATCGGGTATGACCTCTTGTAAATCTTTCACTACTTCTTCCATTAGTTCGTCGCTTCTCTAGTGTGTTTCAATGATTTCTTTCCTCGTAGATGCATGAAAAATATCTCCTAGTTGTAGCTTGTGGATGGGAGAGATCTTATCTAGATCAACGCTACCTTGTTGCATTGACAGTTGTAGTAGTTGTGAAGACACAACAGGTTGGAACTTGGGCTGCATACGTAAAAGATTCTTCAAGGAATCTCTGGAGGAGCCAAAAGATTCACCTAAAACCTTAGTTGTTTCCACAACCTTTCCATTGTCCTTAGCAATTTCAGAGTCAATTGGTTTTTCTTTTTTTGTATGTGCATCTCTAGATGCATCCTTATTCTTGTCTTCATCTTTTTCTTCATGTTCTTATTCTTTCTTAGCATCATCATTCTCTTCCTTATCTCCCTCTATAGGATTTTTAGTGTTTGCCAGAAGAGTAAATTATTCTTGTATCGGAGGAGGAGTGATGATATTTTCCTTTGCAATGTCTTCTTTGATCTTTACATCCTCAATGTTTCTTTTTGTCATATCCTCCACTTCCAGAGGAGTGTTGTCCTGTGCAAAATTTTCATTTGTGTCATGCTCATGTTGAGCATCATCTATTTGCACCTCTTCTTCAATGTTTGGTTTTGAAGCAGGGGTCTCCATATTCACTTCTTCTCTAACCTCTGGTATCATCCCCAGTTTTTTAGCTATCTCTTCTTCTTTGTCATTGCTTTCCTTTCCAATCCTTTCAAAATCACTTTGATCTTTTCCCATAAGGGTTGTCACCCTTTTATTTGTCCTCAACTCCTTGCTAAATATTGTGGCCAATGTGGCTTTGTCATCATTGGATAAAGGAGCACTCAATCTTTCCAAAGCTTCTTCTTTTAGCCTGTCATGTTATTTTATAGCTTCTTTCCTTCTTTCCATCAAGATGTTCCACAAATATTTAGGTACATGTTTCTTGATGTTCCACATGTACACCTCAATAAAAACAATGTATTTGACTATAGCTTCAATGATGGTGGCTTTGTCTACCTCATCTGCATCTTTGTACAGGGCTGCGGTTTCTCCCAACATTTCATTTTGCAAAAATACTGTTAAACTGTGCCTCTAATTTCATGGGGGAATGAGGCCTTACCGATTCTTTTTTTTTTGTTCTTTTCCTTCAACTGGAGTCTTCTTTGTTTATGCATTCCTCTTCTTCTTTGGAGAAGCCTTCTTGGCTGCCTTTTTTTTTTCCCTCGTATGTATTTTGAATGCTTCTTTTTGTTTCTCTATCTCCTCTTCACTCTTGGTGTCAATGACATCATTTCCTTTTCTTTTTGAACTAGCTTCACCTTGTGAAGCATCACTTCTTCTTCTCTAGACCAATAGTGGTCCCTCTTCTTCCAAATCTTCTTCTTCTTATTCTACAACACTAATACCTATACCTTTCTCTCTTATAGCTTTTTTCTTTAATCTTCTTTTGGCTAGATAGCAGGCGATGCTATAGTGATAGTTTTCTTCTTCTTAGCCCTTGTAGTTTGCAATACTAGAGGATATCTCTCCCTTACCGAAGGACTTCCCGTAGTTTGTCTCTTTTCTCCAATAGTTGACACAGTCTCGAAGGACTTCTCAATAGTAGGAGGAGTGGTATAAATCCTACCAGAACTTCGTATGCTTCTGAATTCTTCTACAACACTTAAATTTGCCTTAGCTCTTTCTCTTGCATATTGTAATCGTTCTTGTAAAATACCCATTTCCTTTGCATATATATCAATCATCTTACCAAAATTCTTCTTGATAATGGGTTTTCTTTGTTCCATGTGTACTTCCATAGACTTTTCTTCATATGTCTCCTAGCTTGTTTTAGTTTCAGCTTCAGACTCTTCAACAAAATGTTAGCATAACTAGTTATTTCTTGTTCATTGATTTCATATCCCAGTGTAGGGATCCATACTATCCTCGGGTCCACTTCTTCCATCATACATTTATGTTTTTACACTAGGAAAGTAATGTCATTGTGATATTTTTCAATCAATTTTCTAGGTATCCTGTCCCTTTCATGCATTCTCCTTTGAAACACTGCAAAGAAAGCAATAAGAGCATCATCTTGTGCTTTCCCATCTCCAAGTCCAACCATATGGTCTCTAATCTGATGGGCAATAGGTCTACCTCTGAGCCATGTCACACTTTGAGTTCTAGGTAGTTGCTTTAGAAAGTATTAAATTAAACATACTACCAAAGTCCCATACTTGAATACATTTTTTTCCTTAGTTTTCTTTAAGTTCTCCAACAATTGTTGCCTAAGATACTCGCAAAGATCATAGTCTGCACCATTCTCAACCATCTCATATGCCACATTGATTGTGGTGGAATATATTGAATTGTCCTTGTTTGTGAAATAAATTTTGTAGCCAATCATCATTGCTGCATATCTTACAGATGGGATTCTAATGGGATTCACTGCTAGAGCTCTTTTGTCATATGTAGCAATGCTTGTATTCTCCATAACCACTTCATTCTTTATAAATTTTAGCATAGGAACTGGTCCAATGGAGAAAAGACTAGTAACCTCTCTGATTACTTCTTTAGTTATCATGTTAGGCATATCAGTCCAAACAATTTTTTCATGGACTCTGCTAAGTGCCATCCTAACCCATTTGTCATCAAAATAGAACTTAGGGAACCATTGCCATACATCCAATTTCTTCACAACTAGGTTTTGAAATTATGGATTTAGGGAAAAGTCTTCTCCAGTGTTACTATGATTTTGGTCATCACCCTTAAAATTGTCACCCCTACTCAAAATTTTGTTAAGACTAGATCTTTGGTGATATTTTCCTAATTTTTTCGAACTTTGGCAATTACCGCCCATGTTATCATAATTCCCTCTTTTTCCGCCTTCTCTTTGCAATCTTTAATTTACTCATGATTTTATGTTGGTGGCCTATTATTAAGTTTGTATAACTCTTTGAAATGTCGATATGCCTGGTAAAGTCTAAGGTCTTAAGTGTTAAAGTTGGTAGCCCGTACTTAAAGTTTTGTAACTATCTCAAAAGCCCACTAGCGATGAAAATTTGAAGAGATTTTAAATATTGGTGGGATCTGTGATAGGTTCGTAAACCATTGGTAGTCCTTGACAAGGTTTCACAAACCCCTTGTTTTATTGATTCATGATGCACTTTTCCCAAAGAAGGCGAGGGCAACAAAAGTACAAGTTATTCTAAGTACAATGGATTCCAGTGGAATTTTTGGAACTACCTTAATGAGCAATGATAATGTAAAATTACTGATAAGTCAGAAGTGTGTAATTATAGAGTGCCCATATGCAGGAAAATCAACATAAATGAATATCATTTCCAGATACATAAATGTAATTGAAACATGAAAATATTCAGAAAGTAAATAACACCAAAGTACCAAATTTTTTATATTGTATTATATATTATATCGTCGATGTTTACAAAATTGGTATTCATATTGCAAAATTGGGGGTTATCAAAATGGCATTTTCAAGTACATTGGGAAAATATTAATATGCAAATTCCCTCCACCACCTCTTGGAGACGCTCAATATGGGCTAATGAAACGAGGTTTTTGATAGGCTGCCATTAGGTCCCATTACTTTAGGAGATCAAAGTCAATATGTCGATTGAGTAGTGTCCAAGGGAGTTTGCAATAGAAGAGGAAGGATCGATTATCTCCCTTAGATTTTCTATTTTCTAACATTAACTTCTAACCTAAGGCCACCTAACTATCTACTGGTAAACAATTTAATTTAAAGAAAACTGAAAATACATTAAGCTAGAAAGCATAAAATGAATAACCTAGAAAACATGATAACTAAATAAGAAAGCATGGAAAAAATCAAACTAAAAAGTGTATGAACTATAGAAGTAGAAAAGCTTGCGAATAAACTAGAAAAAATATAATTAAGCACAACAAATAACAGTTCACAACAACTAGCATACTATAGAAAGAACAGACAATGAGTGCTCCAGAACTTCAGACTCTCTAATGACTATATTAGCAACTTTTACAAGATTAAAATGTGCAAGAAACTAAACTTGTAATTATCATGCATGCAATAAAACAATCAGAACTAAATAATCATCTATTTAATCTACTCTCCCTCGAGTGGCCAACTCGTGGGTTACTATGTTCATCCTCAGGTCACATACACAACTGATTCAAAAGTTCTTCCATTAAAGATAATTTTCATCCATAACTCAACAACTTAGAAATTGGTATAAGATAATCTCTTTATTCATACGTATTTAGAAAACATGTTGACATCATAACATTACTATTGTGTGCTATCTTCTGCTTCTAGAAATTACATCTTTATAGAAAAACTTTAACTAAGTCCTAGATTTCAGATGACGTGGATAACCATTGAAAAATTATATAATAGATTACAAACAAAATTTTATGTCTTTAAAACCCATTACATAAATATTAAAGAGGATCTAGTCGAGCCATGAAGTCTTTGAACTTAAAAAGATAACATAAATTAAAGCTAACAACAACTATATCCTCAACCTCTAAATCATTGATAAAAAAGTCCTGGCTTGAGAAAATGGACCGCAATTCTCGCGCCAACGGGAACTTTTCAAAACAATCCTCCCATTCTGCAATCCTTTGGCCCTCCAATGGTGGTAGTTGGGCACACAAGGGACCATATCAGGGTTCTATTGGTGCTAGGTATTCCCAGGCCTTCCAGACTCCTCGTCCCCCAAAATCGCTTGTGTTTAAAGTTCAACCTGCTTTTGACATTTGCGGTTCTGAGTTGAGGTAATCTGGTTTTTTACCTGTTCCTAAAAGATATTATGCTCAAGTAGTCTATGACTCTTCTCCGATGTCTTTTCCCAATAAAATTTGCATTGGCGGATCTCCCTTCGTCACAAAAATGTGCCTCTTCCCTACTTCTTTTCCTAATAATATTCCCTTGCACTCATTTGCTACCTTTCCCAATAATATCCCTTTGCATTCACCTCCTTCCCCTCCAGTGGTTTTGTGGTCAAGGGTTCATTCTAATTCTCAGTACCAGAAGCAATTTACAAGTCAAAAGTGGGGGAAGGCTCGCATCGGCAAATCTTGGGTTCCAAAGTGCCCAATGTCTAATGATCACATTTCTGTTGTTCTTCCAGAGGATATTCTTACCCATCAAATTCAAGATCTTAAGGATGTAGCATTGATTTGTAAGTTTTGGAAAATTTCACTAGATTTGTCTTTTTTGAAGAATTGGGTTTTTCAGCACTAGGAGGAAGCTAATCAGGTATTTTTCTTAGATAAGGGACAAGGTTTTTTTGTTGTCATTTTCTTAGAAAAATATTATAGAAATGTTGTCTTTAGGAAAAAGGCTTGGATATGTGAGGGACATGGTTTATTTTCCACTCCTTGGACACCAAATTTTTGTCCTTCAAAAGCAAAAGCAAAATTCATTCCTTTTTGGGTACAATTACAAGGGTTACCTCTAGAATATAGAGAGCCTCATATTGTTGAAATCTTGTGTAATCAGTTGGGGATTTTCCTGCATCATGATATGTTGTTTTTTTCCAATCCTTCTCTTCCAGTAAGGGTTTGCATCCTTTTGGATGTCACCAAATCACTTCCACTTGTTATTGACATTAAATCAATAAATGGATTGTGGAGCCAGAAATTGATTTATGAGAACCCAACTCATTTTTGTTTCAAGTTCCATTTTATCCTTCATCCTTACAAAAAGTGTGTGATTGTGAAAGATGAACATTTGGCCCTGACAAATGTGGGCTCCACAAATGTTCAACCAGATCCATTAGACTTGGTATGCATCTCTTTTGGCTTGGAGTTAAATATTTTTTTTGAAATTATTTCAAGGATCTCAGTTCTTGACTTTTGTTATAAGTGGTTTCAGAAGTTTTAATGTACTATTATGTCTCAACCAAATATTTGTGGGAGACTAAACTCTTCTGAACTTGTTTTACAAGTTACCCCACAACATATGTGCGTAGCATCTCATAAGATAGATTCTGTGCACCCAAATATCAATTTAAACTCACACATTTATATCTGAATGTTCTATTTCTTGGCTTTCATCAATCAATCTCTTATGGTAGTATCTATATCTTTCTATACCTGAGATTAAGTTTTCCAGTGAACAACAATTATCCATGTGTGCCTCAATGCTAACTTTGGGCACACATAATTTATGTGATAAGTCACTAAGTGTTTTTGATGGTCAAAATTTGGAGGAAAGTGAAAGTCGGCAAGTGGAGCATGTTATGTGTCTCACAAAATCACAAGATCCAAGCATTCCTTCAAAAATGGAGTTAGAAAACTTTGTTGATAAAGCCCTATTGTCAGTAGGTGAGCAGATGTTGGATGATATTTCTTCTGAAGTTTTTGGCATGGAAGACCTTGGGGATGATGATGGTTCAGTATCAATCTCTCAAACTCCCTTGTTGCCAAATTTAAAAAAGTCTCCTATCAAGAGGGGTAGAAAATCGTTAGCTTTCAAGCTACAAGAGGAAATTGCAGCAGGCATTCAGTCAACTTTAGTTGTAAAATGTAAAAGACCTAGGAGAGCATGCTGTTCTCCTAAGTCTCAATGAGAATTATATCTTGGAATGTCAGAGGCATTAATCCCTCTGACAAAAGGATCCAAGTTAAAAAACAATTGGATTCATGTGGGGCTAACATAGTGGTACTTCAAGAAACTAAAACTTTTGTTGATGCTTTCAAGAGTATTAATAAAAGCTGGATTAAATGGAAAGATAGTCATTTTCTGGCCCAGGGTGCTTCCGGGGGCTTGATTACATTGTGGGATGCTAGTTCTACAAGCATTTCTAATATCTCTTATGGTCTGAATTGGTAGCTAATGCAAGTTAAATGTTCAGATTTGTCTTTCTAGTTATTGAATGTGTATGGTCCATCTAGTTTTGTGGCTAAAAAGTTACTTTGGGAATCTTTGGAGTAGAAATTATAGGTGTTGGGTCAAGATAAAATAATTTTAGCAAGCGATTTTAATGCAATCAAAACCCCTTCAGAGAAGAAGGGTGGTATTCACCCTCTAAAGAAAGATATGGAAAATTTTGCTTCCTTCATTCAAAATAATGTTCTTGTAGATATTATACCTACGAATGGGTGCTTCACTTGGACAAATAAGTGGAATTTTTTTCTACAAATTGCAGAAAGGTTAGACAGGTTTCTAATTTCTTTGAATTGGTCCTTGTGTGGTGCAACTTTCTCCTCAATAATTTTTCCATTTGTAGCTTCTGATCATTTTGCAATCTCTCTTATCTTGCTTGGGAAAATCTCCAAACTTAGGTTTCATTCTTCCTTAAAATTTGAGTCAATGTGGTTTAGACACCCAAAGTTTCTTGTTTTATTTAGACAATGGTGGTTTGATGTACCTTTTAGTGCAGGCTCAAGAATGTTTCAGTTAAATAAAAAACTGTAGTATGTTAAGAAACAAGTAAAAATCTGGAATCAACAAGTCTTTAAAAATATTTTTGTGTAAAAAGATCTTGTTTATAAAATACTTGTAGAAATTAATGAAATTATTATTTCCAGAGGATTGGATTCTAGCCTTTTTGTAGAGCAGAGTGAATTGCAAAAAGAGTGGAAGGAATTGCTTTTGAGAGAGGAAACTTACTGGAGGTAGAAATCAAGAGAATTGTGGTTAAAAGATGGGGACAAGAATACAAAGTTTTTCCATGTTTCAGTGCAAGTAAAAAAGGCAAAAAATACAATTGTTTCAATCCAAGATAGTGCAACGGGTGTTTTACTCAAAAAAGAAGAGGATATTCAAAAAGAAGGTATCAAATTCTTATCTTCTCTTCTCACCAGTAATATTCAAAAAAATGAACAGTTAGCTAGAGATAGAGAAGATCTTTTGCAAGATATTCCATGTTTGATATCAAGAGAAGATAATATCAGATTACTTTCACCTTTTGATATGAATGAGGTCAAGAAAGTGGTTTTCTCAATGTCCCCAGATAAAGCACTAGGGCCTAATGGTTTTACAGCTTTGTTTTTCCAAAAATGCTGAAAAAGTTTAATGTTACTAATATAGCTATCATCCCCAAGACATCATCTCCAACCACCTTTTCTGATTTCAGGCCTATTTCCCTTTGTTATACCATTTATAAGATCTTCACTAAGGCCATTTATCTTCGTTTGCATCCTCTTATTTCTAGAATCATTTCTGAAGAGCAAGGGGGATTTGTAATTGGTAGGGAAACATTTGAAGGAGAAATTGTAGCTCATGAGGTCCTCCATTCAATCACAATTAACAAGATGTCTACTATGATTATAAAGTTAGATATGCATAAAGATTATGCCAGGGTTGATTGGTCTTTCTTAAAGGAGGTGCTCCTAAAATTTGGTTTTTCAAGCAAATGGTGTAAATGGGTTATGGCATGTATATCAGGTGCTAAGTTTTCACTGTTGATAAATGGTTCTACAATAGGTTTTTTTGGTTCTTCACAAGGTGTTCGTCAGGGAGACCCCTTGTCTCCTTTTCTGTTTATAATTTTAGCAGAAGCTTTGAGCAGATCTCTTCTTCAAGCTCATCACCAAGGTTTTATTAAGGGAATTTGTATTCCAAACATTGATATATCAGTAACTCATTCTCTTTTTGTTGATGACACTTTGCTTTTTGGAAAAGCGTCAATCTCAGAAGCTTTGCATATAAAGTGGATTTTAGATAGATATACAAGAGCTTCGGGACAAAAGATAAATGATAGTAAATCAAAGTTGTATGTGTTCAATACCAAGCCTCTAATTGAAAAATGATTAGTGGATCTTTTGGGTTTTTGGCAATCACAGCTTCCTTGCAAGTATTTGGGTATTCCATTTTTTGCAGGTAAAAATAGAGTGTCATTTTGGCAAAAGATAATTCAAACTGTTCAAGCAAGGATCTCATCATGGAAAGGTAGATGGATTACTTTGTCAGGTAGAATTTTTCTAGTAAATTCGGTGCTCTCTTCAATACCAAATTATTTCATGTCTGTATTGAAAGCTCCAAAATCAATCATTTTTTAAATTCAGAGGTTGATTAGAAAATTTATCTGGTCTGGTAATATTGATAGTAGTAAAAAAATTCCATTAATTTCTCTAGAGACCATGTGTTTGGAGAAATCAAAAGGAGTAGCTGGTTTGCATGATTTGCAGCAAGGAAATATGGCTCTAGGTGCCAAAATGGCATGGAGAATGTATTCAAAGCCAGGGCTAAAGTGGTGTCATCTCATGCAAGCCAAGTATCTAGACAATTCAAATCCATCAAGGATTATGATGGTGTTAAATCCACCTAAAGGATCCTCAATGTGGAATTTTTTAATATCTTGTAGGAAGATTATCCTACCTTATCTTACTTGGGAGGTTAATGATGGTAACAATGTTCATTTTTGGAAGGACTCATGGAATGGATCTCCAAGAATAAATAGTATCGTTAATTGTGAGCAGGAGCAAGAAAATATAACTCTTAAGTGGGGTGGGAAGCTAAAAGATTATATTCAACAAGTAGATCCTATAACAGGCAGAGTAAGTTGGAAGGATTTTTCTACAGAGGGAGTAAACAATGTTGTCAAAGCATAGTTAAGCACAATCCTACATTCCATAACAGTTTACTTTTCACAGAAAGATGATAGACTTCTTTGGTCAAAATCAAATTCAGGTTCTACACTATGAAAGAAGGTTACAATTCTATTGCTCACAATCACTCCCATTTAATGAATCCAAGAGCATATAAATTTTGCTGGAATGAAAAAGTGTTACCTAAAATTGGTTGTTTTGCTTGGTTAGCTATAAAGCATAAAATTCTAACAAGTGATAAGCTTGCAAAGTTGAAAATTGCCAAACCCTTTGTGTGTGTACTATGTAAGCAAACCTTTGAAGATGTAGACCATTTATTCCTAGCTTGTTTAGTGGCACAGTCATGTTGGGATTATGTTTCATTAAAGATGCAATGACAAACTCCACTTCCTAATTTGCTTTGGCATGTCTTCGATAGTTGGCCTCAATTATACAAATCTGCCTTATTTGCATGTATCTGGTGTATTATTCCATCCTCTATAGTTTGGGCTATTTGGTGGGTGAGAAATAAATGTATTTTTAGAAAATAATAGTTTAATTTGCAAGTTCTTCTAAGTAATGTTGAGCATTCTATATCAGTGAATGCAAACACATATGTTTGTAAGTATAAGCATGTGGTCTCAATGTCCATAGATTGGGATTCAAAAGTATTATTGGCTTGGCCTCTTATAAAGATACCTTTTAAAGGTAGTTTACATTAGCCTCAACAAAAGATCAACATAAATTCAATTTGTTGGATTCCTCCGCCATCAGGGGTATATAAGATTAATTTTGATGGGGTATTAAGAGGTAACCAAGGTTTATCAGGTGCAGGAGTGGTTATTCGAAATTATCAAGGTATGGTGCACAGTGCAAACTCCTACAAATTGGTATTTGAATCTAGCAATATGGTAGAGGCTCAGGCTCTCCTTCATGGTGTCAAATTGGCTCTAAGTTTTAATATTTTAGCTGTTCAATTGGAAGGGGATTTATTGGTAGTAATTAATACTTGTCATGACCACAAGCAATCAAATTGGAGGCTTTCATATATCATAAAACCAATTTGGTCTATGCTTGATAAATTTGAGACCTACCAACTAGTTCACATATATAGAGAAGGTAATGCAATGGAAGATTTTTTGGAAAATCATGGATGTGACCAGTTGCATGAGAGTTATTCGCATGTGGTAGAAATTGGAAAAATAAATCCAAAATTGGAAATTTTGTTGAAAAAAGAAGAAAGTTGTGTTACATAATGAAGGGTTGTATAAATAATAAATTTGCAACGTCAAAGAATTGGACACCACTTTTCCTAATAGTGAGATGGTCTAATCAATTAAAGGTGCAAAGTCATTACAAAGGATAGCCTTACAAGGCATTGTTGTATTATAATTCTGATAGGGTTAGTCTTGCCAGTATCATGTCAGTAATAATCATGCTTATTTGCTCCTAATAAGCTATTATACTACTGTACAACCATTAAATTTTGACATGATGCTGGTTAGAGATCCCGTAAAAGATGTCACACAAGTAGTGTTGTAAGGAAACCAATGAGCGCAGGCATCTCATATTGTAAATCTCATAGATATGATGAAGCTTCATGATGGAAATTAGTTTTTATAATTTGTTTGTGCTATGTGCAGGTACAGATGCAAGCATATTTCAAAGAACTTCAAACAATAAATAAATGAAGGTGTGTGAAGTACAAGGTATAATGGCAGCAAAAAAGTAAATTTTTGTCTAAAAAAGAAAAAGCCAGCTTCATCTCAGACTAAACATGCAAATTTTCATGGTTCAAATTCTTGCTTTAGATAGTTTGGATATAAGGTGGATTGTATGAAACAATATTGAAGCAATTATGGTCATGTAAGCTAAGGTTGTCCCAAGTAATGAGGTGGAATGATACTCTAAGATATGCATTTTCTCAGCTCTTTTCCTATGTACATTTAATAGCTTCCGGTGGTTCCATTTCAAAGCACAGGAAACACAAAGATAGCTGAAGCTACAAGTCTCATCTTCTTCCCGAAATAGTACTTACATGAAATGAAATTCTTTCCTAGGAATTACAGAGTCTTTTTGCAAGTTCGAGAATGGGAGATGCCAATTGCTGAAGAAATTGGGGAAGCGGAGCTGCATTTGATATTCAAAGACCACTGCGAAACATTTAAGAAGAATGTTAAAATAATTTTGGGTTCACACATTATTAGGCCATCAGTAAAAAGAGTAATCTACCTTTCTCAACTCCTGTCTATTTCATTTCTAACATAATGGATTTGCTGCAAGATGTTGAGGTTGTTGAGAAGCTGGTTAGAAAAGTAGTAAATGAGGATTTCATGCAATGGGATAATTTCAACAAGACATGCCAGGCATATGACTTGTGGAAAGAGCATGGGTATGTGGGTGATCTATTTCCCAGACATTATCTCCTCCATCAACATGCATATCAAAAGCTCCTTATCACCATAGTTAAATCTTTGTCTTTGCAAGATTCAACCTTCATGCTGGTGACACTTAGAAGATATGTAAGAGAATTTGATGATGGGGTGGAAAAAAGAACAAGGGAGAAAGTGCAAGTAATTTTGGCCCTATTAATGCATGAGCATGAGCCTCCACAACTAGCACCTTTCACAGAGGTTCACGGGTCCCTTCAACAAAAAATAGTCTCGGCCGACAGTCATCTGCAACCTGGTCTTCAACTAGGTGCTCTCCATCTTCATCAAGCTAATGCACAAGAGGTTGGCTAGTCTTTGGCACAGGGAGACTGGAACATTCAAAAAATTGGTCTTTTCCAAGCTACTACGCAAGGTGTTGGACATTCCTCAACAGTGGGAAACTGGGATGATCAATAATTGGAGTGTCAGGTAATCAATCTGAATGAATTGCCTCCTAAAATAAATGGTGAGATGGGGGAGCATATACCCGGTGTGTTGCCATGCGAAGTACAAGGTTTGTTGCCATGCGAAGGCGAGGAGGTGAATTCGAACCAACAATGGGTACAAAATGTTCAATATCAGGGTGCCCAAAATCTTCCTACCTGGTCACCAGTCAATTGCTCAGAGGAGGAAATTCTAGACTTCATGGAAATTGAGCAGTAAACAAGGAGTTTATTTTTTATTTAAAAAATATAATGTAAAGTTTTTATAAAGCTTAGTAGGTAGGCTGAAGGTAAATTAGACCTGATTTTGTAATACAGGCTAGTTAAGGGTATAGGACATGCCTCTGATCAAGAAATGATATGTTTCATTATCATTATGTGATACTTAGCAAGCAAGTGGATAGGATCAACAAAACTTTTTGTATATATTTTATCTATTATTAAATATATATAGGTATTATGCCGTTTACTTAAAAAAAACAACTATATCCTCGGTTCATCAACCTAAATATTTGGAGCAGGTTTCCAGTGCATATCTTCGATCTTCTCTAGAGCACATGCTGGCTAAATGCTTTCCAACTACTACATGATGTCCGATTATCGTCCTACAAAATACTCAAAACAACCCATTAAATCTGTATTGGCAAAATACTTCAATAAATCATAAGAAATAAAGTTTGTACAATTTTTCCTTAAAAGACAAGCAATTATTTCTCCTAAAGTTTAATTAATTGGTAGAGGATGAGGATTTTGCACATATGAATAGGCCTTCCTTGTATTATTATGATGAGGTTATTTTTACCTCATCATTTCCTCCCCTTCCTAGTTCTTGGCAGGTCCTCTTGCCCCTTGGTTGTAGCCATGTCCTCTGTTCCATTCTTCATTCCTGGCACTAACATCATATTGATCTTTTGTTGTTTTATCGAAATTTATAGGTTCATGGAGGAAGCCTCGATGAAAATCAACTCCCTCTTGCCACTTGTTGAAAACCCTATCATTCTGATCTGTATTAATGTGGAAAGCAAGGGGTGGAATGAGCAACAAGGGAGGTCTATACCTCATCCCTATCTAGTTTGTCCTAAGGTCTTTTAGGATTTTAGCCAAAGCATCAACCCTTTTGAAGGACCATTTAATGTTAAGAGGAGAGATTACCTCTCTTTTCTTTAGATAAGCTAGCAATGGAGTGTATCTTTCTTCACAAGCGTGCCAAGCTTTTCCAATAAACTTCGTCCATGTTCCATGAAATGGTTGTAACAGAGTCAGAGACTTCCATCATATCTTCCTTTCATTTTCTCATCTAATGCAAGAGCTAAAAAGGTAGCCTTAAAATCTGCAGGCCTACTATTAGGGGATCTCATTTGAAGGCCCACAGTTTTCTCTTCTTGAGCATATTCCCCGCTGCACTCCAGCCAATGAATCTAATTTCACATATTGGACAATAGAGACCTCAGTTGTACTTCTCAAACAAATAGATTAATGAAGAAATTAGTATGATTTTCTAATATAAGATCATGAACAAAGAATTCACAAAGCATATCTTGATCTTCAGGAGTTGATTCTACAAAAAATTTAAAAAATTATTTATTATTAGGTTCATATGGCTGATCATTATAAATTCTTAGCAGTTTCCATCTTAGCCATTGTTTATTTAGGAACATTGAATATAATCTCGATGGTCTTCTGCATGATAATATATATTCTTCTATTTGGCATGCATCTTGCTTTCCCCTATAGGCTTTATGAAATTATTCTTTCAATAATACCGTCCCCATTTTCAACTTATAATTTTCAATCTTGGCATTTCTTAGGAAGTAGCACCGTTCCATCCATTTTGTTAATAATGGAGGAATCTGAACTTGGAACCACTTAGTTACAGTGGGTTCAGTCTAGATTCCTTTTGACTCTACCATTGGCTTATTGGTGCTTTCCTGCATTTGTCTTTCTCTAATTCCATAATTCTACTAAGGGAAGCATTCAATTCTTCTTTCTGTCTTTTCTTTTCTTCCTCAAAAGCTGAAAACATAAGCATAAAATTATTTTTCAAACCTTCAATTTCTTTATCTTTTTTCAAATAGATCAACACTATGTATCTTGTTTTCTTGGTTACTGTTTTGAATTTGTGTTTGCAATTCATTGATGAATGTATCTTTTTCTTGTATTTTCATTTTCAAATTTTGAATTTCTTGGTCTCTTTTTCCTATCACTGCAACATGTACTGTTAGTTCTTCTTGTCGCAATTCAATTTTTTCCTTGTTTTTGTACAATTGACTTCTCAGCTCATCAATTTCTAATATGAGTTTTTCCAACTCTACATTAGCATTCTCAATTTCAACGGTCTCTAGAGCTCTATTTACAATGGGTGATAAGTGTCCTGAAATATTATCTTCACCTTCAATAGGAGGTGGGGATTGTTCCTTTTATTTTTTGTGAATCTCCTCTGCAAGGGATTCTTCTACATATTTTGAGTGGGAAGGTATTTCCTTAGTAAGAGTTTATTTTTCATTCCCTAGATGGGAAGGCATTTCTACGACAAAGATTTCTTTTTCTAGAGACATTTCCACATCATTGGTAGGATTAAAAGTTCCTATTTGCTCTTTTTGTTTCTTAGACTTCTTTTTCTTTGCACTAATTCCTACACTCTGCATTGGGGTTTCTGTGGACTCAGAGGACAATCGTTTGCTTCTCCTCAAAGGAGGAATATTCTGGAAAGTGATAGGTGTTTTTCTTTTTCTTTTCCTCAGGGGAATGCTTACATTTGGATAAATAATTTCAAAATCCTTTGGCTGATCAGGGGTTTTAAATTCTTCGTTCACAAATTTCAGCACTTCTTCACCAGGGGTTGTAGGAATTTGAGCTTCATGAGTTTGAGAGCCCTCAGGGGAAATTGCTCTGGAAGGTGAAGCAAATTGTTTAGAGGATTCCCCTAGTTCTAATTTTCTTTTAGTCAAAGACTTTTCAAATTTCCATAAAAATTTCTCCCACTTGCTTTCAGGTTTCTTACGAAAATGATATTTGCAAATTAATTGAATTAACCCATGATGTTTTAATGGCCCTGACCCAGTCTTGTATCTTTCGATGGAGGAATTAACAAAATCATTCAATAAGTGAGGCAAATTAACCTTAAGGGCAGGGTTTTCTTTTCCATGGTGCAAATGGATTAACATGCGAAATGCAAGACCTACCACAGTAGTGAGTTGACCTTCATAGGTAAAATATTTGATAATCCAAGAAACCGCTGCTCCCCAAGGTTCTAAAATAGAGTTTCATTGAAACCCTTTATTTTTCCCTCTAGTGCTAATGACTATCATAGGTTGAGGGTCTCCCTCTCTAAGGAATAATTCAGACAATTTTTGATATGTGATTTGAGAGATTTTTGATAATTTAATGCCAAAATTATCTAACCCTGATAGACGAGAGATGATTTTTGGAATCACCTTGGAGTGCTTTCCATGAAGTGTCACCTGACCATTTGAGTAGTTCTTTGCAAATGCATTCACCAAATTTTCATTATATCCCTCAAACTTCTTGATGAAATCTAACCAACCCACTTCCTCAAACAACCCAAAATTATTGCTCAATCCTAGTAACTTTTCTGCTAAAGCCGACTTTGATTTCTTCTTTGTGTCCCCCATTTTCTGTCTCTTATCTGTCATCCTACTAAAGAATTCAATAGTGCAAGAAGCTTGTGCACAAATATTTTTGAAAATATAATCAAACTGTGATTATTTATTTATCTTGCTCAGGGCTTACTATGCAATGATGTTAATTTGCATGGAGGAGTGCAAAAATATTTCCGTACTAATAGTTGATCACTGAGTGGCACAAGTGACTAAATTAGGAAGGGAAAAATCGTGCCAATTAATTATGCTTTATTCAAAAATAATTACTTAAAGAAAAAATTGGTACTTGCATTCTATGATCACTTGAAGATCTCATACCTTTACTGGTTTGATAGGATGATGAGATGGTATTCATTGAGGTGATGGTAAAGTTATTATGATATGAGGAGGAAGCTTGTAAATGATGTAGTCATTAATGAAGACAAGGTATCGTGGCGACATCCATTTATGATGAAAAGATGGCATCTTATTTATAACTAGAAAATCTTTTGAAAGGAAAGGAAGGCGTGTGTACCAGGTTGTTATAATTAAAGCATCACAAAAATTTAAATTTAATGGAAAAAGGTGGTGAAATGAAGACGGATAAGTTTCAGAGCATGCTTTTGAACATGTGCTCGAAACCTATGACTAAGTTCTAGAGCACGCTTGATGGCATGCATCCGAAATGTAGAAGATGAAAAAGTTTCAGAGCATTGTTGAAATATGCAGCCAGAGCAATGACCAAAGGAAGATTCCAAAGCATCGTCGAAAGATGCAGCCAGAGCAACAATTGAAGGAAGATTCTAGAGCATCATCGAAAGATGCAGTCAGAGCAACAACCGAAGGAAGATTCTAGAGCATCATCGAAAGATGCAACCGAAGCAACAACCGAAGGAAGATTCTAGAGCATCATTGAAAGATGCAGCTAGGAAGAAGAAAAATGGCTGTGTATGAATTTGAACTTTAGGAGCATCTCTCCAAAAATCACCATTCTACAGGATCTATCGTCTGAAGCGATGAATTGAGATACAAGTTCCGAAGCATCTAGGCATCAAATTCCACAAGTTCTGGAGCATTTGGAATAGGTGCTCTGGAAGTTATTTCTTTCTTTATGAGAAGTCCTAAAAAATGGGGACAACATGTAGTTAAGTCCGAAAATAAAAACTAATGAAAAATTCTTTAAAACAACCGGTACACATGTCTTTTTATTATAATTTTTCATGTTTTTTTAGGTGAGTCAATGCATTGGATTTCTCCGTGCATTTCTACCAATTTTGTAAATTCTTCTTTGTTGACAAGCTTATGGTAGATGCGTAGGCGATGACCATTGAGTAAGAGAGTTTGTGTATCCCCATCAATGGTTTTCAGCTAAACTGTACCATTCGAGAAGACTTCAAAGATTTCATATGGCCCCAACCAATGATTCCTGAGTTTCCCTTTGTGATCTTTATATCTGGAATCAAATAGCAAGGCCCAGTCACCATTATGGAACTCTCACTCTTTAATGTGTTTGTCATGCCAAATTTTTCACTGATGTTGAACTATTTTGGTTTGGTGCACAACATCTAAAACGAAGCTCATCCAATTCACTTAACTGTAGAACTCGTTCTACTTGGGCTCATTTCAGATCTAGACCTAACTCCATAGCTGTTCATAGAGTTTGGAGTTCAAACTCAATAGACAAAAGGGATTTCTTCCCAAAAACGAGTTCATAAGGACTGAATCTGGTGGTGGATTTCCATGTTGTGTTGTATGCCCAGACAATTTTAGGCAATTTTCTAGCCCAATATCTTCTTTCTGAAGAAACTATTTTTGTCAATATGTTTTCTAGCTCCTTATTAGTTACTTCTACTTGGCCATTTGCTTGTGGGTGATAAGGAGAAGAATTATTATGACTCACTTGGAAGTGGTTTGTAAATGCCAGAAGAAATTTAGACATGAATTGGGGTCCCTAATCTATAACAATAGTTCACGGGGCTCCAAACCTAAGAAAAATCTTACTATAGAGGAAATCTGTAACTTGTTCCTCTCTAGCAACATGTAGGTCCTAAACTTCTGCCCACTTAGTCAGGTAATCATTGTAGACAAGGATAAACTCTTTCCCTTGGGAAGAAGGATCTATGTGACCAACAAAATCCAATCCCCATTTTTGAAATGGTTCAAGGACAACTTGGGGTTGTAAGAGCATTTCTGTAGAAGCAGTTGGTCTTCCTACTCTTTGAAATATATCACAACAATGGATATACTTATTAACGTCTTTATGCATTGAAGGCCAATAATATCTAGCACCCAAAATTTTATGAGAAGTCATTTTTGCAGAATAATGACCCCTAGAAGGATCATCGTGATAGACCCTCAGAATACTGTAAGTTTCATCAGCCTTGACACATCTTCTCAAGACCATATCGGGTGCATAATGGAATAAAATCACATTAATCTATTTAAATGGTGCACTCTCCCTGATAAGTCACTTCCTTTTTTTTGATGTAAAACCAGGCGGTATTTCAGAAGTGGCTAAATAGTTGGCAATATCAGCAAAGCATGGTGTTTTTTATAAATATAGAAAACAAATTTTCATTTGGAAACTCATCTTGCACTGGTGCACAATCACCATCTTCTTGTTTAATCCGAGATAGAAAGTATGCCACTACATTAAATCTCCCTGGCTTGTCAAGTATTGTGACATTGAACTCCTGAAGGAGAAGTAACCACCTCATGATTCAACCATTAACTACATGTTTATTCATTAAATATTTCATAGCTGAATGATCTGTATAAATGTGACTTTATATCCTGTAATGTAATGGTAGAATTTTTCAATGGCATGAACCACAACCAAGAATGATTTTTCCATAGTTGTGTAGTTCTTCTCAACAGATGTTAGGTTTTTACTAATAAATTATATGGAATATTTACCCCCATTTCCATCTTCCTACCTTAATACTACACCAATTGCATCATCTGAAGCATCGACATAAATATGGAATGGAAGTTTCCAGTTTGGTCTGCATAGGATAGGAGCAGAGATAGGCTTCTCCTTTATAGTTTCAAATGATGCTTGACACTCAGGTGTCTAGTTAAACTCTACATCCTTATGGAGAAGGGAAAACATAGGGGAAACTATCTTACTAAAGGCTTCTATAAACCTCCGATAATAACTAGCATGCCCAAGGAAACTTCTAACATCTGTTTGGGTCTGAGGAGTAGTTAGTTGTTGAATGACCTCAATTTTCTTGGGATCAACCTTTATTCCTTCCAAGGATATATGATATCCTAAGACTATTCCTTGTTCCACCATTATTAGACACTTTCATGGCTAAGGGATAGTCGATGATCCTCACAAACCTTTAAAACTCTATTCAAGTTCTGAAGGGCTTCATCATAGGTTGAACCATAGATAGTGAAGTCATCCATATAAACTTCTACACAATCGTTGACAAGCTCAAAAAATATAGCCAAAATGGCTCTCTGGAAAGTTGCAAGAGCATTACAGAGTCCAAAGGGAAGAAAATGATATGAAAATATGCCCCAGGGACAAGTAAATGTTGTCTTATCTTGATCTTCTAGTGCTACCTGAATTTGGTTGTAGCCAGTAAATCCATCCAAAAAGGAGAAATATTTCCTCCCAACCAAATTGTCCAGAACCTGGTCAACAAATGGTGAGGGAAAATAATCTCGATGGGTGGCTTTATTGAGTTATGTATAATCTACACAAGTTCTCCACTTCCCATTTTTCTTTGGCACTACAACCATAGGTGACACCCACTTACTATTGGAGATAGGATAAATAAACCCTGCTCGAAGAATTTTCTCAAATTCAATTTTGACAAGATCTTTTAATGCAGGATTGAGTCTCCTCTGTGGCTGACATATAGGTCTTATATTAGGATCAATATAAGTGTGATGTATGTAAACACTTGGATGGATTCTCCTCATGTCTATGTAGTCCCAAGAAAAGCTTTAGACCATTTTACCAACACATTAAATAATCGATCCTCTTCTACTTATGTCATCCAACTATTGATGTTCAAGGTTTTTCCCAGGAGCAACATGATTGATTTTGTTCCTGGATAGGCCGAAGTGACAATATGAATTGGTCGCAACAAGCTATTGAGAGGAAAACTATGAGGTATCAATCGATGAAATTTAGTAATATCCTCAAAGAAATATCTAGTTCTGGGAATCATATTGGCCAAAGGACATGGCATTCCCATAGTAGTATAAGTCTATTCCATCCCATGTACATCGATCGGTTGCCCCAAAATTTATGGAGCATCAACCATTTACTCATCACTTGAACCTATGAAAGATGCTCTACGTCACTTACTAACTCATCCTCTAATTCTTCTTCATGATGTTTAATGACTACCATAGCTAGCGAGGCCAAACTATCCCAATTATTGACATCTTCTAGTTCATCAACCCAAACTTTGCTATATTCAGTAGGCTTAGCAGGAGGATACAAGAATAAATGTTTACTAGCTGGACCATGAGAAATGGTCATCCCTCCTTCTATGCAATCAATTTTAGCTGCAATAGTGGCCAACTATTGTCTTCTGAGAATTATCAGATAGCTATATTTAGGCGTAAGTGATTGGATGACCTGAAAGTCAACTGGATATTCCCATCCGTCAACTTTGACAAGGACATTTTCAATAACGCCCTTTGGAATGGCTATGAACTGATTTTCCATCTGTAAGATTTTAGTTGTGGGGCATAAATCAATAAGACCTAATTTTTCCATTACATCCATAGTCATTACATTATGGCTACTCCTATATCCACTAATGCATTCGGTATTGCTACTTCATTAATTGTGACTATTATGAGTGGACTATCGAGGTCATCATATTTTGGAGTGACAGTATTTCCAGACAAAAAGTAAGCTAAATAGCCATCAATGTGTATAGTATTTATTTTCTTTGGTTTCCTCCCCGGGGTTTTGATACACAACTATTTGATTAGTTGATTCAACTCAGAAATTTCTTTTATGGATTGCAGCAAGGGAACCTCTATTTGCAGTTGTTTAATTTCCTGAATTAATGCAGTCTCAGATGACAAAGCCATTTCAGTAGTATCTTTCGAAGTTGTTGGTTTCAGCCACTCTGGAAATGGTGCTTGAGTTTTCTCCTTTGAAGAGGTATCCTTTCTAAGTCCAGTCAAAGATTGACCTTCCTCCTCCTCTTGAGGTAAGTTAGCAACTCCTACTGCTAAAGATGACACTGTACTCTTTGGGAAAACATTATGATTTGGTGGAATATCCTTCTCAGGGGTATTAGGAGTAGGCTCATCCATAATTTATTCAATGGTAGGAGGTTGAATTGTTCGACCCAAGTGCAACTGAACATTTCCTCAATTTATGGCATTAAGTCTAGTGACATTATCCTATTCAGTAGAGTATACCAGAGTATTCTATCGATTATTCTTTGGATTGGGAAGTGGTTGTGCTAGGAGATGAGGCTAGTTTATCTGTTCATTCTGAGGAGGATTTTGGGGTGGAGGTAATAAATTTTTCTATTGGTTCCCTCTGAGGGCCTAGTATAGAATTGATTCTGACCCTGATTCCATTGAAGAGTAGTATGTTGTGGGTACCATTGCTGTTGAGTTTGGTTTGGCCACTATTGAGTTCCCCATGATTGGTTCACCCACTCAGGAGGTTACTAATAGGGAGCTCCCCAATTAGGTTGTTGAGGAAATTGTTGAGGCCATGCTAGGGTCCATTGGTTACTAGCCCAATTGTTTTGAGGTTTCCAAGTGGGATTGGAATTTTGTCCATAAGGAAATCTCCCTCCTTGGCGTTGATTTACCACATTTATCTCTTCCTCAACATGTGCAATCCTTTTCTTGGAATTTTTGAGATCAGTAAGGAGCTCGCACTGGTTTGTAGGATGATTTTGTTCGCAAAGTTGACAAACATTAACCTTGTCTAAGGGACATTCTTGTAATAGGTGTTTATTTAGGCATCTAGGATAGTAAATGGACAAGGTCTCAGGATTACACGTCTTAGCTTGTATTCCATCCAAATTAGTGTTCAATTGAACGAGTATGTCCATTTTTAGAATGGAAATTTCATCTCGGAGCTTTCCTATGTCATTGGACCCTTTGAAAAGAGTAGTTTTTCAAATTCCTCCATGGGTGCATGAGAAATTTTGACATAATTTACATATTTTGTCGAGGGCCATTTGAGACACATCTCCTTTTCCCATCAAGTCAAGGCTTTTCCCTGCATCCTCATCAAGTCCTTTAAGAAATATGGTTTTAAGAATGTCATCACTAATGGTCTCTTCACGACATCGTTTAGTCAAGAAAAGAAAACTGTCGAGGTAGTCTTCCAAACTCTCATCCTCATTTTGTATCGGTTTAAACAGTTCCTCCTTTCGAACTCTCACCCTACAATAACTCTAGTATTAATGTAGGAAATAATTCTCCATATCCTATCAAGACGTAATGGATCCTAAAGATAATCCCATAAACCAACACATAGTTGTATCCTTCAAAGTAGAAGGAAACAAATTTAGTTTCTGTTTATCATTTTTATAATCATAGGTTTGGCAAAGGACCTTGAATTCAAAAAGAAACTGGCCCGGGTCTTCTGAGGACAAACCCTGAAAGGTTGGAAGGAAAGTTGGAGATATGTTTTTCATTGTCCTATCGTCATCTGCATCCAAAGTAATAGAATACGTGAATGTTCGAGGTGGCTATTGATAATTGTTATTGCAGTTGGCATTATTTTGATTAGCCTCAGCGCACCCATGATGTTCAGAGGAACGTGTTCCTCTAGGATAATTTCTTCGATGATGGCTTTTTCTACTGGATGGTCTTCGGGAAGATAATGGAAAGCCTCAGGTGGACTAGGCTCAAGTATTTCATCAACTGAGTGGTCCTCTAAGTCTTGGGATTCCCTATGTATGATGGGTACATATTTTGGGGTGGTTTTTGGTATAAATATTCCGTGAGGGCCTCTTTTATTGATCATGCAGAAAAGGAAGCTGAAGATAGGATTTTTGTCCTAAAAGAGGTATTTGAGGCATCTCCTATTAACACTCAAGCAAAAAATTAGTCCCTGATAATGGCGCCAAAAAGTGATAGGCTGTCGTTAGGTCCCATTTCTTTAGAAGATAAAAGTCAATATGTCGACTAGGCAATGTCCAAGGTAGTTTGAAATAGAAGAGGAACGATCGATTATCTCCCTTAGATTTTATATTTTCTAACGTTAACTTCTAACCTAAGGCCACCTAACTATCTATTGGTAAATAGTTTAATTTAAAGAAAACTGAAAATACATTAAGCTAGGAAGCATAAAATGACTAACCTAGAAAACATGATAACTAAATAAGAAAACATGGAAAAAATTAAACTAAAAAACGTATGAACTACAGAAGTAGCAAAGCTTGCAAATAGAATAGAAAAAAATAAAATTAAGCACAATAAATAACAGTTCACAAGAACTAGCATACTACATAAAAAACAGATAGTGAGTGCTTCGGAACTTCAGACTCTCTAACGACTGTATTAGCAAATTTTACAAGATTAACATGCGAAAGAAACTAAACTTGTAATTATCATACATGCAATAAAACAATAGGAAGTAAATACTCATATATTTAATCTACTCTCCGTCAAGTGGCTAGCTCGCGGGTGACTATGTTCGTCCTCAGGTCACATACACAATTGATTCAAAATTTCTTCCATTAAAGATAATTTTCATCCATAACTCAACAAATCAGAAATTGGTATAAGATAATCTCTTTATTCATATGTATTTAGAAAACATGTTGACAACATAAAATTACTATTGTGCGTTATCTTCTACTTCTGGAAATTACATCTTTATAGATTTTTTTTAACTAAGTCCTAGATTTCAGATGGAGTGGATAACCATTGAAAAAGTCTATAACAGATTACAAAAGAAATTTTATGTCTTTAAAACCCATTACATAAATATTAAAGAGGCTAAAGTCGAGCCATGAAGTCTTTGAACTTAAAAACATAACATAAATTAAAGCTAACAACAACTATATCCTCGGTTCATCAGCCTAAAGTTTTGGAGCAAGTTCCCAACGCATATCTTCAATCTTCTCTAGAGCATATGCTGGCTAAATGCTCTCCAATTGCTGCATGATGTTTGATTATTGTCCTACAAAATACTCAAAACAACCCATTAAATATGTATTGGTAAAATAATTCAATAAATCATAAGAAATAAATTTTGTACAATTTTTCCTTAAAAGACAAGCAATTATTTCTCCTAAAGTTTAATTAATTGGAAGAGGATGAGGGTTTTGCACATATGAATAGGACTTCCCTATATTATTATGATGAGGCTATTTTTACCTCATTAGTTCTCATGAGATTGCAAAAATTGGGAAAACATCACCATATCATTTCACACCTGCCCTATGTGAAGGAGAGTCACTACTTTTGTAAGCTCATGTTAGGTTACAGTTGTAATGAAAATAGCGTCTCCCAAGAGTCCAGTTTTGGGAAAATGGTTGAGACCTCCGATGGCTACATTCAACCTATGCAGGTATTTAGGTTGAACTATATGTTTCACTATTCTAACTCCTTAATCACGACATCGAGAATTGTCAACTACATTATAGATGAAGTGCTCAAAAATTTCAGCACTATGCACATGAACTTGGCTCAAGAATATCTCTCTAAGGATATCATACAACACCTCTACCTCTACCTCACTATGGTTAATGAAGACCTCCCTCAATTGATCCGACAGCAACCTGAAGAATGGACTACACTTGACTTCTTCAATCACTATGAAGTCATTCATCATAGGACTTGAACATAAGGAAAATGAGGCGTTCCACCTTTTGGATATTGAACTTGGACCTATTTCAAAATTTAGTTCATTAGGAACCTAGATCCCTCAACCAAGTGACTCAATTGAGGGATGGCCTAGGGGGTTCCTATTGTAATTGGATGGGGGTTCATCATTAAATGAAGCTTCAAAGGAGAAATGCAAACACTTATGCACAAAACCCTAGAAACTTGAAAGCATGAAATCAAATTGAAAAAAAAAATGAAATAGAAAGGTACATGGTAGACTGATGGATTCAAAACAATATCTCTAACTCTAAAAATCTGATTTTTGAAGTGCACTAGGACTGATATTCTAGGCTAGGTGATTTAGTCCTACTATAGGGTTTCTGGGCAAAATCTAGAATCTTTTGATGACTTACTAGGATTTATAGAAAGATGTCAAAAAAGGGCTATACTGGGACTAATATGCCAAGTTGGGAGATTTAGTCTTGTTGCTAGGGTTTTATTGATTCCCTTGTAGCCTCTAGTGATCTTCTATAGCTTCCTTCCTATCCAATCTTCAAGTCTAAAAGTCCAAATTCTGGTCTGTAGGTGAGTTTTCATGAAGATGACAACTTCTTGACAACTTTGATTTTTTTTGCAAATTTATCTTTAAAGTATCTTCAAGCTCCAATTCATCTAGATCTACAAACACACATCAAGAGAGAAATTTTTTGTTTTGTTAGGGAATGGGGGTTTTCCTTGGTCAAACCCTGTTTTGGTAATTAAACCTTGAAATGAAATAGAAAACCATGAAGGAATGATGAATGAACAAATGCAATGTTGGAACTCACAAAACCATTGAAATGAAGGCTAAAAACCTGTGTGAAATGGCTAGCATGAATGTGGATCTTGACTCTTGATTAGATGCTTGAAACTTTGTCTTGAATGCTTTCTTAAATCATGAAACCTACATCACAAATGTTAGCTCACAAACACACATGATGCATGAAGACTTTGACATGATGCTTGAATCTTGAATGTAGCTCCAAATGCTTGATGATTTTCTCTTGAATGCTCCCAATCTCATAAATTTTCTTTAGGAATTCTCTTGAACACTTGTTAGCTTGTTAGGAGAAATTATGTGAAATAACCTTGCATTTATACTTGTTTATGCTTAATTTCTTGAAATTACAACACTACAAGCTGACATCAGATATAGGATAATAAAATCTCACCCAGAATTTGAATTAAAATAGGTCCTAGGTTAAAATGAGACTCATATGCCAGTTTGGGCGTATGAGTCCCAGAGGCTTAAACTCGGGACACAGATTTCAAGAAGTACTTTGTTCAATGTAACATTTAAAATCAGGTCCAAAGACCTAGGGAGGACCCATATACCCAAAGGGGTGTATGGGTCCTAGATCCCTAAATTTGGAACACATATCCAAAAACATTAAATTATGATTTTCCATTTACTATATGTTGAGATTATCCTTAGAAAAATGTAATTTATTAGGCTTGTGGATGCAAAATAGGACCAATTAAGGCATAAATAAGCCAAATTTTAGTAGGGAGGGCCCAAAAAAGTGTGAAAATGTAAAGGGATACATTTTTCTACACTACATTTAGCCCCCACTTTAGTGAGAGGAAGACCTTGCGTGAAACTCACATTAAAGTAGACAAATTCGTATCAAGAGGGGTCCAAGTGTACCAATGCTAGTGAGATAGGACAACAATGATCAAGCCCCCAGGATCGAGATCCTATGGTAAACCAACATAGGAAAAAAATAACATGCATGTGAATGATGTATGAAGCAACAAAAAGATACAAAAATACACTATTAAAGAAATAAAGAAGAAAGAAAAGGAAAAAGAGGGTGGATCAAGCCTCGATAGTCTGTCCAAAATGATCATGTGGACCAGGTCTAAGCTATTTGTCCAAAAAATGTTTACAAGTGGAACATGATGTCCACTATGCAAATAAAGCAAAGACTCACACAGGTTAGTGGAATCTGGTATCCACTAAATGAGCCCCCAATGGGACACATATGCACGCGGCTGGTATGCACCAACACAGATAAACAAGTGGCTATGGGAAATTCATGCTTATGGTTGACTTCCATATGTACTAAGCATAACAAATGTATAACTCCTAATAAATTTGATAAGATGCCACACAACATGAACAATAGGATTCATGAGGCAAGCAAAACTTCGTATGCTAACACTCATGAATAAACATGATGGCTCCATATGCAAGAAAAGTGTGTTATGCAAGGTGACCATATAACAGTTATTGTAAATATGAAAAAGTGTAAGGTACGTTCAAAGGGTTTTTTATTAGTTCATGCAAGGTCTTAACTTAGGGGACATCATGCCTAATGTCTTCAAGAGATGACCAATCGAATAATTGAAGATTCACAACTTAGGGAATGCACTCCGCTTGACATTTCCACTAAGAGGAATATAATATGCTAAGAGATATCACACTCTTGAAGGAAATCACACCTAATGTCACCACAAAGAGAAAGACACATCGCGTGAAGTAAGAAGACCACACAATGAAACATGAGTTGTAATTGAAATGAAAAAGAATAATGCCAATGTATGCCCCCACTTTAAAGAAATTACTAAATACCATGCTGTGAGAAATTAATTTAAAGTAGCAAATGATAAATGCTAAAAATAAAGAGGACATTCAAGAGCTTATTTGGAAATCCCTATGCCACACATATGTTTCCAAATGAAGCTACGTCATAAAAAGGGGTTGCCCCCAAAATGTAATCCCAAAATAACATATAAGGGATCCAGGGATTCAAGGTCAGTATGTCTTTGCTACAATGTTTTTATAGACCTCAAAAACATCATCATTCCCCAAATAACTCATGGAATGGAAGAATGATACAAAGAGAGAGAAAAAAAAGAAATTTTTTTGGGTCAACATGGAAGAAACCTAAATATCTCGACGCCTTACGTCAACCCCAAAAGGAAAAGACAAGACAACGAAAGGATCAAAGATAATATTTTTGGTCAACATGGAAGAGACCTAAATGTCTTGATGCCTTGCATTATCCCCAAAAGGAAAACACAAGACAAAGAAAAAATAAAGGTTTACAACTTATAGAGGAATGTAGATACAAATAGAGGAATGTCACAAAGAGAGAGATGCATCAAAAAGAATGGTACAAGAGATCACATTACGCACATGCAATCACACACACAACATGAAAAAAGGAAAACAAGGCACATGAGAGTCAACCTATAGCAGGTTGTCCACAAACAAATATTGTTCATCGTATGCGAAAGGCGGACAACTAGCCAAAGGGACAACAAGTGCAGTACTAGGAGCATCACCAAGTTCAACACATAGCAAGTCACTCTTTTTAGGGGGATCATCACGGTTGTTATTGTCTAAGCTCATGGAAGAAGAAAATAATAAATTCAATTCATTATGCATTTCCTCATCAATTTTAATAATCTCAGCATCATCATCGAAGTTAATCACAATGAGAGATCAAATGATAATGTCCAAAGAAGGTGCTAATCCTTGTTGTGGTTGCAATATAAGATCTTTTTGCTGTGGTGAAGAGGGAGAATAATTGTGTATTGCTTCACTCGAGTTTGGATGTTGATTTTTTTTGTTGTTCTCTTCATTTAACCTTCAAGCAATAGCATGATGTCTACATCTATGCTCTCTCACATTTCTATTTATTTTGGTATGATTTTCAAGTTGTGTTTGTGTAGGAGTGGGTTTATCAACCATGGGTTTTTTTCTTCTCTTAGAGGAGGAACAAAAGGAACCATGGGAGGCTGTTCAACCACTTTCTCTTTAGCTTTGTAAACCTATTTTATCTTAGGAGGCACAACGAGATTGTTTTGGTTGTCTCTTGGTTGTTTGTAGGAGATAGGCAAAGGATTTGTCTTGGGTTGGTCTTGGTTACTTGGAAGGGTTTTTGGTTCAATCATGGTTTCTTCAAGGATAGGAGGCTTAATCATGGGTTGAGGCATGTTTTGAAGGGATAATTCTGCTATGCATTTTTCCTTAAACTTTTGATAGGATTTGAAAAAGAAATCTTCGTGAGGTTTAATAGGTTCAATAGGCTCAAGCCAAAAGAAATCCAATGCAAAGTTCCCACGGGAAGACACATGATTAAAGCCACTATGGTGCATAGTAAAGATCTCATTGTCAAAGGGAAACCTCAAACATTTATGCACAACCGACGAGACGACTTCCATGGAGCATAGCCATGGATAAATAATCTTCACATAGAATTGATTCGACATCAGGATGATGGAGAATAAGAGATCTAATTATTTCGATCCAACTTTTAAGGGAAGGATGATCAGACCTATTTTAGGGAAAGCACAACCATTATGCATTTATATCCATGCTTTCAGTTTATCATATGTATCTTGATAGAGTTCACACACAAGTAAGAATTCTTCAGTGATCACATTCTCTACAAAAATGGGATCAATTAATATCCCATCAGTAGGCTTGTCATTGATTCAACCAACTATGTAAAGAGGACCATCAGGTGCCTTTTTGATTATATCTTTTGATGAGAAAGAAATGTGAAGAGGTATTTTAGTTTTTCCCCTACGATGTTGAATTTAGATCAATCCAACCATATTATGCATAGGACTTTGTTCATTAGTATCCATGTTGTCATCATCCGTGCCAACATTCATCACATCATTCTTAGTTTCATTAGATTTTCCAAATTTAATATTATGATTTGACATGGAGTTGGTAAAGATTTGTAAGTTTTGGTTGGGAGGGGCAATATACTTATTACCTCGATTATTGACACCACCAATTTGAATATGATTGGAATCAATGAGGTCTTGCACCATGTGTTTACACTAGTAGAATTTGGAAAATAAATGACTACGTGACTAAAATTTTTCGTCACAACAACTAAAGATGATTAAATTCTACTCATGTTTTGTAACACAACTATAAATGACTAAATAAATGACTAATTTGATCATCATAAGTGACTAATTTGATTGTGGGGTAAAAAACACAACTAAATAATTAGTCACACAAATAAAAAATAGACAATATGATATTAAAGTGGATAATTAAAAAAAATATTTTGAGGGAGTGGGTTGTATTATAATATAATATAATAATAATATATTATATTACAATACAATACAATATATTATATTATATATATTAATATATATTATTATTTTTTTGGATACGTAAAACATAGCTAAAGCTGCATAGATTATATTTGAAAATATAAATTTCTATATCGTTTCTCGCAAAACTTCTAGGCAATGAATATTATATCCAACATATTATATTATAATATTATATTATTATATACCACACAACGCACAACATTGAAGGAGGAGCAACGAGACTACATGAAAACAAAGGAGTTGGGATAAAATTATATTATTATATAATATAATATTATTATATACCGCACAATTGCACAACACTAGAGGAGGAGCAACAGGTCTGTGGTGAAACAAGAAAACGAAGGAGTTGGGATTAAATCCAACATATTATATTATTAATATTATAATATTATATTTATATTATAATGTATTTAATATTATATTATTATATACCGCACAACCACACAACAGTGAAGGAGGAGCAGCGCGTTTGTGATGAAACATGAAACATAGGAGTTGTGATTAAATCCAACATATTATATTATAATATTATTTATTTTCATAATAATATTATTATATTATATAATATTATAATATAATATAATATAATATAATATAATATTTATATTATAATATTCTGTGATTGCCACGTGGGAAGGGCCGAAATTGGTGTCGTGGGAGGTGACAACATATCCATGGCTGGCACGGGTGAAACTAACATGTGCGGTAGTGGGCATTTATGTTCGGGGAGTAAATTTCATCGCATATTGGTTGTGTGATCGACCTCATAATTATGCCAAATTGCTCAATCCAGACGTGGTGGGAATTGGTGAGATGGGACATAGGTAAAGTGTTTAAATGGTCGCTAGGTGGTGTGAAGTCATTATGCACATCGATGGATTTAATGGAGTCTCGAATTAGCCTACTATCTAGGAGGAAGCTTTGGGATTTCTATGGGTGGATACGACATGAGCGCCTGAAGCCAATTTTCAAGGTCTGGGATGAGCTTGTCCTCGGTGCGGCGGAGGTACTGCTTGGCGAGGAATTCATGTTCGGGTTTGAGCACTAGCTAACCAACACCGACATTGCGGCTAGGTTTCTCACCTCCCTTCTGGACCTGGTTGTGCCACAAGCAATGGCACTATGGATGGCTAGGAAATTGATTTGGGAGAACCTTTTGGAGGGTGCCATGGATGTGATTATCATCGCAGTGCCTGGTGTGGGAGTGCCGAGGCCACAAGATTTTCCAAGAGCCCTGGTTCAGGGGGAGTGGGTGGACTTGTTTCCTTTCAGTCTGGACATCGAGGGCGAGGATCTCAGGCAGAACCATGAAGGAGTGAGGTGTGGGATGATCTTTCTCAAGCATTTTATGCTTCTAGAACCGTTTGGTGGTGTCGATTGGCGTCGGCTCTTCAGAGATTTTCTGCTTGTTGACAGCGTCCTGTGGGTTGATTGAAGGATAATTTTTCGTTGTTTAAATTTTTTTGGCTATGGTCTATATGTGTCTTGGGATAGGTGTAGGTGGGCTGTGCTGGGTGGTGCCAAGTGTTCAAATTGTATTTTGCTCAATTTTTTTGGGTGGAGTTTAGGGCTCCTATTCGACTCTCTGTACTTTTCATGAGCTGAATGTATTATCTTCTTCAGAAATGAATACAAAACTTTTACGAATAAAAAAAAATATTTATATTATATTATAATATAATATTTATATTATGATATAATATAATATTTATATTATGATATAATATAATATTTATATTATAATATAATATAATATTATATAATATTAATAATATAATATAATATAATATTATATAATATTAATATTATAATATGATTTTTTATATAATAATATGATTTATATATTGTAGTTATTTACTTTCAATTCCATTTTGAATTTTTTTTAGGGGGGAAATCTTGGCGGGAAAAAATTGGTCATTATTTTCATTTTAATGAAATCTTTTTGAGTGGGCAAGTCTTGGCCATAATTTTCATTTTAATAAACACTCTAAAAGCCTCATTGAAACCTTGTTTTTATACTGTAGCTTGCTGAATTGGAGAAGTGAAAGGTCAATACTAGGGGAGAAGAGTTTGGAGACAAGGTATGTGAATTGCTTGATAAAATACCAGCGAGGAAGACCTTGGAGGAGCCAAAGCCAATAGCGGCGTTTGGAGGAGCCGAAACCAATAGCGACGAAATAAATAGGTAAAGATGCCCTAATGTTAAAACCTAAATGTGCTCAGTATTAGGATCTTGGCTGTAATTTTTATTTTAATAAACATACTCTAAAACCCTCATCGAAACCTTTTTTTCAGGTTGCAACTCGCCAAATTGGAGAAGTGAAAGGTATGTTATGAAAATGCGATAGAATGATGATATGGATATCTTCTTTTCGATATGAATCCTATTGATCTTTGTTTATTTTATTTTTATTTGATTTGGTGTGCACAAAAGAAAAAAAATCTCTTAGATGGGTTGTGTTAGGTTTTCAGTTTCCCGAAATGGGTTTTTAGCAAGCGTTGGGTTTGTGAATTTACAAAGCATGAGGTGCAGAGGCAGTGCAAATGTTCAACACAAATGGATGCTTGATTTTATAGAAAATATCTCATGGTTCCTTGAATCTTTCTAATCACTTCAAAATATTTAACATTCTTTAATTGCTGGTATGATACATAGTTGGAAAATACAAAGCATTACAACTGGCATCAATTATTGAAAGTGCAATTTAAAATTCTTAAATCATGTTTTTTTTTTTGGAAAGGGTGTTGCAAGATGTTGTGTCCCTTGATCTCCTCTATGCAACATGACACTTGGGTTCGTGACATGGCTTAACTGCCTCTTGTGGATCTTGTATAAATCTAGTGGTTGTATTGGGCATTAATAGGCTGATCTTTTGGTGCAACGACAACCATCAATGTAACAATTGGTATTAGAGTCGAGGTCACAAGTTCGAACCCCTCTCTTGCACTGGGGGGGATTGTTGCAAGATGGTGTGTCCCTTGGTCTCCTTTGTGCAAAACAACGCTTGGGTTCATGACATGGATTAACCGCCTCTTGTGGATCTTGTATAAATCTGGGAGTTGTATTGGGCATTAATAGGTCGATCTTTTGGTGCAATGACAACCACCAATGCAACAAGGGGCAACCAACTGTGTGGAGGTTGGGAGAGGTTGTGCCCTTCCAGAATCCATACATTTATATTATTTTTACATATATTTTTTTAAAAACTCTTTATTATTCTTTTGTGCAGGTTTCAAAGAAATATTTAAAAAATATTCTGTATTAAGAATAACATAGAAAAATTATTAGGAGTTTATTTGCAAATAATTTCTGAGAGATCATCAAAATACATATATTAAATTTTGTAGATTAATAGATCTGAATATAACATAGATGAAATAAAATAACAGTTTCCCTCTTAATGCACAAAAATATTCTTTCATGTGTGTTTTTCTAAATGACAAATTTTGTTTTGCTATCTCACAAGAACTAAACAATAAAATGTTATTATTTTTTTCCCTCTTCTTTTATAGGTATGAATAAAGGAGTTATACAAGAATCTAGCGCAGCCTCAATCCTTAAAATCTATTTATATTAACAAATTTTGAGCTTTTTGATTGTGGACAGATACAAAGCAAGGAGAAAATGAAAAACCAATGCCTTCGAGATGCATTTACAACCCACCTCATGTGCAACAACAGCATCATGAAGACATGCATTCACATAAATGGATTTTTAGCTTTAATTTTAGTTTCTTTCAGTTTTAAAAGCATAATAAATCAGCAATTTGCATATTGCTAAATATTTTGTCTTCAAAAATCTATGTATAGAGTTCTTTGTAACATATTTTATATACATTTTGAATATACACAGTGAATTATTTTCAATCCTTTGAGAAAATTTGTTGAAGTTTAGTGATTATTTCAATTTATAAATGACTAAATAAATGACTACCATGACTAAATAAATGACTAAAAATGACTACAATGACTAAAATGATTCCAATGACTAAATAAATGACTAACCAATGATTAAATAAATGATTGTAATGACTAAATAAATAACTGCAATGACTAAATAAATGACTACAATGACTAAATAAAATGAATACCATGACTAAATAAAATGACTACCATGAATAAATAAATGATTACTATGACTAAATAAATGACTACCATGACTAAATAAATGACCAGTTAACAACAATCAATGAATAAATTAATGACTAAATATACTACCAAATTGATCAATCAAAAAAACCACTAAATGACTAAAAATAGTTTAGTCATAAATTTGGTCGTGTTATAAATGACTGGAAATAAACTACTAATGGTCACATGACCAATTTTAATAGTTTTTTTAGTCATTTATTTATGTTTTTGTACTAGTGTTAAGATGCTTACAATGTTCTATATCATGTCCATTTTGACGGTGAAAATGATAATAGGAATTTGATCTAAAGTTTTAAGGTAATGGATTAGTAGGATCAAGAGCTTTAACGAGAGGTAAGGAAATCAAGCTCTTTTCTAGAAGTTGTAACGATGGTGTTATGGAGGGTATCAGGTAAGGGAGTAAATTGTCTATTTGGATCCCCAAATGTAAAAGGATTTGTCTTCTTTATAACAGCCACTTGGGTATCAAAATGTTGGGTTGGTTGAGGGGGATTTAGTTGAAGAAAGCATTTATTTTGTTTCCTAAAAGGTTGGTAATTTTTTTCAGTTGCAAATTTGGAATTTTTAGGATGGCTAGAGGTGGGTTTTGTTTCATGACTACTAACTGAGTTTTGATAATCACGAAGGGTGGTACACAAGTGTACAAAGGAAGGAAATTTCATCATGCCAAGCTTATCTTGCATCTTAGTTTTTAAGTTCTCAAAGAACATTCGTTGAAGGTGAGGATCAAGAATCTTAATGTCAATTTAGGAATAAAGCAATTGGTAGCGTGAAATGAAGTCAATAACCTTTTCATCATCCTTCTTCTTACATCTCATCAAATCAGCTAATGCCATCTTAGGGGTCATGCACACTTGGAAAAGGTTGAGAAAGGCATCAACAAGTGCATTGAATGAATAATTTGAGTTACTCAATAATGAGGAAAACTATTCTAAAGCGGTATCTTTCAAGGACCTAGGGAAAATCTTAGCCAAGAACTTATATTCAAGGAAGAAATCATAAGGTAGTGTAAGTGGAAAAATGGTTAGAAGGATCTCCTTTCCCTCCATATTTTTGAAACCTAGGAATCTATATACGTTGTGGTATTGACATTATAAATATCTCAAAGGATAAGGGATTGATTTTGACATAGTATTAAGGTTTTGATTTTGGTTTATGGTGAAAATTTATCATTGAAGGGATGAAACATTTTGCAAAATTTGATTAAGGATGGTGTCATTGTTTGTGTTTTTTAATGGAGGTGAATATAGTGGAGGTGTATATGTGTTTGAGGGGCAAGTGAATGGAATAATTATGGGAGGTAAAGTGGTAGGATAGATGAATTGAGATGCCACAAAGGTACAAGGATTGCTAGTGGAAATACCCAAGGTAGGAATGACATTACTAGTAGGTTGCATTGTTGTGGTAACTTGAGGGTTGGTGTAAGTACCTGAAAATAGGCAATGATTGTAGGAGGAGGAATTTGGGTTCCTCCTTGAATTTAAGCATTATTCAAAGTTTGAGCACAACTAGTCATTGAAGTAAGATTTTTGCCAAAAAATTGAGCTAGGTTACACACAATCTCTATTCCTTTTTTAATTTCAATCATTTGGTGTATGTTATATATGGTAGGAATAACCATGTTGGAAATGTTTTCAGTACTCACTAGGTTTTGTAGATGTGCCAATTCTTCATGGATTTGAATTAGGTTTTCTTAAGGGACACTAGCAACCATTGTTTCAACAATTATCATACTACTTGAAGGGAAAGAGTTGTCAACATTATGGTCCATACCTAGTGCACTAGTATCAACACTGTGAGTGAAAGAGCTAGATAATTTAAGATCCACAATAAGTGTGTTATTGTGAGATGACATGAGTCTCAAACTATGTCTCACTATAGTATTAGCAATAGGAAACCAAGTTGTAAAGCTCACACAAGGGTCAATCAAGGAAGGATAACAGATGCAAGATAAATGCAATTAACACAAGCTAAATGATATGCTTGATTTCCAATTCTTATGTTTACAAACACACTTGAAATGAAACCAATTTTGAAAAGATTGCCAATGATAGTAATTCTACAAATTGAAACAGTAATCTAAAGACAACAACTAGAAGCAAAAATGACAAGATTTTAATGTTGTAATATGCAGGTTCAGACCTAATCAGGGACTAATACACCCAATTGGGAATATGAGTCCCACTTAGGGGTTTTGGAAGGTTTAGATCGTGAAAAATAGAGAGGACATAATAACCAAAAATTTGGAAAAATGACCTATACAGGGACTAAACCACCCAAGTGGATGAATGAGTCCCAAATTAGGATTTTCAAACCAAATTCAACAAATTTTGAGTTGATCTTAATGTGTCTAGATTGTATGCTCAATGATTGCTTGCAATTATAGATTTCCAATGAAATTGAATGATGCTAAATGAAAAAATGCAACCTATATGCACTTTTCATTAATGCAATATTTAGAAGTCCTAAATACAATTCAACTATCACAAATCTAATGCAAAGTTAATGCAATCTAGATCTAGGACTACAATTTTCTCCAAATCAGAAATTCAAGGGTCCAAAGGTCGGGTTCACGAAAATGAACACAAGGGAAATGAGATGTTCCACCTTGTGGGAGATGGAACTTGGACCTATTTAACACTTTAGTTCATTAGGAACCTAGATCCCTCAACCAAGTGACTCAATTGAGGGATGGACTAGGGGGTTCCTATTGTAATTGGACGAGGGCTCACCATTAAATGAAGCTTCAAAGGAGAAATGCAAAAACTTATGCCTAAAACCATAGAAACTTGAAAGCATGAAATCAGATTGGCAAACAAAAATGAAACATTAAGGTACCTTGTAGACTGATGGAGTCAAAACAAGATCTGTAACTCTAAAAATATTCTTTTTGAAGTGCACTGGGGCTGATATGCCAAGTTGGGCAATTTAGTCCTACTAAAGGGTTTCTAGGAAAAATTTGGAATCTTTTGATGACTGACCAAGATTTGAAGAAAATTTTCAAAAAGGGCTATACTAGGACAAACATGCTAGGTTGGGAAATTTAGTCCTATTTCTAGGGTTTTACTAATACTTTTGTAGCCTCTAGTGATCTTTTGTAGCTTCCTTCCTATTCAATCTTTAGGTTTGAAATTTTGAATTCTAGTATGTAGGTTAGTTTCTATGAAGATGACAACTTCTTGACAACTTTGACTACTTTTACAACTTTGTCTTCAAAGGATATTCAAGCTCTAATTCACCTAGATTTGAAAACACACATCAAGAGATAAAAATGTTATTTTGTTAGGGAATGGGGGTTTGCCTTGGTCAAACCCCGTTTTGGTAATTAAACCTTGAAATGAAATAGAAAAACATGAAGGAATGATGAATGAACAAATGCAATGTTGAAACTCACCAAACCCTTAAAATAAAGGATGAAAACTTGTGTGAAATGGATAGCATGAATGTGGATCTTGAATCTTGATTAGATGCTTGAAACTTTGTCTCAAATGCTTGCTTGAACCATGAAACCTACATCACAAATGTTAGCTCACAAACACATATGATGCATGAAGATTTTGACATGATGCTTGAATCTTGAATATAGCTACAAATGCTTGATGTTTTTCTCTTGAATGCTCTTGATCTCATAAACTTGCCTTAGGAATGCTCTTGAACACTTGCTAGCTTGTTAGGAGAAATTATGTGAAATAACCTTGTATTTATTCTTGTTTATGCTTAATTTCCCAAAATTACAACACTGCAAGCCAACATAATATCTAGGATAATAAAATCCCACCCAAAATTTTAATTAAAATAGGTCCTAGGTTAAAGGGGGACTCATACGCTAGTTTGGGTGTATAAGTCCCAAAGGCTTAAATTGGGGACACAACTTTCGAGAAGTGCTTTGTTCAATGTAACATTTAAAATCAGGTCACAAGACCTAGGGAGGACCCATACGCCTAGAGGGGCATATGGGTCATAGATCCCTAAATTTGGAACACATAGCCAAAAACATTAAATTATGATTTTCCATTTATTATATGTCAGGTTTATCCTTAGAAAAATGCAATTTATTAGGCTTGTGGATGCAAAACAGGACCAATTAAGACATAAATAAGCCAAATTTTAGCAGGGAGGACCCAAACAAGTGTGAAAATATAAAGGGATACATTTTTCTACACTACAACAACATCACTCTATGCACTCGCCATTTTCAAGATGTCATTTCGTTGGCTAAATGTGGTTATTTCCAACAAATTTATAGAAATTAGAGGAGGCATATCTGAGTTGGATTTCACTAGGGCTTGGAAATTGAAAAGACAATGAGGTGGCGTAAGTTAAATTCTGATGTGACATGAATTTATTTAATTTTTCAAGTTGTTTCTCTATTTTGACAGATTACGCATGTGAGCCTGTGCTAATATGAGTTTACCATTTAATTTTGCTCCTAGGAACTGCACCAATTGTAAATATAAACTACCATGGGGCAAGATTCTACGAAAGAAATGTTTGGGTGATTTTCGAAGATAGTAGCAATGGGAAATGTAATTATGATTATTCTTGATCATTAATGCGATTATATCTATTGGCTTTTAGGGTGGGCGATTAGCTAGCAAGAAACTATCGCTCTATTTGGCAACTGTTTTGGTAGCCACTAAGATTTGGACCTATTTTTCTATATGTTTTATTGGAACGATTCTGTGAGGGTTTAGATTTTCTCAAAATACACTATGATGTAATAGGGGAAGAGGAACATTATTCTAAATTTATTCATGATTGCAATTACTTTCAATTTGTGAATTGTGAGTTATGAGTATGATGTCTATTGTACCAATCTATTGGTTGTGTGTGTGATGTGAGCATGTACTCTATGTGGGATTTCCTCTTGGCATTGTATTAATTTATTGTGATCATAATAAATTTATGATACATCTCTCTACCAATCATTGATTATTTAAGTTTGTGTGCTTAATGGTTAATGGTCCTTTTAGTTTTCTCGTACTAATTTTATATTTATAAATTAGTGTTTATTTTCCTTTTTTGCTTTTAGGTTAAAAAAATACTTAAATAAATAAAATCACATGAGGGAACTGTACCTCTAAAATTCAGAGGAAAGTAAAAAATACAATTGTGAAATTTCCAAAGCTGTTATTGAGGTTGGCCTTCATGGAACTTGGGCAATAGAGTTGATCTTTTAAATACTATAACAAATGGCCAATCTGTTCACTAATAGATTTTTGGCAACTCCATTGGGAAATAAAGAAAATTTGATGGGTTTCCACTAGGCGATGTAGCAACATGGTACTTGTTGATGGTCAAAATAACACAACAAATATTAAGCAAAATATTTCTATCCTACTCCTAAAAAAGATAGTTAATATTAAATCATCTATCTTCCAAGGTCTCGGTAGTTGGTTCACAACTGTGCTAAATCCCCCAATGGTCAACATGACTATAATTTTCAAGGGGCCTTTGCTGGTAAACAAGGTAACAAACTAACTATTTCAAAATATTCTAATAGAGGGGTTTAAATAATCAGAAAAAGATAGATCCCAGTTTCTAGAATAGGAAAATGTGAACAAACATTTTCTCAAATTCGAACATGCATTTTCTATAACAAGCATTTTGTAAAGTCTAAAACAAATGAATGAAATAACTCATTAATATTTATGCAATTTATCCATTCACAGTGCAGATTTAGTAAACATACTTGAAATTCATTTTCTCCAAAAATAATTTAATAAAAAACATTATTAACTCGCCACAAAATTTTGCAAATCAACAAACAATAGGAAAATACCATTCAAAGATAATGCAACAAATGGTTTTAAGTTCAACCTCTTCTATTTAATTTCACCAACTAAGAAATATTTACGTACAAAAAGATCCACTAGCGCACATAAAACCATTGTCCATAAACATCATCTTTAAACTAAGAAGTCTATGAAATTTAACTAATTGCATAAAAATTGTAAAAATGTCTAATATAAGGCTACAAATCAGACTTCAATCTGCTGACCTTTACAATGAGAAGAGTTTCCTAACTTATAGACACATACAACATTGTAATCTCCTTCAAAAATCATGATCCACAAAGATGGGGCACGTAGTTCCACAATTGTAGGGATGCCCAAGTTGAATTGGAGTCTTCACTTTGTCAAAATTGTTGAAGTACAAAGAGTGGCACTTCCTTCTCAATCTATCAAAAATGATCTAGAGTTAACTACCTGTCAATGGGATGCTTGGGAGAAGTTGACCTGTTGACCTTATTCCTTTTCAAAAAATGGAATATTCCCTTCTCACTTGCCAGTATCCTTTAAAAATCCATGAAATTCATCATAATTATTGAAGATCACCTCAAGAACCTCCTCCTCAGGTCCATCAATCCATTCCACTCTGAACTTAGATTGTTCAAATTCTCCCACAACTACAACAATAGTTTCCCATAGTTGGCTGATATCTTTTGCAGCCCAACCAGTCTCAAACTTAATAATCATCAACTTATCTAGAAGAGTCCCTTCAGGCCTATCACCTTCCTCTATCAATTGTTCTAATCGTTTACCCCAATTATCCTTTATTTCCTGTAGTGAATTCAACTATCCATCTTGGGGTAAATCCTTGGTTGTGATCTGTGTAACTTCCTTGAATATACATGTATGATCCCTTATGTCCCATTGATCCTTGAGGAGAATTATTCTATGTTCAATGAGTATTTTAGACCTAAAGGTAGTTATATTGATAGCCCTCTTAAGATATTATGGATATTCATCACCTAGGATCCTTGACTGGATCAACATTTCCCTAGTTGTTTTATCGATAGTTTTTAGCCCTCTCAAGAATTTTCTATAATTTTCCTATTCTTCCCACCATTTCTTTGCACACTCTTTGATCTCTTTAAGAAGAGTATGAACTTCGTCATATTGTTTATATCCTTCGTCTAGGAGCTTCTCGATATCCTCCTCGAAAGTACTAAACACACTATCAAACCATGTAGCCTTCTTTTTCATGTTGTTCAACTCATCTACTTCCTTCTGGCTCATGAGCACAGGTACCTTTGAGGACTCAAGCTTCTCTAGGGTTGATGAGGTGAGCTCTTTCGAAAAATTCTTTATCTGTCCAAGTTGTGCTTTCAACTCATCTTTTACTTGCTTATCTTTTTCCATTGTGGACTTGGCTAAAGTAGCTGCCAAATCTAGCAATGACATTTGTTGATTGTGGGTCTACTTTCCCAAATTGACTATACTTAATTGATAATCCACAACTTGCAACCTCTGTTGTCTTTGTCAATAGTAGGGGTTGCAATCTCTGCATTTAGATCCCCCTCAACAGTCAATTTGGTAGAATGTATAGCTCTTGGATTTTTGTTAGGTTTTATCTTATCAACCTCCTTGATCGTCTCATCCCAACTCACTAGTTGAGCTTGAGCCTACTGCCTCTTTTCCAAATTTAGCTTCAACCATGTTGGTGTACTTGGTGAAGTCATTATCTATTGTGTTCTTGAGGGTTTCGTCTTCGGAGGTGGTGTGGAGGTGTAGAAATTTCTCTAGTTTCTGACACAGATGGAACCTTTTTTTGATCAATCTTCTCTTTATCAACCTTTTCCTTTTCTAGCCTCTCATTCTCAACTTTAATGTCAAAAATATTCTTCAGCTCCATTTACCTCTATGGAGCCTCCTCCTCATCCTTTCTCTTATGTTCTTCATCTTCTTCTTCTCTATCTAATTCCTCAACAACTTGTTTCTGAACACTCTCTAACATCTCTTGTTGCTCATCTTCAGTTAGGACATGGCTCATATCTTCTTCATTCTAGAGGTTTCATTCTCCCATATCCACATTTTCTTCTTCAAATTATTCATCCTCTCCCTCCTCTCTAGCTAGGTCCTCCCGAAGGGTAGTCTCTTTAAAATCAAATGAGAGTTGGTATTCTATGACGTCTATTACTGGAGGCTCTTCCCTTTCTTTAATTTCTATTTTTGCAATGGTTGGTGTAGAAGAAGGGGTTCCCCCAATTTGTGGAGGAGTGGTAGAAGTAAATTCTTGAGAAATTTATGTTTTTGGGTATACAGTGGAAAGGGGTTCAACACCAAGACCTGAAACAACTCCAGTAGTAGCAGCTTGATAGGTACCTTTATCCTGTTTTAAGGCTTCTATAACCTTCTTCATTGTGACTTCTTCTTCTTCTTGTGAAGAATGCTTCGTAGTCCTCTTATACTTCTTTGTCTTAGCAGCCAAGGATGAGTCAACTAGTGAATCCTTCCTTTTCCTTGTAACTCTGCTTTGGGGCCGGTTGAGACGTATATCGATCTATTTTATGCTCCAATCAATGACCACCTCTGAAATCTCATTTATGTAAAATTGTTCCTTCTCCATCCAATTGATGGGATCCAATTCCTTGGTTGCAACTTCATCTACCTCATATTGTGGATCGAGGAGGATGGCATCATCTGATAACCCTTCGAGTATATCTTCTTTGATATTAAAGTCCCTCATTTGAGGAACAGTTAACCTTTCATACCCTTTTTTCCTGACTTCAAATTGATCTTTTAAGTTGGCCGAGAAATCTTTCAAATGATGTTCATGATAAGGGAAGAAAGATGCATATAATTCATTCATCTTTCCCTTTGGATAATATTTCCTCCTTTTTTCATGAAACATGAGATTACATGCTTGAAATTCTTATATTATAACCTTGGATGCCACTGTTGATTGACATGATAAAATCCTAATTCTATAGGAAATGAGTGATACCCTACCTTGTGTTTCTCTGAGAACTTAGCATTCACATCAACTACTTGTCAGTAGAATTCCATTAATATCATTTTATCACTGTAGCATCTTGGAAGCTTGAATGGAGCCTTGCCAAAGCCAAATAATTTGATATAAGTGGTTTTGGGGTATTGAATAAACCAACTTCCCCATTCTTCAATAAAGGCCATGGCTTCTTGAGACAATCTAAAGCCTACATCTCCCATCAAGTGATTGATAACCACATACAAGAAGGCATCGTTTACTCTCTTGAAATTATTTTTTTCCTTCTAAAGCTCTAGTTGGTCATAATACTTCTAGACTTTATCCTATCGATCTGCTTCTCCAAGAAAGCCCACTGGGTTCAATCCTAGAAAGTTCCCCATTCTAGCAGCACAATATATAAAATAAGAGCTCATGTAAAATGTCTTGGTATCCTTTACCTTGGTAATTTGATCATGAATTGCATTTGATACCATTTTCACCTAATCCAAGTACTATTTTCCATCAAGAATAATCTGAATGAAAGGGAACATCCAATCCTCGAAAGCATGTGAATCTTCCTTCCCAAATTCCCTAGATAATAATGTAATGACTTCACCTACTTTGGAAGAGAAATCAAACCTCTTAGGCTTTGGGGTAAATTTATTTATTGACTTCTTCTCAACTTTTAACTATCTCTTATTTATATACCTCTTGTTTCCCTCCACATGTACCTCATATTGCCTCAACCTTCTGTTGGACTCAAGGGAACACTGAGAGGGGGGGAGGTGAATCAGTGTTCTGAAAATCTTAACTTCATTTATCTAATATTTAAACCACTTCAACATTAAACCAAAGGAAAGATGCAAAGACATAAAGTAACCATCCACAACACCATAGCACAAGGATTTTGTGTGGAAACCCTATTAGGGGAAAATCCACGGTGGAGGTTAATCCACAATTTGAGTACTCAAATATAAGTGTTTACAAAAGAGAATGCACTTGAATTTAGGCACACTACCTAGAGAAAACTAATAAAAAAGGAAGGCTCACTGCCTTATAAACTTTTAGATTAAAACCATCTAAAGGTTGAACTGAATTAGTAGCATCTATTTATGCCATATTACAGTTCCAGTTGAGCTCATGGATCGGATTCTGGATCCTCTTTCTGATTCTGCACTTCGCTCTTCTCTGCACTTTTCTACTCTTCGCATCATAATTTCATGTATAGATGAATTCACACTATCACCCTTCTGAATTTCACATCACACACTAATATAATTTTCATTCCACATATTCACTATATCAAAATGATAAAATTGATCTCATATATATATCCACTATCAAGAATTTAATCATTCACATGTCGACTTCATAAACATTAAGTTCTTTTCAACTATCGGCTAGATCCTTAATTAAATATTTATGTGCACCAACCATAGTCATCCATATCATAGTAGTGACCCAAATAATCATATTCGAACATAGAAACATTTAATTTATTTCTCCTTATACATCCGTAATTACTATATTTTGACTAGTCGGCCTTCAAGCACATATAACCAAAAGATTAGTGCACTGGATCTCTTAGATCGTACACTAGTGAATGCGCATCAAGGTAATCCTTGAGTAAGGTATTAAAAACATCAACAAACCTTTCTCTGAGATCCATAACTCAAAATACCAGTCCGGTGAGGTAATCAGAAATACATTCATGCGTTTAACTGGATGCCCTATTCTTTACTCTATTCTCTTGGTATAAACCAAAACTAGACTATAGATCGGATGCATAACTTAGGTTGAGATCAATGACAACACTAGAAGCCATATTCCAACAATCTCCCCCTTTGGCATTAATGACAACACTTAGTGAAAAATGACTAAGTGTCAGAATCATTATGAGTACACTACCAAACGTTTACTGCTCTCTCTCCCCTACGTTTCAAAAATTTCATAATATAGCTCCCCCTAAGATTGATGAGGAATTTTTCACTGCACTCTCTCCCCCTTTGAAATCAATGACAAATTATAAAAACCATATGCCAACAATGAAAAAACACATGTTCAAAATTCCAAAACTTCTTGAAAACTAATTCAATATTTTTGAAAAAGAGTTAATTTATCTTACGATTTTCCTTAATTTCTGGAAGGAACTTCTTCCAAGCATTTGTTGTGATCCCAATGATTATGATCATACTGTTATTCCTAGATGTCTTGTTGAAAATATCAGTGAGGGATTTCAGAATTGTAATCGCTTCCTCTAGTTTTTCACCTTTCCTTAGTATCTCAAGCATCTGTTCCAATCTCCATTCGATTAAGTCCTTCACCTTCCAAAAAGTGTCCACAAGTGTGTTCTTGGTGAATTGAAATTTTGTGTGTTCAGACTACAGCTCATGAACCCTTTTCCTGATTGAACTGTGTTGATCCTGAAAAATATCAAAGCTTTTTCCAATCCCATTCAACTCTGTTTCAATCTGCTCCAATTTCTCTTTGTATTTTCCAATTGCATGAGGCCAATGAGTGCAATAGTTTTAGATGTTTTTAGCTACACTTATACATTTCATCAGCTCACTCATATTATTTTTCAATTTGGTAAGTGATAGCTTGAACTTCCCCTTCAAATGAGAGATAACTTCACCTTCTTCTTTGTCTTGAAACTCAGAGTTCATTGTTTCTTTACTGCATTCAGTCATTTCTTCAGGTAGAATGTTCTAAAAACTTTCCAATTTGATCTTGCAGTGCTCAACATGAGAATTTAGTACACTCAGAATCATATCTTGATCATATGGTGGTCTGATAGACCATAACTTAGCTATTTTCTACATTACACCTTCCTCCTGAATAAGCTGTTGTAGCTTCTCCTTGGTTAGGTCATCTTCTTCTTCAATTGCTTCTAACAATTCCTTTTCCTGATCTGGTTCAACTAATTCCAATTCATTTCCCTATGGGTCCTTAATTTCATCATCAAATTCTTCATCCAATATATGAACAATTTCCCGTTCCTTTCATTTTTCTTTAGTTCTGGGAATCTTGCATTCGGGAGGGTTGTACTCAAAAGTTTATTTTTCCCTTTTCTTCTTTTTCTCCATGCTACTAAAAGAGGAACCAACTTCAAGTGTCCTTGTTAAAACATAAACAACTACTGAACCAAAATTCCCTAGCAAATTCTCACTGAAATTTCCAAATTCTTCATCACAATTAGCCAAATTCTCTAAGTATGAGTAGGTTTGTTTGCATATCGGTTCATTTTCTTTCCACATCACATTGTTGATCTTAGGTAAATAATTAAAGAAGTACATCACTAAAAATATGACCAGAGTACCAAACTTGAAAGGGTAGCCTGTCTCTTTGGTTAACTACACATTGTCCATTATCTAATCTTTTATCAATCTGCACAGGTCAAAGTCTTGACCTTCAATTATCATTTTATGAGAGATGTAAACTATGCCAGCCGATGTTTCTCCTTCACGGTTTTTGAAAAAGATTTTATGTGATATTCTGTGCGCAATGTACTTTGTAACAGTTTTTTTGATTGTCAAGATTATCAATGCCCTCTGGTCTCCAATTATTCCAGTTAGGGTTTCAAATTCTTTGTTCTAGATAGATTTCTTCTTCGGTATGTCTCCAAATTTGCATAATCCAGTCAAATTTTTGATTTCCTCCTTCGAAATGATGTAGGGTTTATCCAAAATCAAGGTATCATTATGCAATCTTCTCAAGATGAATTTAATGAATTCTGCATTCACGAAATGGGGAAACTCATTCAAAATATCCAAATTCTTGTGTTTGGCTTCTTTTAATTACTTCAATTCGTTGGGTAAAAGAAGATTTGTCATGGACCTAATCTTTCCATTGTTATATTCATCTAGGATGACCGACCCTTTGATTTTTTCCATTTTTCTTTCGTACTTAGGTTAACAACCGCACACCAAATTTTATGAAAATTCCAAAAACAATTGAAATACCCGATAGATTTTGAGGTTTTCCAACGAACCACTTTGAAATTGTTCTACCGAGTGCTCTCCTTCTTCTCTTCCTTGATGAAAAGTGACAAATGAGAGTTACAACTTGTCTTTTATAGCTCACATACTTGTAATAAATACGTTTTCCCTAGGTTTCCTGGATGCTTTATTTTCTCAGGCAGTGAGAAAAATTCTTCCGTGGACCTATGATTCTTTTAATTTTCTTGTAAATGTTTTCAAAAACCTTTGTAGACCTTTGATGAACCTATTTGACAACTTGTTTCATTCTGGTACCGGTTACGAATAGGGGAAAAATGATTTACTTGAAAAACTCCCCTTAGGCCAATGGCCCGAGATCAATTACCAGATGAATTACTGGAAGCAGGTTTTGGTGCAGAACCATTTCCAACATCAGACTCATTCTTCCTAACCCATGTATTCTTCATCTAATCTCTTATTTCATCTGCAGTCACTTTTCCTTTCCCGTTATCATCTTTCACTATATTTCTACCTTTGTATATCAGACCTCTCCTATCCATATTTTTGTTTCTGTAGAATCTTGCAATGTGACCATATTTATTGCAACTATAACACAGTATTTCCTTGTCCAGACCAATCATTCCAATGGTTTCTTCTTGATTTGAATTGATTAGCATTATGTCCAAATTTTCCACAAGTATAAAATTCAACATTACTTTTGTTAACAGAGTAGTTTGACACATTTCTGCATTCAATTGATTTATGACCAAACTTTTTGCAGTTGAAACATTGCCAAAGAATGATGAATCTCTTGATTTCATATTTCTACACTGAGCAGCCATATTCCCAAATTTTTTATAAGAAAAATAGTATCCATTAAACTTTTGAGCATTAGGTTGTCTTACTGGATACCTTCCACCTTTGTTCATCTAGTTTTCTTGTCTGAAATTCTTTTGTCCAGATCTGGAACTTTCTCCTTTTTCATATCCAAGACCTCTCTTATCATTTCCACTCTTCTGTCCTTTAGTCAGTTCATCAAGCTTCACTGAACTAATCTTAAACTTCTCCTTGTATTCATTTGTAGTGGTATGATCATTCCTAAGAATAACAATCTGTTTACCAAGTTCTTCTTTATTGTTTCTAGATTGTTGCAGTTCACTTTCCAATTGAGTGAATTCTCTATTTATTCTTTTGTATTCATCAGATTTCTCTCTTAAGGACTGAGCAAGGTTCTCCTCATTCTTCTTCCTTTGTTCAATCTCTTTAGTCATCTTCATCACCATAGATTCCATTTCATGTTTTAGGGTTGCATTGTCTCTGTAAAGCTTTTCACATTCTTCAGTTATTTCCTTCAAGGTTTGATTCAGGTGAGAATCATCCATATTTTTGTTTTCTTTTTGCTGTATCTGATTAGAGAGATCCTTTCTCTTCTCCCTGGATTTAACAATCTTATCCTTCAATGTCTGAATGAATTTCTTAGCATCTTTAAGATTTTCTCTCAATTCCCTGACTTCTACTTTAGACTGATCAAGATCATCAATTGCCACCAGAAGGTGTTGTTGAAGACCATCATAGTCCATTACATTCCAAGATCTACCTCAAGCTGCTAAACTTCATCAGAGGAATTAGGCTTTGATACCAATTGTTGGACTCAAGGGAACACTAAGAGGGGGGTAAATCAGTGTTTTGCAAATCTTAACTTCATTTATCTGATATTAAAACCATTTCAAAATTAAACCAAAGGAAAGATGCAAACACATAAAGTAATCATCCACAACACCATAATACAAGGATTTTTGTGTGGAAATCCTATTAGGGGAAAAACCATGGTGGAGGTTAATCCACAATTTGAGTAGTCAAATATAAGTGTTTACAAAAGAGAATGCACTTGCATTCAGGAACACTTTCTAGAGCACACTGCTCAAAAAAGAAGGCTCACTGCCTTACAAAAGTTCAGATTAAAACCAAGTGAAGGTTGAAATGAATTAGTAGCTTCTATTTATGCTAGATTATAATTTCGAAAGAGCTCATGGATTAGATTCTAGATCCTCTTTCTGATTCTGCACTTCGCTCTTCTCTGCTTTGCTTTGCTCTGCACTTTTCTACTCTTTGTATGATAAATTCATGTACAGATGAATTCACACTATCACCCTTCTGAATTTCACATCACACACTAATATACCTCACATTCCACACATTTTCTATATCAAAATGATAAAACCAATCTCATATGTATATCCACTATCAAGGATTTGATCATTCACATGTCAGCTTCATAAATATTAAGTTCTTTTCAACTATCAGCTAGATCCTTAATTAAATCTTAATGCACACCAACCATAGTCATCCATATCATAGTAGGGACCCAAATAATCATTTTCAAACACAAAAACATTTAATTTATTGCTCCTTATACATCCACAATTACTATATTTTGACCAGTCGGCCTTCAAGAACGGATAACCAAAATATTAGTGTATATAATCTCTTAGGTCATACACTAATGAATGCACATCGAGATACTCCTTGAGTAAGGTATTAAAAACATCAACAAACCTTTCTCTGAGATCCACAAATCAAAATACCAGTTCGGTGAGGTAATCAAATCGATATTCATGCTTTTAACTGGATGCCCTATTCTTTACTCTATTCTACTGGTATAAACAAAAACTAGACTGTAGACTGGATGCATAACTTAGGTTTCCATCAATGAAAACAATAGAATCCATATGCTAACACCTTCATCATGATTTTGAGGTTAGGATGGGGAGGAAATTCAAAGAGTAATATCATCATTCTTGGTGTTAAGTCAATAATATCATTGCTCCAAGGATCAATACATTTTCTCTGAACAGGGTTGTATGTGTGTGCAACAACCAATATAAATTTAGGACATTGCACAACTATGGGGAATGAGGCTATATGTGCTAACCCTGTGTTAGCAATTTTCTTCTCTTGGAATAACATCCTCTGCAAAAGTATTATTAACAAACCGCTCTAGGTCAATATGATGAACTAATGTGTCATTTATCTTCATTACTTTTGACCCAAAATTTGATGGCACTAGATTTCCTTGAAACTTATACTTCATTGTCAAGGGAAGTTGTTGTAGCTTCAATATTTTAGGCCTCTATCCTTTTTGTACCTCTTGAACCTCTTCGGTGCCAATGTCTTCTTCTGAATCAAACATTTAATAGACCTGCAACCATGAAATTTATTAGGTAGAAGGGAATACTACAAAGAGTTAGGCATTAAATACATTCCATATCAAAACCCTATACCCTCAAAAGAATATTCATTCTTATGATATTTTTATTATTTTTTGGAGGTCGAGATCGAGATGGTACCAAGAAAATGACCCCTACAAAACCCCCTTACCATACTATCAGACATTGGAATTAGGTTAAAAGTCAACACTTGAATTCTATAAAAGATATATCAAAATTTGGGATTGGTATGTCACTCAGAACTAGAACCTTGCAAATGAAACTGGTTTAAGTTTCACTCCAAAGTCTAATCCCGTCTAGAGGTCGAATGTCAGAATCGGGATAGATCTTTACAACGAAACTTAATATGGGGTCAAGGGTTTGGTTCTATTTTGAGGTCTGATCCTCAAAGTAATTTGAAAATCAGAATTGGAACAACACTTGGAATTGGAACCTTATTGAGGTAACATGTTAAGGTTTTGATTCGATTTCGATCACCGACTAAGAGTCAGATGATGGGATCAAGTTGGAACTTGACACTAGATCAATGAATTCGGTCAAGGTAGGGTTCCATTTTGATGTTTGATCCCAACCAAAGGTTGGAATTTAGAGTCAGAATGGTGTCAATAACTAGAACTACACCATGGTGCATAATTAAGGTTTCACTTGAAAGCTTGATCCTGCAACATGTGCGACGATCGAAATCAGAACATGATCATGCATGAAGGTGATGAAAATGTTTTTCTAATATTTAACAATAAGACCCTTTAGGATTGGGATCAAGATTATTTCAAATTTTTGAACCCTAATAACATACCAACCCAATACTTAATGAAATTTTCTAGTTTTGGGGCTCGGATGTGGGAAATCAAAGGGTTCCAACTTAAATTTGTAAAATTTGACAATATGGAGACCCTAAAAAATTAGGGTTTTGGTGGGAATGATGAAACCCACATACGACAAAATGAAACAAAAACAAAAACAAGAAAAACCCAAAAGAGGAATGAAACAAACAAACCAAATGACAATAGAAAAAACAAGAAACAAACAAAAACATACCCAAAGAAGAGACAAAAAAAATGAACTAAAGAAGCAAGAACATGAGCAAGAAAATGAGATAACAAGAAAGGAAGTTTGAAAAACCCCCTACCTCAAAAATCATGATGTTAAAATCAATGATTCCCTATCAAAATCAACAAACCTGAACTTGTGCCTCAATCCTCTACTATGCTCTGGCTCGTTTCACTGAAAACAAAAAACAATAATGAGCCAAAACTAAGAGATAGAGGAATATAAACTAGTTTGCATGTGTGAACCAATGGCCATTAATACAAAGTAGGTCGGGCCTCAAGATTGGGGTGACAATCATTAATGCATTATTACAAAACCCATAAGGTAGGTCAAAAGTTAGGATCAAGAAGGAACTTGACACAAGAACCTTCAAAGTGTGCAAGGTTCTGAGATAGTTCTAAAACCTGAACCTGATAATGACGGATGTGGGAATCAGGATCAAGATGGAACTAGGATTCTTCGTTCCAATTTTGGTCCAATACCCGATTCTGAAACACACAAGGAAAAGAAAAGAATTGAAAATCGGAGTTGGGATGGAAAAAATAACTCGAACCTCAAAAAGGTTCTAAGTGGTAGCTCCATTCCAAAACCCGATTCCGATAAACAAAAGAGGGTGAACAAGTGGAGATCGGAATCAAGATGGAAATGAGAAATCACACCTTTTGAGGGTGTGAGGTGATAGTTTTGTTTTGATACCTGACCTTCAAAAACAAAATAAAACAAGACTTGGAAGGAAAAAGACAACTTCCAAAGCTAGAACAAAAACACCAAAGGAAAAAACAACAAGGGGGATCCATTTTGACCGAAAAGAAAATGGGGTGGTTATGCAAGGCATAATAAATGGTGACTTGATTGAGAAAATGGTTTACCCATTTTTAGGATACTGAAGGATCCAGTCAACCCAAAACCTCGGGTTTATGACTATTTTAACTAGAGGATTGATTGGTTACAACAAACAAGGCCGAGTTGAAATCTCAAATGTTGTATCACTATAAAAACTTCGAATATGAGTGTGTGTGTTCATGGTACATTTTCCCCCTTAAATATTTTAACTATCCATGTAATGATTGTATTCCCATTCAAGCTACATGAGGTGGGTCATTTTAGTTGTCATGTAATGATATCCTGAGTATTGTTTCATTGCCAGCCAGGCGTCTATAGCCTCAACGAAGATACCTCTAGTTCTCTCAAAGAATCTCTCTACTAACAACCAGGTGTCCATGTCCCCGATAGAGATACTTGAATCACCTTTATATATTGAGTTTGTTTCCAGACCTTTTCCTTTTCTCCGTTTTTTTTTTTCCAGCCATGTTTCACAATATCAATTAGAATGTACCTAGTTGTTTTAATCTTTCAAATTGTTATTGAGATAAACATAAAACACAAGTTACTAAATGAAAAAGAATGATAAGTATACCTGAAAATACCTAAATCAATTTCTCTACCACAGTATCCCTTAGTATGCTTTAGATAATTACCCTCTATTCCTAAATAATAAAAATGGAAGACCCCCCCAACAACAAAATAAAACAACAAAGTACAACAAACAAACAAATAACAAAACGAAGAAACAAAGAAAAAAAGAAGAAAAAAAAAAAAAACTAAATATGTATAAAGGGAGGATAATCAGGCCTTCATGGGCCAAATTAGTGCTTGAGAAACTATCCATTGACTGGCAATGGAATAGGTTCTCCCATTATGGTACTTAGTAGAAAATTTTTCTCACCAAGGATCTCAACAATCTGGTATGGTCCTAACCATAATCTATCAAACTTCTGGTGATCACCTCTCTTCTCCTTGAATTTATCCCACAATAGCAAAATGTTTGGTATCTTGAAGGCCTTCATCTTGGCTTTCTTGTCAAATTAACACTTGACTACAACCTAATGTTTGGAAAATTTCTACAATGTAACATCCCTGTAATGCCCCGCCGTGGAACCTGAAAAACATTATGACATTCACATAAACAACAAAATAATTTTTTATTTTTTTTAAAAGAGATATCATGTGACAAAAAAAACCATAAATATTTCAAGGTTCAAAAACTATGCTACTTATGAATAACAACAATACAATACAATATCCATTTAAACAATTGAAGTCATGTTCAGATATATACATCAATAAGAGTTTACATACAATAATCGAGATTATATCAAATCTCAGAATAATACAAACAGATGCAAGGCATCTCATGTACATAATGAGTGCAATAAAATGAAGAATGAGATGAAAAAAAGAAGACATCCATGCCACAACTCATCCAAAGAACTATGCTTCGTAACCATTGTGTAGTTTGGATCCAGCCAAGAAAACCTGTCACAAAAAAATACCTGTAGGGGACCCAATGGAGTTGTGGCACGTTCCTCCCAACTGTGTGGAGCTTGAAAGCCCACCCTCCATGCTAGGAGATAGAACAAGTCCTCAAATCAAACTGACCTCACAAAGAAAAAATACAAGTACAAGGTTGACTCACATGACAACTCAAGAACCAGACAAAGACAAACTATAAATTGCAATTGAAAACTCCCAGAGGCAACTCACAAACAAAGAGATCACAAAGTGTACTAGGATAAGAGTTTCATCACACAAGCTCAACATGGTTTACCCAATGGGATCTTCATAGTTTACCGAACCCCTCTCTCGGATACACCCTGGCAACCTCAACTGATCCCCGACCCCCACTCTTGGTCATGCGGGATCAACATACCTTTCGAAGGGACAAGATAGTTGATCTTCGCCATTCCAGGCCTTCCCACTCATCCCAAGACCAAACGAGCACTTGATTCATGAATTAGGTTAACTTATCTGTATTAATATGAGATGATACCTGAAACCCCTAAAATATTATTTTAATTATCACTTGATTAACATACTTTTGATAGGTTACCCCTACAACCACTTCTGGGTCTAGCCCCTAATGGAAGCCACTCTTCCTAAGGTACAAATCCACAAATAGATTACAACAATAAGGTAATTATACATGAACATGAACTTCATTAACCAAGGGCATAGTCAACCGATCCAATAAATGACCATGGTGACAAAGCATTGCAAAACTTCTACAAGCACGTACTCATATAATAAGATACAACATTTTCCCAAACAATAATACAGAGACATAATGTGAGAGATCCATGTTTCCCACAAGATCCAAAAAAGGTAAAATTGAGCAAGGATCACATTACCAATTGATATTCAACAAAACATGCCTTTACTTAGTAACAAGGAACAAAAACTCTGGGACACCATAAACCAAGACCCTTCCATAATCAAGAAAATAACACAAGATAGGGAAAACATTTTAATTAGAATTTAACGAATTTTAAAATAAGATTCTACATCTTACAAGACAATCTCAATGCTTAAATACATTGGACTAGCAAACCTAAGTATTCACATAAATGATATTCTATAGTTCACAATCTATAAAAAGATCAAATCACCATCTATTACGTTTATTCCAATTTTAAAAGTAATTTATACAATCCATAATTTTAATGTCAATTCACAAAATACATTAATAAATATTGCGACCAACTTAGTTAATACAATTAACCATTCATATAAGATATTAACCTATCAAGATTATTAACCATAATATAAATTAAATAGAGATTACAAATAAATGTATTAATGCATCTATATAAGTGATTATAATATAGATTATTATTATTTATATTATAAATCAAAGTAGTGTTAGTTTAATTGACAATTTTAATTATAATCTCAAACCTAAACATGCAAAATACCTATTTATTTATTATATCCTAATTTGAGAGTAAAAATACATTTATTTACCCCTCCCACATTCATATAGAACGAAATTAAATATAAAGATACGCTGACACTCTATCTAACTTGTAACTTCAAAACTAAATGAAATAAAGTTCATTCGTAAACAAAGGCTTTGCCTGTGCATACATAACAATTACTGATATTACCATGCATGAACTTTATGTTAACAACAAGTGTCGAATTAACAAAGGAATCTACATCGACATCACTAAACATATGACTTAGCAACCGAACGACTCTAACTCAGCCAATACCAACGAGGTGACTAGACATAAAAATTAATGTCAATGGTTGCAAAGGACATGCAACCATTTCCATGGAGTGGAGAAAGGAACTTGACTTAACATAGTGTTCATCGATGACAATAGAGTTAGCAAAAGCAATGAAGACATCACAGGATGAATCTTGACTTCACCAGAGATACGCAGTCGACCCCAAATCGATACAATAAATTCCATGGGTTTGGGATATAGATACACGACATACAACCATCACCGCATAGGTTCCTCCCATTGGTGGCCTAATGAAGCGAGAGGCCAAGTGACCAAGTCAATGATGGCTTAACTGTTTCTTGACTGAAACCTTTGTAAATGGTAGCCAAATTAAATATACCAGTTCATTGCCATATTTTTTAAATAATTCCCTACAAATGGATAATTTTCTACTTCAAACATACCATTCAAGAAATTCCCATTCCCATATTCGTTAAAATTATCTTAGGTAGATGATTTGCCACATCAAATATACCATACAATGCTCGTGCTTATTGAAAGACTCCTTTCAAAAAGACGACTTGCTGCATCGAGTATACCATACAAGAAAGCCCCAACCTAGTTCACTCTACATATCAAAGCCGAATAACAAAGTAATAACCAACTATCACTAAACCTAAGTGACAGACCACTCAAGGTTAAGCTGACACCACCTACAGTCATAAAGCAAGATTCATCGAATCAAAGATTAAACAGAATCATGTGATCCTCATGCGGATTAGACTCAAGAGATAAGCATAAGACATCTACAGTGAAGGGCCAATAAACCATCGAGGAAAATAAGAACCTCGCGGCCAAAGCTACGGTCAAAACACAGGAATAAAGGCTAAGTTATAGGAAAATAACAAAGACAACGACTACCAGTTTAGTCAACAGTGCATGCAAATAGCCTAAAAAGGATACACATCGACAGGTAGGTAAAAATAATACTTATCTATATAGACTCATGAGTTTTAATTCCCATAGATCAATACTCACACAAAAACTGATAGGCTAATCCGAACACAAGAAACATAAGAACTGGTAAATCCAATCTCATAAGAGATAGGGGAGAACTAAATGATTCTCAATAAGCTGACCACATAAATAAGGGATAACCTTCTGATTCAAGAAGAAAAATGCATTCAAGCAAACTGCGAACAATGAAAAAGGCTCGATCCCTTTTGGTATGCCAGTTGAAACCCACAGTAAGGGAAATAGAAACGATACAAGCCTCCAGATCAGCGAGAATGGAATGACGACTCAGGGATCAATCTTGCATGCACACGTGGTCTGATACTTAGACTCTAATGTCTAACAATCATTGACATCTATTAATAGGAAAAAAACAATAAATTGAAAGATTTACAGTTACATCCGATTGCTACCAGGCCACTGAATTCAATAATATCAAAGCTAAACATGCTACAAATAATCAAGGATGTACAGGAACAAGAATCCAAAACAAAACGGTTCTATTCCTCCTTAAGAGTTGCGGCCAGATCAACTACATGGTATCCGGTGTGGAAGAAAGGATGGTAACATGCAAGATTCTATGTGTATGCTAAGCCATGGGACCCGGTTAAGCATAGGAAGAGTATCGTGCAGAACACCAACACATACTGTGACCAAAGACAACAAGAAACAAAACAATGCGTGAGGGAGGCTGAAGAGAGCAGTGACCTCAGGCATCAGTAATTAAAGACATCCGAATGTAACACCATTTTGAAGAAATTCCACCGTGGTCTCCACTTCATTATTTTTGTAAACACCATCATAAATATTATTTTCATTTCCTAATCAATCGTGATATAATTGCAATTATTCAGATACTAACATGTTTCATTTTTTCTATGGTGTAACAGGGTTTTAAGATGAAATCTTCACAATAGAATTTAACATGTTCATAACAAAATATACTTTGGAATTTAACAAGAAAAGAACCTGAAAGCGTTTCCTTAAAAACGAAGAACGAACTCAGCAAAACCCCGCAGATTCAAACCTTCTACTTTCCACAATCAAAACATAGTCTTTAACACAATTTGCAGCTTCTATGATCAATTCCTCAAATCCAAAATTCTAGAAAATATCTTTTGTGAAAACAATCTTTTTTCTTCCTACTGTTCGAATATCAAAACTGTGTGTGCAAGAATGAACAATTTCAAGATTATATCATTTTTCCATTATTCCAAAGTCTCAACTTCAACTTTTAGTTTTAACATGCAATGCATGCATTAAACTCAATAGACACAATAGATTAACAAGATATTTCAACTTAAGATCACAACTCAAAGTTCTATTTTCAAAACATAAAATTGAATAATGAAATCAATTTACAATTAAATGCTCTTTTTAAAAACAAGATATTTTAATATTTTAATTTAATCACTTAATAAACTAAAAATAACTTTTCTAATTTAATTATATCATTAAATCAAATAAAGAAACATTAATATTAATTAAAACATTAAAATAATCTAAATTAACATAAAATGCATTAAAGACTTGATCATTAACAAACGACTGCAAGCACGCGACGAACACATGACATGACAAAAGGGTGACGACAAATACTCATTCTTTTTAGAATGAAGGCTAAGGACAAATGACAAGTCTATCTCCCATTGATGATTCCATTGGGTCATGGCATGCTCAGACCTAACAAGCAGGTGGAATCGATGCCTGTACATGAAAGCTACGTAATACTGCATGATTAATCCAACATGTAAAATATGAAAGCACACCATGAAGAAGAGTCGCGACATAGAAGGGCACTCACTGATTAGTACTGCTAAATCATCTTTTTCACTGGCTGACGTAAACATATAACTAACATAACATCATAATGTGTAAAACATAACAGCATAGATAATCATCATAAATGTCATCTCATGAAAGTAAACATCACATCAAATAATATAGTGTATCATCAAATGAGTTTCACAACCAGTCATGTAAATCATGACATAAAACATCGAAACAAAATAATATCAAAGGTCTATTTGCTAACAGTGTCACTAATCAGCTAAAATAAAAGTGTCATCGGAAGGGTCACTACAATCCCTCTGTTCCTCTAAGCTCAACAAATTAGTCAACCTAACCTCTATCCTATCGTCATTAGAATAAAATTCCTGCATAAATCACAACAAAAGTATCTAAAAATTAATAGAAAAGGAAGGGTCCTATCCATAGACTAATTTATATGGTGAATTCCCTAGGGTACCGAGCTTTAATTCTAGTTATGTCTGCCCATAAGGTGAACTTTAACTATGTATGCCAATCCCTAGGATTCATTTCTAATAACTTTTTGATTACTTCCAACAAATTTTTATTGGTAGAATTAGCTACCCCATTTCTTTATCGATAGTAGTTGGAAGAGTATTTCAAAACAATATTGTACCCAAATTCCCACTAAATAAAATATGTAGAAGAAAAAGGCTGGGCTGTCATCACATACCAAAGTGAAGGGTACCCCAAACCTAGTGATCATGTGTTTGTTCAGGAAATTGACAATCACATCAGTGGTGCAATTTTTATAAGCTTGAGATTTAGTCCAGCATGTGCTGTAATCCATCATAGTCAAGATGAACCTATGACTTGAAAAATATTTTTGGTTAATTACTCCAACAAAATCCAATGCCCATTGGGCAAACAACCTTACCTCATATATTGGCTACTGTGGCATTGTTGGGTTACGCTCTCTGGATGTTGATGTCTAACATGTATGACATGTCCTTACATGTTGGTGAGTGTCTCGAAACACATCAGATCAATAGTACCTTGACCTCAAGATTTGATGTGTCTTAGCATCCAGTGAACTATGTCTGGTACCATGTTTTCCATGAAATTCTATGATGAATTGCCTTGCTTGCTACTAATCCAGACAACGTAAATACACACCTTCAAAGTTTTTAATGTATAACGCTCCACCCTTAATCATGTAGTGATCACTCTTCAACATTAGTGCTCTTCTTTGTATTGCGTTCATCCCATCATGACACTTGTTATTTAGTAGCAGGAATATTAGATCAAAATACTAGGGGTCTCCAGTAAATGACTACACTATATATTGGTGAAAAGTGATCTTAGAATTTACATCAGCCATTGCCTTGGATAAACCCTATCCTCTAGCCAATTTCATTGGGTGAATCTCTAGATCAAACTCTTGCAAAATTTCTATCCATTTTCCACTTCTCTCTCCCAAATCACTTTGCATGAGTAGGGACTTCACTGCTGGATCCAAGATGATGGTTGTAATTTTACTATGCAGGATGTAGTGATGGAACTTCTTGACAGCCCTGACCAATGAAAAGGCTTGCTTATCTAGCGAAGAATACCTTATCTTGGTGTTTTTAAATGGGGAGCTCATGAAATATATTTTTCATTCATCCCCTTCATATTTTCACTATGTTAAAACAATGACACATGAGTGGTCAGATGCAAAAGAATAGATAAAGAATGGCCGTAAATAATTAGGACTGGTTAAGATAGGCACTTTTGAAATGGATTGTTTGATCTATGAGAAAGTAACCTTCACCTCATTGCTCCATTTGATCTTTGCGTCTTTCTTCATCACCTCATTCAATGGTTTGACAATCTCCACAAACCCAATCATAAACTTCCTCATGAAGTTTATCTTTCCAAAAAAAGATCTCATCTTCTTTTTGCTACTAGGCATAGGTAATTTTAGAATGGAATCTACTCTATCATGATCAATGGAGATGCCTCTTTCTGAAATTAAATGGCCTAGCAGCTTCCATTTTGAGACCCTGAATACACATTTCTTCGAGTTTAAGGAAACACCAAATTTTATGCACTTTTCCAGAACCTTTGCTAAGTCACCAATGTGATCCTCTCTATTCTTAGAAAAGACTATCAAATCATCCATGTAAATAATGATGCATTTACCTACCAGATATTTGAAAGCTACATCCATCACATGTTGAATGGTTGCTCCAACATTGATGAGGCTAAAAGGAATTCTTTGGTAGGAAAATATTCCCCACTTCATTGTGAAGGTAGTTTTCATTTGATCTTAATAGTTGACTAGTACTTGATTATATCCCAAATAACCATCTAGGAATGACATCATTTGTGATCTATTGACAATTTACAACACTTCATCAAGGGAAGGAAGAGGATAATTATCCTTTTCCGAAGCTTTGTTTAGGTTCCTAAAGTCTACACATAGTTTGATCTCTCCATTCTTTTTGTGCATAGGCACCAAATTTGCAACCCATGTAGAATGCTTGACAAGAAAAATTATTCTAGACAACAACAATTTCTGCACCTCTTTAAGGATCATTCATTCAATCAGAGCATTTATTGGTTGTTGCTTCTAACAAAATGGCTTCACTTGAGGCTTCAGAGGGATGATGTGAGTTATCACTGAAGTGTCAAATTTTTTCATATCCTCATATTCCCATGCAATAGTTGTGATGTATTCTTTCAACATGTTCAAAATATTATCATGAATATATTTCGGACAAGTCTTGCCAATAAAAATATTCCTTTCTGGGCCAAGATTTTCCAAATTGTATGTTTCATACTTTCCTCCATCAACATTTGTAGGTAAATTTTCTCGGGCTCAAGGCTAGAGTCAAAAATTCTCTCCAATGCCACCATTCCTTTGGGAATACTATTAGTTTTTTTAGGTTGATTATACCCTCCATATCAAAATATTCTGGCTCCAAATATCCTTGATCTCTATTAGAATCATCAATGATCTACCCTTAAAAAATGTCAGAACTTGCCAAAAATGACAGAATGGGCTGATCATCATCAAAAAATTGAAAGTTCCATACATTTTTCAGGAATAGATGGGACTGACACTAGCTCAATAGAAAACCTCATCAATTTGGAATCTTGCATAGGCTCTAGTGTGCTAGTTACAAACCCGATTCACAATCACTTCTAAATCTCCCATCACTTTGAGGCCTTGTACTTTATTTTGATGTGAAAACATCAGTCATCTAGCCAATGCCTCATACTCTGTAACATTGTTAGTACACCCAAACTGCAACCTGTAAGAAGAAAAATAATTTTTCCCCTTCAGGTTGGTCAGTTCGACTCCAACTCCACTCCCTAATTTGGATTTAGAACTATTAGACTTGAGGGTCCATAATTGATCTTGAGATAGAACTTTCTTCTTTAAGTCAGTCCTAAGTTGTTGTTTAAGGGGAGTGAATGGAGAATTTGACTTGTCTGGGATGTTGAGGTCAGGGGATTTTTGTACTTGAGGATTGTCAGATACTTTGCTCAGATTAAGCACATGTGCAAAAACTATTTCATGCAACTCCTCATGGTTATCAGTTTTGTAACTCACTTTTTCTTTGAGTAATTATTTTAGAATCAAAAGGTAAGTAGGGGTAGAGGTATCTAGCATCTCCTAGGGTTCTCTAATCTCAATATGTAGATATAGAGATAAACTCAAGGGTTGGTTAGTGAATGATGGAACCCCTTCTTGTGTGTTGTTTATTCCTGTCAAAATAGTCATAGCATTATTTTTAAATGAAAACTAGCTTGGGACTGTCATAAGATTTCTATTTTGAGTATCTCCTAACTGAAAAACCTGATTCAAAATGTGAAGTTAGGGCTGAAAAGTTAAATTAGAATGGTTTTGATAGCGGAACCTACACCATTTTGGGAGTAACAAACTCCACAAATATTCTTCCTCTTCCAACCAATTTGTCTTGATGTAGCTTCTAGATTAACAATTCCTGGTTAATGGTAGTCATAGAATCATTATTTTCAAAGGGTTGTGCTTGATCAGGATTTGGCATTGAAAAGGTCATAACCTCATCCATCCTATAAATGCCTGATTCAATTTCGAAATAAGCAACCTCATTGGGGTGGTTATACTTTGTAATCATGTGTTTTAGGTGAGGTTCACTTTCTATCCTAATTTGACTTGCTATACCCTTCCATGGAAGCCACATGTGTGAGAATTCCAAAAAAAGATACCCTCCAATGGTCTTCACCCAATCCCTAGTCAACAACATACCATAAATTTCAAGAATTTCCATAATTTGAATATCCATGTAATCAATGGATTTGATTCGATCTGTATGTGTACATTTTTCAATTCTCCTACAACTTTCACTTCAGTTTTATCCAATTGTATAACCTTTTTGTGAGTTTGAATTAGGGTTAGGCCTAATTTATTACAAATAGAAAATGGCATAACATTACCCAAGGCCCCAAAATCTAATAGGAAGCTGTGCAAGTTCTTGCCAAAGATTCTTAAATTCAACAAGAACAAAGGTGCTCATGTCTTCACCCTATATAGAGCCACATTCATTTTAGTAGCGGGAGTCACCTTTTCCTTTCCCTTCAATTGATCTACCTCAGCCAAATATTTCAACATGAGCTCATGTTGAGCAAGACACCTTTTAGAATATCAAAGAATGACAAGGAGGTCATTTTCTTCTACGTGTTTGTAATCAGATCATATACCATGTTATTGTTGTACTATTTTTAGTAAAGAAAGAAAAATTACCTCTATTTGAAATCCTAGGTGACCCTTTGGGTGGAGGTGGATTGTTATCTGCTCTAGGATTTGGAGGTATCATGTTGTTAGCTGGAGGAGTAGACGTGGTGAATGGTCCTTTATTTTGGTTTCTCATAAAATGACCTCATTTAGTTTGAAAAGCTTGAGCATCATACATATCAGTTTTTGACTCATTTTCATCTTGGAAGGGAAATTGAAACTCATCATAATTCTCGAAGGCCATGGCAGTATCTACATACCTGCCACTTTTGTTAGCATTTCCTTGTGCTGGTTGAGAATCAACTTGAGCAATTTTAACCATCTTTTTCATTTCTAGGCAATTGACCCCAGAATGAGTGGTGGTATCATGTAAGTTGCACAAGTTGGTCATGAAGTTTAGATCTGCAATGTTTGCAGTGTGTGTTTTGTCTTCATTGGCCTGGTAATTTTGTGGGACTCCTCCATTGTTGGTCTTGTATCCTATTGTTTTTTGTTAGGCCTATGGTTACACCCTCTATTCTAGTTTTGATAATTTTGATTCTAGAAATTCTAGTCTTGAAAGTTCCTATAGTTTTGATTGTTATTTTGATTGGATTAATTATTCTGGTTTGCATACCCTCCCTAATTTTGGCACTAGTTTTGGTTTTGAGGAGGATTCAACATAAACTGAGATATCTTATTTGTAACTTGGGACACGGTTTTCTTTAGAGTTCCCAACTCTGTTGACAAATGTGTAGTACGTTCATTTTTTGCAGTTGTTGAAACTTGATTAGTCTGTTGTGTAGCTGGTGGGTTTGTTTGAGGATTTTGTCCTCATGTATAATTTTGAGGATGTTGCTGCTAAGAAAAATCTAGGGTTTCATTATTGATCCAAGGAAATAAGGGTAGAGGATGTATTTCAGCCAGGGGTCCATAAGCATAATTGGACATTCTTGGGACTGTGTTCATGAGTGGGGTTCCATCGTTCATCATGTTATTAATTGCATCCATCTAGTTAGGCATCTCAGGATATCCTAATGAAGGAAATGTCCCACCCATACCACCTAGTTGAGGGTTTATTTGTTGTTGCAACTTAATGGCTAGATGGTAAACTTTGACCAATGAATCTATGTCAGTGTATGGGTAAGTTCTTTGCAAAATTAGACCAGTCAAGGGGTCTATGGCTTTGAGGTATTCTTAGATAACAATATTCTCAACAACTATGTAAGGTGGATGCAAACGCCTATACATTCTCTAGAACCAAGTATTGAATAAAGGAAATGGTTCATGGGGTTCCTTCCTAATTGTAGAAAATTGGTGGTACAAAATGGTTGGGTCTACATAGACCTACAATTGATTAATGAAGGCACCCTCCAAGTCTATCCTACTACTAATGGATCCAGTGGGTAGGGTGAGATACCAGTTATATGCAATATCTCCCAATGAATATGGAAACTATTTGTAGGCCACATTGTGATGCACTATCTGAGACCTAGTGCACACATATTTGAATGCTTGAATGTGCTCTTCAACAATTTGGAACTCCCAATGGGCATACTTAGGAAAAAACCGTTCTGAGTTTTTAGGCATCTCATGGATAGCACCGGGGATAGTCCCTAGTGATGGGGGTTTCCCTATGAAGAACACCATTAGCATAGGTGGGTTAACTAGTTGCAGTTGTGGTATCAGTGGAAATATTGGTGGAGTAGTTGGTGGTGGGATTGGAGCTCTACATGTTTTGGGTTGACTAGGAAATCAGAGTTCTACAAACAACTCTTTGTTGGGAGTAGATCTCAAAACTCACTCAAACTTGGCCGATGAAAATGATCCAATTCGCTTCAGCTTGTTCATTCGGGCCATCATTCTAGCACTAGATTTGTTGATGGTCAAAATAACACAACAAACATTAAGCAAAATATTTCTATCCTACTTCTCTTGAAAAAGATAGTTAATATCAAATCACCTATCTTCCAAGGTCTCAGTAGTTGGTTCACAACTATGTTGAATCACCTAGTGGTTAACATGACTATAATGTTCAAGGGGCCTTTGCTAGTAAACAAGGTAACAAATTGAGTATATCAAAATATTATATCAGAGGGGTTTAAATAAAAAAAGAAGATAGATCCTAGTTTCTAGAACAAAAAATATGAACCAACATTTTCTCAAATTCATACATGCAATTTCTATAACAAGCATTTTGTAAAGTGTAAAACAAATGAATGAAATAACTCACAAACATTTATACAATTATACCCATTCATAATGCATATTTAGTAAACATACTTGCAATTCATTTTCTCTAGAATAAATTTAATAACAAACATTATTAACTCACCACATAATTTGGCAGATCAACAAACGATAAGAAAATACCATTCACAGATAATGCAATAGATGGTTTTAAGTTCGACCTCTTCTATTGAATTTCACCAACTAAGAAAAATTTACACATAGCAAGATCCACTGGTGCACATAAAATCATTGTCCATAAACATCATCTTTAAACTAAGAAGTCTCTAAAATTTAACTAATTGCATAAAAGCTGTAAAAATGTCTAACATAAGGCTGTAGATCAAACTTCAATCTACTAACCTTTATAATGAGGAGAGTTTCCTAACTTATAGAAAAATAAAACATTGTAATCTCCTTCAAAAATCATGATCCACAAAGATGGGGTGCCCAGATCCACAATTTTAGGGATGCGGAAGTTTAACTGGAGTCTTCACTTTGTCAAAATTGTTGAAGTACAAAGAGTGGTGCTTCCTTCTCAGTATATAAAAAATGATCTAGAGTTGATTTCCTTTCAATGGGATGCCTAGGAGAAGTTGACCTATTGACCTTATTCCTTTTCAAAAAAAAGAATATTTCCTTCTCACTTGCCAATCTCCTTCAAAAAGCCATGAAATTCATCATAATTATTGAAAATCACCTCAAGAACCTCCTCCTCAGGTCCATCGATCCATTCCCCTTTGAACTTAGATTTCTCCAATTCTCTTACAACTACAACAATAGTTTCCCATAGTTGGCTGATATCTTTTGTAGACCAACGAGTCTCAAACTTAATAGTCATTAGATTATCTCTTTAAGAAGAGTATGGGATTCATCATATTGTTTATATCCTTCTTCTAAGAGCTTCTCGATCTCCTCCTAGAAAGCACTGAACCAACTATCAAACCGGGTAGCCTTCTTTTCAATGTTGTTCAACTCATCTACTTCCTTCTAGCTCATGAGCACAAGTACCTCTAAGGACTTAGGCTACTCTGGGGTTGATGAGGTGAGCTCTTTCAAAATCTTCACCTTTCCAAGTTGTTCTTTCAACTCATCGTTTACTTGCTTATCTTTTTCCATTTTGGGCTTGGTTGAAGTAGTTGCGAAATCCAGCAGTGACATTTTCTGATTTCAGGTCCACTTTCCCAAATTGATTGAATTTAATTGATAATCTACAGCTTGCAACTCTTTGTCATATTTTCCAATGGTAGGGGTTGCAATCTCTACAATTAGATCCCCCACAACAGTCATCTTGGTAGAATGTATAACTCATTCTTTTTCTTGGGTTTTACCTTATTAACCTCCTTGATCATCTCATCCTAGCTCACTGGTTGAGCTTGAACTTTCCACCTCTTTTCTAAATTTATCTTGAGCCATATCGAGGTACTTGGTGAAGTCATTATCTATTATGTTCTTGAGGGTGTTAGCTTCAAAGGTGGTGGAGGTGTAGAAATTGGTCTAGTTTCTGACATAGAGGGAACCTTTTGCTGCTTAAGAATATCTTTATTAGCCTTTTCCATTTATAGCTTCTCATTCTCAGCCTAAATTTTAGCAATCTTCTTCAACTCCATTTCCCTCTATTGAGCCTCCTCCTCATCCTTTCTCTTTTGTTCTTGTTGTTCTTCTTTGGCCAATTCCTCAACAACTTGTTTCTGAGCACTCTCTAATATCTCTCATTGCTCATCTTCAGTTAGGACATGGCTAATCTCTTCTTCATTTTTGAGGTTTCCTTCTCTCGTATCCACATTTTCTTCTTCAAAGTATTCTTCATCCTCTCCCTCCTCTCTAGCTAGGTCCTCCTGAAGGGGAGTCTCTTTAGAATTAGATGAGAGTGGGGATTCTGTAATGTCTATTACTAGAGGTTGTTCCCCTTCTTTAGTTTCTATTTTTGTAGTTGTTGGTGCAATAGAAGGGGTTTCATTAGTTTGTGGAGGAGCGGTAGAAGGACCTTCTTGAGCAGTTTTTATTTCTGGGTATAAAGTGGAAAGGGGTTCAACACCAAGACCTGAAACAACTCCAACAATAGGAGCTTGATAGGTAATTTTAGCCTATTTTAAGGCTTCTGTAACCTTCTTCATTGTGAATTCTTCTTCTTTTTATTGTGAATATTGCTTCTTAGTCCTCTTATACTTCTTTGCCTCAATATTTGAGGATGATTCAACTTGTGAATCATTCCTTTTCCTTGTAACTCTGCTTTGGGGACGGTTGAGGCATATGTCAATCCATTTTATGCTTTGATCAATGACCACCTTTGAAATCTTATTTATGTCAAATTATTCCTTCTCCATCCAATTGATGGGATCCAATTCCTTGGTTGCAACTTCATCTACCTCATTTTATGGATTGAGGAGGATTCCATCATTTGATAACCCTTCAGGTATATCTTCTTTGATATTAAAGTCCCCCATTTGAGGAAAAATCAACCTTTCATACCCTTTTTTCTCGACTTCAAATTGATCCTGCAAGTTGGCCCAAAAATATTCCAAGTGATGTTCATGATAAGGAAACAAAGATGCATATAATTAATTCATTTTTCCCTTTAGGTCAAAATTCATCGTTTCTTCATAAAACTTGAGATTTCATGCTTGAAATTTTGTTGTTGCAGCCTTGGCTACCACTGTTGATTGACATGAATAAAATCATAATTCCATAGGAAATGAGTGACACCTTAGCTTATGTTTCTCTGAGAATTTAGCATTCACATCAGCTAATTTCTGGGAGAATTCCATCTTGGAAGCTTGAATGGATCCTTTTCAAAGCCAAATAATCTGATATAAGTGGTTTTGGGGCATTGAATAAACCAAATTGCCCATTATTCAATTTAGGCCATGGCTTCTTGAGATAATCTGAAGCCTACATCTCCCATCAACTAGTTGATAACCACATACAAGAAGGTTTCATTTACTCTCTTGAAATTATTTTCTTCCTTCTTAAGCTCTAGTTGGTCATAATACTTCTAGACTTTATTTTTTCTAGTTGCTTCTCCAAGCATGTCCATTGGGTTCAATCCTGGGAAGTTACACATTCTAGTAGCACAATCTATAACATAAGAGCTCATGTAAAATGTCTTGGTATCCTTTACCTTGATAATTTGATCATGAATTGCATTTGATACCATTTGCCTCTAGTCCACGTATTGTTTTCCATCAAGAACAATTTGAATAAAAGGGAACATCCAACCCTCAAAAGCATGTGAACCTTCCTTGGACCAAATTCCCTATAAAATAATATAATGAATTCACCTACTTTGACAGAGATATTATACCTCTTAGGATTTGGGGGAAGCTTCTTTATTGAATTCTTCGTAGCTTTTAACCATCTTATTTATATACCTCTTGTTTCCCTCCACATCTGCCTCATATTGCCTCAACACCTCGACCTTCGTCATGATTTTGAGGTTAGGATGGAGAGGAAAGTCAAAGAGTAATCTCATCATTCCTGGTGTTAAGTCAATAATATCATTACCCCAGGGATCAATACATTTTCTCCGAATGGGGTTATATGCGTGTGCAACAACCTATATAAATTTAGGACATTGCACAACTAAGGGGAATGAGCATATATGTGCTAACCTTAAGCTAGAAATTTCCTAGGCTCTTAGACTAGTGTGCTCTACAAAAGTGTCATTAACAAACTGCTCCAAGTCAATATGATCAACCAATGTGTTAGTTATCTTCATAACTTTTGACCCAAACTTTGATCACACTGGATTTCCTTGAAACTTATACTTCATAATTAGGGGAAACTAGAATCAGACAATTAATAGACTTGAAACCATGTAATTTATTAGGCAAAAGGGAACACTGCAAAGAGTTAGGCATTAAATACATTCTATATCAAAACCCTATACCCTCAAAATAATATTCATTCTTATGATATTTCTGTTATTTTTGGAGGTTGGGATCAAGATAGTACCTGGAATGTGACCCCTACAAAACCCCCTTACCATACTATCAAACATCGAAATTGGGTTAAAAGTTAGCACTTGAATTATGTGAAAGATGTATTGGAAGTTAGGATTGGGATGCCACTTGGAACTGGAACCTTGCAAATAGAATTGGTTCAAGTTTCACTCCAAAGTTCAATATCGACCAAAGGTCAAAAGTTAGAATCGGGATAGATATTTGCACTGGAAATTAATATGGCGTCAAGGGTCTGGTTCTGTTCATAGGCCTGATCCCAAAAGTAATGGAAAAATTAGAATAGGGACAACACTTGGCATTAGAACCTTATCGAGGTAACAGGTAAAGGTTCCACTTTGATTTCGATCTCTGATTAAGAGTCACAGGATGGGATTGGGTTTGAACTTGACATTAGATCAGTGAATTCGGTCAAGGTAGGGTTCCATTTTGATGTCTGATTTGGACCAAAGGTCAGAAGTCGGAGTCAGAATGGTGCCAAGAACTAGAACTACACCATGGTTCATAATTAAGGTTTCATTTCAAAACCTGATCCTACAACATGTGTGATGATCAAAATCGAAACATGATTGAGCATGAAGGTGATGAAAATGATTTTCTAATATTTAACAACAAGACCCTTCAGGATCGAGATTGAGATTATTTCAAATATCTGAACCCTAATGATAGATCAACTCAATACTTAATGAATTTTTCTAGTTTTGAGGCTCGGATGTAGGAAAACTTATGGTTCAAACTTAAATTTATAAAAGTTGATAGTATGGAAACCCTAAAAAACTAGGGTTTCAACAAGAACAAAGAAACCATCATGCAACAAAAAAAAACCCAAAAGAGGAATGAAACAAATGAACCAAATGACAACAAAAAAACCAAGAAATAAGAAACAACACACCCAAAGAAGAGACATAACAAATGAACCAAACAAGCAAGAATATGAGAAAGCAAATGGGAAAACAAGAAAAGGAAGAATGAAAAACCCCCTACATCAAAAATTGTGATGCCAAAATCAATGATGCTCTATCAAAAATCAGCAAATCCGAACTCATGCTTCAATCATCTACTCCGCTCTGGTTCATTTCATTCAAAACGTAAAGCAATAATGAGCCAAAACTAAGAGACAAAGGAATATAAACTGGTTCACGCATGTGAACCAATGACCATTAATGCAGAGTAGTTTAGGCCTTAGGATCAGGACAACAATCATTAATGAATCATCACAAAACTCGTAAGGTAGGTCAAAAGTCAAGATCGAGAAGGAACTTGGCACAAGAACCTTCAAAGTGTGCAAGGTTTCAATATAGTTTCAAAACCTGAACCAGTCAAGCAAAAGGCACGATGGATGCGGTAATCAGGATTAGGCTGGAACCAAGAACAAGAACCTTGGAAAGGTTCTTGGTTCTAGTTTTGGTACGATACCTGATTTTGAAACACATAAGGAAAAGCAAAGAATCAAAAATTGGAGTCAGGATGGAAACATGAACTCGAACCTCGAAAAGGTTCTAAGTGCTGGTTCTATTTAAAACCCGATTCCAACAAACGAAAGAGGGCGAACAAGTGGAGATCAAAATCGAGATGGAAAGAAGAACACACACCTTTTGAGGGTGCGAGGTGAAAATTCCATTTCAAAACCTGATGCTGACAAAACAAAACAAAACAAGACTTGGAAGGGAAAAGTGAACTCCTAAAGCTAGAAAAAAACACCAAAGGAAAAAACAAGGGGGACCCATTTTGACCAGAAATAAAATGGGGTGGTTCTATAAGGTTTAACAATACTACCACATGAGAATTTTTTTCCTATACTACAACCCAGTTTAGATTGGATGTAGGCAGGGCAACACGATATTATCTCCCAATTAATACCCTTTCTTGGAGGACTTCCATGGATTATATGCATGTAGAATTTGTTTTGGAAAAAGAAGAATATGCCCAGTGGCCACCCAGATGAGTAGTTGAATGTCCCCTAGACTGGAATGTGTTTACTATGATAATCCACCTCGTCATCCTATTCAATGTCCTAATTAGCACCAAGACCCTCCTCAAGCTCAACCGCCACCTAGGAATTAACCTAGGGGTCTCACCTTCTCGTACTACTTCATGGAGTTGGCAACTCTAAATATTCAATGGCCTCAAACCCTTGGGGTAATTGTATTGGACCACTAGCCCTATCTCAATGCAATGCTTTACCATATAGCTCAAGAAAGAATCTTCCAAAATTCTCTAGTAAAAACATGCAAGATCCTAAGGAACACAACTTGGCCATGAACACTATGAGCGAAATCCTATGAATTCAAGAAAAAAATATTTTCATAAGACTTTTTGTTGACATCCCAATTGAAAATATGGCAAAATGGTTTAAGGGGCTTGAAAAAGGATGTATAACTAGTTGGAGCATACTAGAAAATAAATTTCTCGGACGATTCAAGGATGTTGTCAACATTGCTGATTTACTCCAAAATTTATTTCATATTGTAAAAGAAGAAAAAGAATCTACGAGGGATTTTTTTTACCTTTACAATCGAGAGCTTCAACAGATTCCAGTGCCTAAGCAACCTAGCAATGTAATTCAATTTCACATATTTACTTCTGCGTTAAATTCTGAAGTTCAACTTATTCTTAAAAGAGACAAGGTTAGTGGAATTGAACAAGCCCAACATGAGGGTATGATTATTGAGGATGATTTAATTACCATGGGGATGTGGAAATATGATGGTGTTAGAAATCCCATTCATACCCATGAATCACCTATTTACAAGTCTTCAAATCCTTAGTTCATCTCAATTGAACCTTGTTCTATTCCTGAGGATATGTATTTAATAGTCTTTGGCCCTACACACTTCCGAGATGATAGAAAGGTAAATGGAAGGAATGTAAATCAGGTTTTGAATTCTCAAGTGTATAGTTTAAGTACTGTTGGGATGAAGGAAGACCTTAGTTTATCAAGTGAAGATGAAGATAATTCACCCCAGGTAAGACATGTTCCTGCATTGCAATATGTTTTCTCTAGTTCCTTTTTGGTTGATAAAATTTTGTGACTTGTATGAGAAAAATAAATTACGAAATTCTCTATACATCTTGATATGAAGCCTTTATTTTTGAAAACTCTGATCGTGTGAAACATAGGAAATAAGGTCACCCCCAAAATGATGGTAAAAGGGAATGAATGGACCAATTTCTCTAATCTCATTCAACGAAATGAGATCCAAACCATCAAATGACTAACAACCCTTAGGTGAGCCAAATCAAGGTATGAATCAACAAATTTCCTATCTATGCAAGGATGGGGTTATGAACTAAATTTTACTTTGGGGAGAAAGATTAAAACCATCAAATAAATTCCAAATTACAAGCTATAAAGTGCATTTAGAAAATAAATCATAATACTGATGGAACCTACATACTTTAGGGAGGGTTTGGAAGGGATAAATGCTATGTACCTTTCACCCAAAGTTCTTTTTCAAACCTCACTAAGGAATCATTTGCCCTATGGCAAATGGGTCCTAGCTAGGGCTCCCAAAATTCAATTTCTGGGTTTCTTTCTTCAATGTCTATACTCCCAGATTCTAGTCGGTCACTACCGAAAAACCATAAATAAATCTTGTAGCTCAATTTTCGTGATTTGACAATTTTTTTTGCAACTTTGTCAACTTTTCAATTTCCTTCAATCTTTCTCTCCAATTGATCTTGAATCTAAAATTTTCAATCACACATCAAAGAGAGAAAAATGTTGTTTTTTTAGGGAATGGGGGTTTGTATTTGTTAAACCCCATTTGGGTAATTAAACCTTGAAACGAATAAAAGCATAAAGGAATGATGAATGAACAAATGAAATGTCACAACTCACCAATCCCTATTTGAACCTTGGATAAATATGCAAAATATCATGAAATGGCCTCAATGAATGTAGATCTTGATCATGAAACTTGATTATACATAAGGCCTTGAATATGTACTTGAATTTATCTTGAACACTACATCCACATATTATCTCAAATAATATGCATGATGTAATAAATCTTCAACATGACAATGTAATATTGATTGCTGCAATAATCTTCTTCAAATATGCCCTTGAATGCCTTGAAATACTCTTGATATTATAAAATTTATATTAGGAATGTTCTCTTGAAATTTTAGGATGAACATAATGAAATGACCTTATATTTATACATATATCTTAAGATTAATTCCTGAAATTCAAATATCACAAGCCGACATTGAATTATAGATTTGAAATCACTAAAATACTACCAAAAACATATCCAAAAGAGGGGTCCTAGGTCTAAGTGAGGACTCATTCACCATAGGGTGAATGGGTCCTAGACCACATACCTAGGACACACATCAAACAAGGTAAAATGTTATGTAAAAAGAAGGTCCTAGAACTAAGTGAGGACCCATTCATCCTATGGAAAATGAGTCCTAGGTCACTTACCTAGGACACACATCTTCCAAAGTTAAGTGTTGTGTAATGACATTTATGAATGTCGGGTTTTATCCCTCAGAAATTGCATTTAATTAGGCTTGGATTTGAATTAAAGGGTCCAATTAAGGTAAACTAATCTCAATCAATTAATTAAATTCCTAGATTAGTGTGAAGGTGTAAAGTTACACCTTACAACACCAAAAACAAGGCACAATTTAGTCCTTTTTATTAAAAAGAGGGCCTAAAATTAATGTGAATATGAAAGACATATTACAACACTAAATTAAGGAAATATTAAGCTTATTTTATTATTAATTATTCCCAAATTAAGTGTGAAAAAGGGATACTTTTTCCTACACTAAATTTTCCCCCCACTTTAGTGAGAGTATGACTCCATGTCAAACTCACACTAAAGTAGAAATTCAAGACACTTATTAATGAAAAAATGACAAAGATATATAATCATACACTATCAAATACTTGGAAGATCAAACCTAGATTGTCCAACGTGATGTGGAACACATCTAAGACATCAATTTTGTGTTCACTCTGAGGTAGCAGAACTTTAGGTTGTTCACTAGGTGAGCCTTCCAATAAAGGGTGGAAAATGAGAGAATCATATTAGGCTCCTATACCATATCAAAGCTATCCTCTTGACAACTTCAATAAGGCACCACAATGCTAGGTAAGGATCCATAGGAAAACAAGGTGTGTTATGCTAGGTGGCCTTGAATTTAGGATTCGAGCTCCATAGGGCTTAACAAATTGCATTATGCCAAATAGTTATGAACATGGGGAAGACTCCATAGGAAAGCAAGGTGTGTTATGCTTGTTGGCCTTAATTAGGGATGCATTTGAGCTTCACAACGTTAGCAAGCTGCATTATGCCAAACACTTATGAACATTATATATAGGTTTTTGTTCAAGGGGATCTTGCTTCATGCATGTAAGGTCTTCTTCTTAGGGAACATCATGCCTAATGTATCCAAGAGAGGACAAGTCAAGAGTAAAATATTCATAACTTAGGGAATGTAGTGCGTCACATCACCACTAAGAGGAAATTCATACACTAAGAAATATCACACTCTTGGAGGACATCAAACCCAATGCCACCACCAAGAAAAGGAAAAATCACAAGAAAAAAATAAAATCGCACTATGAATCACACTGTAAAGTGTTTTCTAATTCCATTTTTGTGAGAAATTTCCTTAAAGTAGCCAATGTTCAATCCAAAGACATGAGAGATTCTCAGAAATCCCTATGCCAAGTCATATGTTTCTGAAATAAAGACGCATCATGAATAAGGAGGGGTTGCCTCCAAAATGCAATGCTAAGCATAGGAAGAAAGTACATGTTACATGCAAGTCAACTTAAGACATGTTTTCCACATCCCAAGCTTGCTCTTATATATAAATGGAAGGCAGTTGGTTATCCAAAAGAGACAACAACAAGTGCCATACGAGGATTAGGCTACCTAACCCCTTGCCCCCACTTAGTGCAAGACAAGGATGAGCCGAGAATAGATGATGATATGATACTCCTTGCAAAAAGGAAATGATTTGCAATAAGTGTAAAACATGCAATAGTGAGTATGCTATGATCCTACAACTATTACACATAAAGGAGTAGTAACTAATGTTATTGATTATAATGAGTAGAAAAATTATCAACTTGATGCCTATCAAATGAGATATTCCCACATGTAGTATCTATTAGTTCAAGATTCACCAAAGTTAAAATTGTCTTGGAAGAATCTTTTGTAAGAGTGTTGATATTGAGTGAAGGATTTTTTGATGCTTTTGTTTCTTTCCAAGACAATAACCAAAACCACTAGTTGTTTCTTGCATGTGAGGCTCTATAGGGACACAAATACCTTGTTCTCTAGTACCACATCCTTTTCCACTATACCCAAATTGTTTCATAAGTTCATAACCTCTTCCATGCAACTTTTTCATTTCTTTCGGATTCGGTGGTTGCTCATGATCAAATTCAACAAAGTATTTTGTATAATTTGCTTCTTCTAAAGTGGTTGAGGTGGATGCTTTCAAATTTTGTGTTGACATTACCACTTTTTATTTTCCCTTGTCAATCTCTATTGTTGTGATCTTGTATTCTCCCATGAATGTAGGTGTGAAATCTAAGGAACCCCAATCATCTTCTAATAACTTTGTGACTTCCTCCATATTCTTTTCTTTTTAATTTTCTTGCACAGGTTCCACTTGTGTAGTTGGTGTCAATCTCTTCAAAGAATTTTCCTTTCCTTTCTCAACGTTCAAACAACTATTTGGTTTAGGATCAACTTTGATTGTATATAATTTGTTGCTGTAGACATACTCCATTTTATGATGAAGGGTAGAAGGCACCCCATTCATCTCATGAATCCATGGTCTTCCTAAGAGGAGATTATATGAAAGATAATGAGGCATAACATGGACCGAAGTTTGCAAGACAACCATTCCAAATTTAATAGGTAATATGATTACTCCAAGTTGTTGTTTTCCAATGTTGTAAAACCCATGAATAGAAAAAGAATCAGGGAAAATTTCATTCTTATCTATATGAATCTTCTCCAAAATTCTCACACTATACACATTAAGAGACAAACCATTTTCAACAAGAGTTCTCTTTATCACTATTTTATTAATATAGGATATTATCGTGAACTCATCTTGATGGAAAGCAATTTATAATTTGACTAATTTGACTAGAGTTATAGATTGAACTTGGGCGACCACATCATTTGGTTGCACATTAGGAGGGGTAGGAACTTGTTGTAAATCACTTTGAAGCATGCTATGATAACTAGGTGAGGCTTGAATAAGGTCCCATAGGGATATATTAGCGGGTTTATTCTTAAGTTTTTCAACAAGATCATACTCCTTTCCATTATGTGAGCGAAAATGAGGATCACTAGGCAAGATAGGTTGAGGCAATGGGAGGGATGTTGGAGTTGTTTGTCATGGTTGAGGATTGTTTCTAGTGAACTATATGTATGAGCAACAATATTGTAACTCAGTTGCTGTGAAACATTATCATTATCAAGTTGCCTTGTAGATGGTTCTAAGATAAGCATATGTTTATTTCGAATTTGAGGTTGATGTGAGGGTGGGTAGATGGTAAGAAGTGGCTCAAAAGATCACTTCAAGGGATATCTAATGTGCATAACCTCAAAAGGATTTTCCTTATTTTCACGATCTCTTAGTGAAGGGGAGTCTAATTTCACTTCATCATCTTCATCTAAGGAAGCCTCACTATTATTGTTTGAAAGACATGTGTCAATGTTGTCATTTGATTGCACCATGATATCCTTCATAGTAGGAGAGATTTTAGGAGAGCTAAAATTTATATTTTCATGACATTCAAGGGTTAGTTCTTCTAAAATGACTTCATCACAAGTAAGGGTGTTATCAATGGTTGTATTTTATTTCTTATCAATGATTGCATTCTCTTGTTCAATAATGTTTTCCCTAGGGGAAGAAAGATAAATAGGATTCTCATGACTCTCATCGATTGAATCTTCTAACACCAAAATATATTCTTCACAAATAGGAGAAATATTAGAAGTCCAAATTAGATTGTTATGGTTGTCCATGATTTCATACTTTTTCTCTAAGGTCTCATTCTCTTGTGCCATAATATCTACCCTAGTAGGAGAGATTCTAGGAGAGGAGTAAACAATATGTTCATCACATTCCATAGTTAGATCTTGTAAATTAACTTCATCATAAATAGGTGAGGCATCAAGAGAAGAGAAACTATGATTTGCATGCTTACCAATGATTGGATCCTTTCATTAAAATAGATCTTTCTAAATAGTAGGAGTATTAGGAAAGGGAGAAACAAGATTCTCATGACTATCAATAAGTGTATCTTCTAACACCAAAATATCTTCTTCACCTATAGGATAGATAGTAGGGGAAGAATAAATTTGATTGTCATGGTTATCTACAATTACATCTCCGTGTCTTATAATGTCTTCCTAGCTAGGAGAGGTAGGATTGTCATAGATCTTAATAATTTGATCTCTTAATACCAACATATCTTCCTCACAAGTGTGATTTTCATGAGTGTACATGATTGTATCCTCTTTCACTAAAGCACTCTCATAGGTAGGGGAGGTGTTGGTAGATGAATGGAGACTAGGTGAAGTAATGTTAAGGAATGTGTCAATGATCTCATCTTCTTGTTTCATAATATCTTCCCAAGGGGGAGGAGGAGAAGGACAAACAAGAAGTTCATGATTCTCAATGATTGTATCTTCTTTCACCAAAATACCTTTGTCACTACTAGGAGAGCTATCAAGAGAAGAAAAATTATGGTTTTCATGATTATCTATGGTTGTATCCTTTTGTATCATATCATCCTCACAAATGGGAGAGATAGTAGGGATTGAGTGAAGGATAGGAAAGGTGATATTAAGGATTGTGTCAATGGTTTGATTCTCTTGCTCTAGCATGTTCTCATAACTAGGAAAGATAGTAGAAGGATGAATAACATGTTTTAATGACCTCATTTTTGTGCTCTAAATTAAACTCATAAGAGGGGATGTTGTACTTATTCAATCCATTCTTAACCACATCAAAACCACATCTATTAAAAGGAAACATGCTAACATGAAAAAGAAAGCTATTATAATTTATTCAATGCTTCAAAGATGTAAACAAATGTCCTACAAGTGTGATGATTTTCAATACAAATGATTTTTGAAATGATTTATAATTGACTACACTAAATGGATGATTTGACCTAGATACATAAAACGAAAATTCCTAAAACTTTCTAGATTGATACGGTAGGTTACTAGTAAGCCTAGGAAGTGCATAAAATCACCAGAAAGCTCATAAAATTTTATTTTTGTAGGCCTCCAAGGATTCATTCGCCTAGTGGCGAATGGGTCATGGTATAGTATTTTTTAAAATTGAAAAATGCATTTTCTGAGTGGTTATATGTGTTCTTTGTTTCAAGTTTCAAACTGCAACTTCTATAGTAGAATTTTTCAAAATTTGATGTTGAAATGCAAGAGAAATGAAGGACAAAAGATGAACTATATGAAATGTTATCTCGTAGAATTGCACCCTAGCTAAGTTGCAAAACTTAGCATTCTAGAGGAACGTGGGGACTTTTCTAGGCTGTGGGTCACCTATAATGGAAAAGAACCTTTGGAGAAGGCCGACTTCCTATTGGTTATCACCTAAAACTAATCACCGATGAGGAAAAGGGAAGAAGGATATGCATGAACTGAAAAAATAATATTCAAAAAAAAAACTAAGGTGATACACCAAAAACTACATAGAACCTGCATATACATCTTGTATGCACAATTTTGACAATGACTGAAAATAGATTATACAACTCACTTTCTATATGTATTTACATTAGTAATTTATAAAGAGGTTAGGATACTAAAACTCTTAGAGGGAAATAAATCTCACAACTAAAAATGATTGCACCTATAACACTAATTATAACCTGCAATGACATATATCTCTGCAAAAGGTACTGAATTTGAGACAAAATCACAAGGAAAAGAATAAGATTTCACAAGTAATTCAATCAATCAATAAGTGCACACAATAAAGCATAGAGTGAGAAGGAAAAATACTCAATATCATTGATGTCCAAGGCCTTAACTGATATACATGCTCAACATACTGAGTTACAAAAGCACCGTCTTTTCTCCAAAGGGCTCAAAAGTCACAAAGCAAAAAAAGAACTACTAAGAACTGATTACAATGAAGTCACATAAGTGACTATATCACTCAACTCCCAACAAGATCCATCAAAAAAGGATCTAGAAACTCCATGAGCTCATATGCCTCCAAAAATCCTATTTTTTAGCAACTAGATCTCATCCCAAAGAGCTCCAAATAAGTGAAAAAGTCAAGCTTGACTTGGTCTAACATGATGACACTTCAAACTGTCCACAAAAGCTCCTAATTTCTCCAAAAATAAAAATAAAGGCTCCTAAATTTTCTCTAAATGTTGGAAAACTACTCCAAACAACCCTATATGCTCAACATTTCATCAATCTCCTTCACATCTCTCTTAAAGGAATCCTTGAACAAGTTTTCATAAGAGGAGTATGTATCATATCTTTGCATGAGAATAGATATGATTTTAATGGTTTTTAAGATCACCATGAAAATCATATACTTTACATTTTTTTGCCTCCAATGCAAAAATAAAATGAAATGGTCAAATTGACCATACATTTAAAAAATACATTAAAGACATTTTAATTTGCATTTTATAAATAAAATTTATTTGAAATGATTTATAATTTATCACTCAAATAAAGTTTTACAATTTGTTTTAAATGCAAAAATAAAAGCCAAAAATGAAAGGCTTTATTGATTAAGTCTTTAAAAGTGTTAAAAATTACAAGGCATATAGAAATTCCACACATAGAATTATTTGAATAAAGTTTCTAAAAGCTACGACAAGAAGCTTTTTGACCCAATCGAACCTTCAAAGCCCTAAAATGAATGAAAGACATTCATTTTATTTTACTTTTCACTTTGCTGGCCAAGAGGAGTGCCGCCATGGGGTTTCCTGGAGCTCTATGGAAGGCTTGACTGAAGCATCAATGTTGGATTCCAAAGCTGCATAAAGTCATGTAAGTATTATTTGTTAAGAGATTTGGAAATTTATCCATTTTTTAAAGCTTTTAAGAGCTTCAAACCATGGCCTCACTATGAACTTTACTTTTTTTATTTTGCTGTGTTTTTATATGACTGCAATGAACACTATTTGGTTGAGCTTTCCTCCTTGAAATACCTATGTTCAACACCATTTTCCATGAAGATATAACACAAACAATATTGGGTAAGCTCGATTTTGCATAGACCTGGAAATTTTATGCATTTGAAAATATTTTCCATGTTGCTTTCACATATTTCTGAGTGGACACTTTTCTTTAATCTGGGATTCTCAACCTATTCTAAGTTTTCTGCATTTGAGAGTTTCTGGGCTTCATTATAAAAATATCTTCTTGGAATCTTGACTCCCATGTCTCCCTTGACTTCAAGCCTTTATTCTGAGCTCGACCTCCATTAAAGGGCATAGATTTTTATGTTTCCTCCTTGTAGGTATCTAAGTGTTTATGATCCACATTATGGCCAAGCGTTTCACATTTTGCATCTTTTTTTAATGGTAATGGCTTTATGAGAAACCTCTCATTTTCTGAGTTTCAAAACCTCACCTTTTATTCATCAAGCGTTCCTCAGAATGGACTTCACCTCTCCATTATAAAAGGCATCTTCATGCTAATGAGGGGTGGAAGGTGCATAAATCAATTTACACTTACAATTTTGGTCATGACTAAGCGTTTCAACATTGTGATGTGAAATGTTGTTATCATCAATAGGAAACCTTCTAGGATGATTGGTTTGGAATAAGAGGTTTAAAGTCCCTAAAGACTAGATGGATATCTCTAGATATTTCTAAGCCTCAACAACCTATCTCCTTTAAGTAGCTATGGTTCCAACAACAAATCTGATTTAATAAATTGCCTTTAGTATCTTTAGAGTTTGCATTTCCTTAATCATCTCCATCACATTCAGGTTGAGACTCCTCTTGTTGAAGTATTGTGCTTTTACACTCTGATTTCCTCAAAATACCTTCAATAACTAGGATCTTCCCTTTAAAGATTAACATTGTCATAACTTCTCCTTATGACTTCCCCTTGTCTTTCTATTAATATGTGAAATTTCTTCAGTATATTGTGTAGTTTCACTTTCAAAAAGATCAATACTATGACTATTCTTTCCTCCCTTTCACTAAAACCTCAAGAGACACTGCCACTCATCCTTTTGTCTACCATGTGAACTTCTAAATCTGGTTGTTGCCCCTCACTTTTTATGCTTGGAAATATTTATCATGAAAACATTCCCTTAAAATTTACCTTACCAATGCCAACTGCATATGAGTGCTCAATCCATTTTGCTTATATGGCAATCTTGAAACTATTCTTTAGAACTATATGGTAATTTTAATTCCACTGAAGTATTACTCATTAAGACATTTAAAACATTCCAATCGCATAGGAATGCTTCTCTGTATATGGATTTTGGTGGTATTGAGACAAAAATGCCCCCCTTTCCCACTATCTTTTCTTAACAATGTTGTCCTATAATCACATAAACATTGGCATTTTTAGTCACCTCTGTTGATTTCCTTTTGATATGACAAATTTTCATCAAAACTTGTGGAATTTACATTCATAGGTACTATCATGTTGATGCATCAACATTACTATCCCCAATTGAAGGACTATCACTTGTTATTTCTATTAAGATGTGAAACACCCTCTAAGTTTGAAACTACATGGAATTCATGTTGCTCTTTATGATTGCTCTATATAGCCTTTTTACAAAAACTAATCATTATGACTGCCAATCTTTGTTGTCCTTAAAGTCTTCCCACTATGTGGTTCATGTTAGATTTCAAGATCATTGCATCTGAGACTACGTTTTTTTTACTAGTATCCTCTTTGCTACTATCATACTTTTAGAATAAGATTTAATATGCATTGTGACTGCTTTTATGACCTTTTGATGACAATGACCTTATTTATTGACTACTCCTTATGAAATTGATTTCTCATAGCTTTGTATCACTTCCATAGCATCTTCATCTTGATGTGCCAATGTCATTATGAAACTGTGACTGTACCTTAAGTATTTGATACAAACCCTTGTGATTTCCTTGAGCAGGTATGCCACTTATGACAATGACATAAAATATCACTATCATAAATGATGTGTGCTTGCTTGAGTGAACCATAAGGAGCTGATTTATCTTTCCATGCCTCTTTAAAGTAGGCAACATGTTGGGCTCAACCCTCATGGGAGCCACATTTTAACTCACATGCTGAAAACTAATAACTCAAAACAACAACAAAATTTTCCTATATCTGTACATGAAGCAAACATGTTAGAAAAAAAATGCATGTTTTAGGTGTGTATGTTGATTCGATGGTTTACCTAGAAACCTAAAGTATGCATTTCCTATTTAATGCACATTGAGATTAGTTTATATATGCATAAGTGAATGTTCATATAATGTTTGTGATCTTTCATTTCTTAGAGCATTGCTCTAACATCATTGCTATTGACAAATGCATGAACTAGGAACAATGAGGAGATAGGAGAGACAAGCAGCTTGGGGCAGCAAAAAAAATCATGACACACTGAAACAGTCATTTAGGCAATGAATGGTCACTCTTCTTATATACGCACTTTATTTCATTTACTTATTCATGTATAGGTTTTCCTTATTTTTTATTGAATAAGCAAGGTTAGTCTCATGGCTTGTGTGAGATAATGTACAATTTTATATTCAATAAAGACACTTCTTGTTTAGAAAAGACTTTTGCAAATATTTTCCTATGTTACATGCATTTGTGTAAATGTAGTAATTTTTAAAATGCAATCATTTTATTGAATTATTTCACTTAAGCAATTGAATCTAATATAGGAGAAGACAAAATGTACCCTTTTCTTTTCAACTTAAAACAACAAGCTCTACCTGATTGAGCTATAAGTGAAAATTTGGTAACATGACACTTTTTGAAATGTAATTTTGACACACTTTTTGAAATGTAATTTTGACTCAATTTTTGAATATGAATGATTGAACATACACTAATATACAAGTAATATGCAAAATTACTGTGATATGCATGCAAATTTTTGATTTTTTTTAGATTTAAACAATACAAAAATGCAAATTTAAACCTTATATGCAATGAAAACTAATGCAATTTTTAAAACCCTAGATGAAATGAAAACTAATGCAATGCAATGAAAAATAATGCAAATCCTAGATCTAGGGTTTAAATGCACTCCAAATCAGTTTATTTATAGTGTAAGATTGTCAAGTTCACCAAAATAAAACATAGAAAATAAGGTTCACCCCCAAAATAGTGGTAAAAGGGAATGAATGGACCTATTTCTCTAATTTCATTCAAGGAAATAAAATCCAAACCATGAAATGACTAACAACCCTTAGGTGAGCCAAATCAAGGTATGAATCCAAAAATTTCCTATCTATGCAAGGATGGGGGTATAAATTAAATTTCACTTTGGGGAGAAAGATTAAACCATCAAATAAACTCCAAATTACAAGATATAAAGTGAATTTAGAAGAAAAATCATAATAGTGATGGAACCTACAGAATTCAGGGAGGGTTTGGAAGGGATAAATGTTGTGTACCTTTCATAAAATATGTTTTTTCAAACCTCACTGAGGACTCATTCACCCTATGGTGAATGGGTCTTGGCTAGGGCTCCAAAAAATTATTTTCTAGGTTCTATTCTTCAATGTCTGCACTTCTAGATTCTATTTGTTCATTGTCGGAAAGCCATATATAAATCATAAAGATTAGTTTCCATGTTTTGACAAATTTTCTTGCAACTTTGACAACTTTGCAATTTTCTTCAATCTTATCATTTGCAATCACTCATCAAAGAGATATTTTTTTTGTTTTGTTAGGGAATGGGGGTTTTCCTTGGTAAAACCAAATTTTGGTAATTAAACTTTGAAATGAATAAAAGCATAAAGGAATGATGAATGAACAAGTGCAATGTCACAACTCACCAATCCATATTTGAACCTTGGATAAATCTGCAAACTAGTATGAAGCATCCTCAATGAATATAGATCTTGATCATGAAAATTTATTAGAGATAAGGCCTTGAATATACTTGAATTGATCTTGTAAACTACATCAATATATTAGCTAAAACCACATGCATGATGCAAGAAATATTGAACATGAAAATGGAATCTTGATTGTTGCAATAATCTTCTCCAAATCTACCCTTGAATGCCTTGAAATTCTCATGAATTGTTCTTGATTTGATAAAATTGCTATTAGAAATGCTCTCTTGAAATTCTAGGATGAACATAATGAAATGACCTTGTATTTATACATATCTTAAGATTAATTCCTGAAATTCAAATATCACAAGCTGAAATTGAATTATAGATTTGAAATCACTTAAATATCGCCAAAAACATATCCAAAAGAGGGGTCCTAGGTCTAAGTTAGGACCCATTCACCATAGGGCGAATGGATCCTAGGACACTTACCTAGGACACACATCAGACAAGGTAAAATTTTATGTAAAAAATAGGGTCCTAGAACTAAGTGAGGACCCATTCACCCTATGGCGAATGGGTCCTAGGTCACTTACCTAGGAAACACATCTTCCAAAGTTAAGTGTTGTGTAATGGAATTTATGAATGTTGGGTTTTATCACTTGGAAATTGCATTTAATTTGGCTTGTATTTGAATTAAAGGTGCCAATAAAGGAAAATTAAGCTCAATCAATTAATTAAAGTCCTAGATTAGTGTGAAGGTGTAAAGGTACACTTTACAACACCAAAAACAAGGCACAATTTAGTCCATTTTAAAAAAAGGGGCCCTAAAATTAATGTGAATATGAAAGACATATTACAACACTAAACTAAGGCAACATTAAGCTTATTTTATTATTAATTATTCCCAAATTAAGTTTGAAATGGGGATAATTTTTCCTACACTACATCGTGAAACTTTAGATATGATAAATGAGGAAGACAAAGATCTTTTTGTCGAGGATGGAGTGGTGGCAGGACTTGTGAGTGTTAAAAAATCCATTGGTTTGAGTTTTGATCAAAATTAGTAAGGTAATATTCTAGTTGGAGATAAGAAAGAGGAAGTGAAGTGGTGTGTAAATTCTAAACCTCAATTTTATTTTGATGAGTCATTTGAAGTACAGAGTAATCCCTTGTTTGAAAGTTCATATTTTTGTCTCCAAGATATATTGTGGTGGGAAAAGTTGTTTGTTATATGAGTGTTGATGGAGTAAAGAATTATGAATTGAAGGATGCAAATATATGTGAATTGAAGGGTCATAATGATTATGAAGTGGCAATTCATGTGATAAAAGGTCCTAGTGCTTCAGTATTTCAAGAAAATTTAAATCCTTTCATGAAGGGGAATTCATTTAGATGTTTGAATCTTTGAAAGAAAAAGAATATGAAATGGATAATACAATGCAAAGTCACCTTACTAGGATATAAAAAGTGTAGGATGAGAAGTGGTTGTTTAGAAATGTGGTGGTTGGTGAACCTTCTCTCAATGATTTCAATGTTTTACAAGCTATCCTAATCTTTGATGTACTTCATAAGATGCATGGGAAGATTGGATTTTTCAATCCTAGCTCATTCTTTTCCCAACCAATTAATGGTTTCATATGAATAATATTTACCCTTTCTTTTGGTAGGTTTCACCCTATCATGTACATAGTCTCCTATTTTGGTGTATCATTTTTGTTGTGCTTGGTTTGGGCTTGGGTTTTTTCTTTTCCTTTCTCTTGCTATCTTGTTTTGGTTTGGTTCTTTCCCTATTCATGACTTTGTGCTGAATGGATAAAACACTAACCTATTATATCATACCTCTAGGTTCCTCGCTTCATCCTTTTAGTCTTTGTCTCTAGATAGAGCCATTGTTACTTTGATTTTGGTCATCACCCTTAAAATTGTCACTCCTACTCAGAATTTTTCTAAGACTAGGTCTTTGGTGGTATTTTCATAGGTATTTCTAACTTTGGTGGTTGCTTCCCAAGTTATCATAACTCCCTCTTTTGCTGCCTTCTCTTTGAAATATTAAATTTAATCATGATTTTATGTTGGTAGCCTTTTATTAAGTTTCTATAACTCTTTGAAATGCTGATATTCTTGGTAAAGTCTTAGGTCTTAAGTCTTAAAGTTGGTAGTCCATACTTAAAGTTTTGTAACCGTCTCAAAAGCCCACTGGTGATGGAAAGTTGAAGAAATTTTAAAAATTGGAGGGATCTGTGATAGGTTCGTAAACCATTGGCGATCCCTGATAGGGTTTCACAAACCCCTTTTTTTATCGATTCATGATGCACTTTTCTCAAAGAAGGCGAGGGCGAGAAAAGTACAAGTTTTTCTAAGTATAGTGGATTCCAATGGACTTTTTGGAATTGCCTTAATGAGTGATTATAATGTAAAGTTAGTGATCAGTCAGAATTCTATAATTATATAGCACCCATATGTAGAAAAATCAACATAAATGAATACCATTGCTAGATACAAAAATGTAATTGAAACATGATAATATTCGGAAAGAAAATAAAAACAAAGTACCAAAAAGTTTATATTGTATTACACATTATATCATCGGTGTTTACAAAATTAGTATTCATATTGCAAAATTGGGGGTTATTAGAATAGTATTTTCAAGTACACAAGGAAAATATTAACATGCAGATTCCCTCCACTACCTCCTGGAGATGCTCAATATGGGTTGGTTAAAGTAGGTTCTCACGAGATTGCAAAAATTGGGAAAACAACCCCATATCATTTCACACCAGCCCTACATGAAGGAGAGTCACTACTTCTTCTGTAAGCTCATGCTGGGTTGTAGTTACAATGCAAATAAAATCTCGAGCCATGAGTCTAGTTCTAGGAAAATGGTCGAGCCCTCCAATGGCTACATTCACCCTATGTAGGTATTCAGGTTGAGCCAAACGTTTCGCTACTCTCACTCCACAATCATGACACCTAGAAGTGAAAACTATGTTGTAGATGAAGTGCTCCAAAAGTTCAACATTATGCACATGAAGTTGGCTCAAGAATCTCTCTCCTAGGATATCATGCAACACCTCTTCCTCTACCTCTCTCTAGATAATGAAGACCTCCCTCAATTGATCTGATAAAAACCTAAAGAAGGGGATACACTTGACTTCTTCAATCACTTTAAATTCATTAATCAAAGCATCATCACTCTGTGCACTCACCATTTTCAGGATGTCATTTAGTCGGCTAAATATGGTTATTTCCAGTGAATTTATAGAAATCAGAGGAGGCATATCTAAGTTGGATTTCATTGGGACTTGGAAAATGAAAAGACAATGAGGTGAAACAAGTTAAATGCTAATGTGATGAGAATTAATTTAATTTTACAAGTTGTTTCTCCATCTTGATAGTTTACACATGCGAGATTGTGCTAATATGAGTTTACCATTTAATTTGGCTCTTGGGAACTACACCAATTGCAAATATAACCCAACACGGAGAAAGATTCTAAGAAATAAATATTTGGGTGATTGTTGAAGATTGTATCAATGTGAAAATGTATTTATGATTATTCTTGATCATTAATGCAATCACATCTATTCGCTTCTAGGGTGGGTGTTTAGCTGGCAAGAAACTATGACTCTATTTGGCAATCATTGTCGCAACTGCCAATATTTGGAACTATTTTCCTATATGTTTGATGGGAATGATTTTGAGAGGGTTTGGAGTTTATCGAAATACACTGTAATGTAATAGGGGAAGAGGAACATTATTCTAAATTTATTCATGTTTGTAATTACTTTCAATCTATGATTTACGAGTTATGAGTGTGATGTCTAGTGTACCAATTTGTTGGTTGTGTGGGTTATGTGAGCATGTTCTATGTGTGGGATGTCCTCTTGGAATCATATTCATTTATTGTGATCATAATAAATTTATTATACATCTCTCTATTCATCATTGATTATTTAAGTCTTTGTGCTTAATGGTTAATGGTCCTTTCGATTTGTCTGCACTAATTTCATATTTATGAATTAGTGTTTTTTTTCCTTTTCTGATTTTAGGTTAAAAGCATACCTAAATAAATCAAATCACATGAGGGAGACATACATCTAAAATTCAAAGGAAATTCACAAATTCAATTGTGACATTTCCAGAGAAATTAGTGTTGTTGGCCTTCGTGCATCTTGGGCAATAGAGTTGATCTTTTCAATACTATAATAAAGGGCCAATCCATTCACTAACATCCAATAAGATCATCAAATTATTCTATCCTACCATGAATGTAAATCCTAATATCGTCAACTGGTAAAAAACCATAGGGCATGTATGAAAATGTTCCTAACAAGTCGTCTTCTATGGATTTCATGGGACACTTCTTGAATTTTGGCTATGTTTTTTTTGTTACTTCTATAACCCTTGATGTAGCCATTGCAAAATAAATTTAAACTACTTTTCCAAAAAAGTTCTTCGAAAACTAGGGTAATTTTTTTTGTAAATACCTTTATCTTTTCTCATCAAACTAGGGTTTGAATAATCTGAGTCACAATTCACCTTGAATAATTTGAGTTATTTCCTCATTGCTCTACTCATCAACTGTTTCTATGAAATTAATTTTCCTTAGTGGAGTCACTTATAATCTGTTGATTTAACCTAATTTTGCATTGAATGCTTTAAACCATAAAGCTAGCAACCCTTTATCTGTATGCACAGTCCAATTCTAAAGCTTAGTAAACCTCTGCATCATCATATTTTCTTCCAAAATCTTCACCATAGATAAAGCATGTTGATCTAAAAAATATATATCTTTGTGCCAAGGCATCAAAAATCTTCTTTGGCGAGGGACAAAAGATATCCATTAAAGCTTTCCCTAAGCCATAGCTCTTAGCTTAGTTTTTGGAGGAGACATCTGCATCAAAGGATGGTACAAATTCTTCCTTGTCTTTTGTCTCTTTTTTCTTTCTCCAAATATTTTCCATTTCCTTCTTTGTTTCTACCAAATCCACCTTTTTAACTGGTTCATTCCTTTTTACTGGATCATCCTTCCTTGTATTTATGCTTCTATAAAACTTAGGAATGTGTCTAGGTCTACTACAATTATAGCATACAACATTTTTATGAATAGTATTCCTTCCATTCATCTTGGATCTGCATTGATTAACTTTGTGTCTAAATCTATAGCATGTATAACATTAATCATTGAACTTAGATTGAATCATTCTACCATTGCTATAACCATTCATTATTTGACTTCTGCATGCACTTACTCTATGACCAAATGCATGTAAAACATTGACCAGAAAAGGATGGAGCATTTTGATTCATTTTACTTCTAAATTCCATTGCTTTATGTCCAATTTTTTTGCAAGAATAACAAAAACCATTGAAAGATGGGTACCTTTGTGCATTTGGTTGTTTGACCAGTGGTCTTCTAGCTTCATTCCTTTGATTTTGGATCTACTTGCCATTATTGTCGTTATCTTCAATCTTTCTTTTAGTATTTGATGTCTGACTTGACTTTGAAATTTCTCCTATTTCGAATCCCAAACCTTCTTTGTCTTTAGAGCCTTTTTGATTTTTAATCATTTCATCAGGCTTTGTAGCACTCATTTTGCAATTTTCTTCATGAATTTTTGCTTTCTCCAAATTTGATCTCAGATTTACCACTTCTAACTCAAGCCTTGTACATTCCTCTAATTTTATTTTCACCAATGCATTCAAGAATTATTCAACTCTTTTCTTTTCTTCAACAAGTGCACTTTCAGAGCAATGATAGATTCATTTGCTTGCTTCAATTTCTCACTAACTTCCTTATGCCTTTCTCTAAAGTTTTCTTGATTTTTTGTCCCAATTTTTTGATGCATTCATTTTCTTCTTTGATGTTTTCTTTTAGATCTTTGTTTTCATCTTCACTTTTTAAGATCTTCAAGGGAAAATTTGAGTTATCCATCTTTATCAAGCATGTAATCTTCTTCTATGAATCCAACTATTGGAATCTGTTTTGGAGGAATAGGAAACTTTCTATCAGCCATGTGTTCAACCTCTAAGACCTTCCCAAAGTGGTTAAGCTCCTTTCAAGGAACCAAACTCTGATACCAATTTTTGAACACCCAAAATACTGAGAGGGGGGTTGAATCAGTATTCTCTTAAACCATGTTCAAGCATTAAACATCCAATTACTAAAGCATATTCAAATGTAATGAAGAAAGAAAGAATGAAACATTCACAACATCAAATAACACATGAAAACCCTTGTTTTTACGTGGAAAACCAAAAATGGGAAAAACCACAGTGAGGGTTAGCTCACAATATATTATACCCGGTTATAGTATATTTATACATAATTGCTCACTATAGGTGGACTCACTGTCCAAGTGGACTCATTGTCCATAGAGAAAAAGATAGAAGAGAGATGGTTGCTTAAAACCTATTTTGAACTATTATAGTTGCATCTGACATATGCATGAATATAGTCCCATTGAAGTAGAATAAACATTATTTATCTAATTCTAATTCAACACTCTACCTCACTCTTCTTCACACAATTTTGATCTTCAAATCAACATTCACAACTTAACTTCACTTTGCTATGATGATATTTTCACATAGAACATTCACAACACACATCAAAACACTAAAAATATCTAACATATATATCCACATCAAACATAGCATCAATTATGTTGGCCTAATTAGATGTAACACCCAAAATACAACTTGTTGGGTGCAAAACATTTCATACATATCTCACACCAAGATACAAAAATTAGAACAACTTGCAATAGGTTGGAATGGATGTGTAATTAATCACATATAAGACCGCAATACTTATTTAGCCTTCACATATCTTCAATCATGTTAGGCCAACATCACATAAGACCTAATAGAAAAATCCTTCAACTGTGTATCCACATCTCAACAGGTGGACCTAAAAACTCGATGCCAATTTTAATTCATTCTCTACTGCCATTTGGCAACATATCTTCAAGAGTGCAAAGTAAAAAAATCATCCATGGAGAAGTGTGGAATCTCCCACACAATTGTACTGTACATAAAACAACTGTAATTTGCCAAGACGAACTTTGTTAATCACAACATTCAAACCACTTGTCAAAACATGATGAAATCTTGGAATCAAATACATCTAACATCTACCAAAATATGTTAGAAACACAAATTAAAAACTTCATTTGTGGAGTGGTGTAGACCCAAAAACTGGCACACTATAACATTGTATACACATAATTGACACTTAGTCAATTTCTCATTACAACTATCTTTAACAAACCAAACCACTATGCAAAAATGTCTTCCTCAATACCTTGAAAACCTGTTAGAGCTAATCAAAATGGCCTGAAAACAAAATCTTCATATAAGTACAATGTTGACATCAATGACAACACTATAACACATCCTTATGTACCTTCCATGCCCATGTTGCCAAACAACGTCATCAATGACATTCTTCCAAGAAAATATAACACACAATTGAATATGATTTTTTAGATTGAAATAATTATACTCAACAAATTTAAAATTAAATTTTGAGGAAAAAAATTGCTATATTTATATTAGACAAAACTAGATTTTTTATTTTAAGAATTGTATTACATTAATATTTAATAATAAAATTACAAAGAAAGTTGCATAATCAAAATGGAGAAGAGTTCTTCTTATTTGATACAATCTTCAAAACTTAGTAGCACTTAGAGAGGCTTATAAATTTTAAAAAAACCCATGAATGAATTATTATTTATAATTTTTTTTAGTAAATTCTGATTCTCTTTAACCCTAATTCATTTTCATTTACGCTTTATACTGTATGGTGAAATTGCACATATTTGCCACCTTTTCCACCAATCACAATTTTAATTAAAAATTATAATTTTTACACGTCTTAATCAATAAATTAAATATATTTGAACATTTTAATAATTATTAAATTTAAAAAGAATTAAATAAATCTTGTTATGTGCATTGAGATAATATAATCTAAAAATGGACCCTTCAAATAAATTAAAGTACATGATGAACTTTTCTAGACACTCTTGACCAATATACATTGTAAATGGTTAAGTTGATGGTATGTGTTGTTTAGTTAATGAACTAAACCTAGCATAGTTTTGATAATATCATTAGACTACTTTATGATACATTTTGTTTTGTTAATGAATCAAACCTACCTTTTTTTTTATAAGATCACCAAACTACTTGATGGTACATCATGTTTTGTTAATAGACTAATCCTCTACTTTGTTTTAATAAGATCATCCTACTACTTAGTGTAGCGTAAGGGCCAAACCAACTTCTCTATGGACATTTCTTTCTCACATAGTGATATACTTAAACATGCACCCGATGGTCCACTTTACATAGTTGAAAGAATCAATGAAAAGCTTACAACTGGGATATTAATTGATCCTGTGTGTGTAGAGAATGTGATCATTAAGGAATTATTATTTGTACATGAACTTTACCAAGATTATCATGAACAATTGAAAGCATAGATAAAAAAACATGATGGTTTTTCTCACCCTAAGTAGGTTCAATCAATCTCCTATTAAAATTTGGACCAAAGCACTTAGATGTCTCATTCTACATCATCCCGATGTCGGATGAATTCCAAGTGAAGCTAGGCTATCCATGGCAATGCTCCATGAATGTTGTCCTTGGTTGGTAGTTCATAAATGCTTGAAATTTCTATTTGGAAATGATATTTTCATGGTGCATTGAATAGTGGTTTTAATCCTTTGTCTTCCCGTGGGAAATTTTCATTGGATTTATTTTGGCCCAAAACCATGGAGCCTATAAAGCCTCGCGAAGACTCAAATTTTATCAAAAGTTCAAGGAAAAGCATATAACATAATTATCTTTGAGAAATATTCTTGAATCCATGATTATTCCTCCTTCCCAACCAATCATTGATGAACCTATGATTGAACCAAAAGCCCTTCCAAGTAACCAAGACAAATCCACCATAATTTCTCCACCCATCTCATATAAGAGACCAAGAGATAACAATACAACTCCTTTGGTGCAGGTCCTAAGATAAAACAAGTCTATAAACCTAAAGAGACAATGGTTTCCCAACCATTAATGGTTCCTTTCGTTCCTCCCTTGTGGGAAGAAAAGAAACCAAAGGTTGATAGACCCACTCCTACACCATCACAACTTGAAAATCATGCAAGAAGAAATCAAAATTCTAAAGAGTGTAGGTGTAGATGGCATGTTATTACTCATCTATTAGAAGAAAAGAACAAACCAACAATCAAAGATAAGAAACTAACTCAAATAAAGCATGTTGATTCTTCACCCTCACCACAAAAAAATATGAGCATACAATGAACATTATCATTAGACCTCCTACTATGAGTAATTTGGATGATGATGGTGATATTTTTAAGATTGACAAAGAAGTACATAATGAGTTGAATTTTTTATTTTCCTCTTCCATGAATTTAGATGGGAGAAACTATGATGATCCTCCTAAAAAGATTGCATCACCACATGTTGAACCTGGTGATTTTCCTAGTATGACACTTTTTGTTGCTTCTTTGGCTAGTTATCCACCTTTTTTATATGATGAACAAGATTGTGATGCAATCGACCTACTTTAGGTTGGCTTGCATGTGTCATACTATATTTTTTCTTCATATGTTCTTTGTGATTCCATGTGTGTAATATGATCCCTCGTATTATGCTGCTTGGTGTGTATTTATATTTGTGAGCTTTCTTTGGATGACCCTTGTTACTCTATTAGTACAAGGATACAAAGGAAGAAAATTTGTTATGACATTCTTCTATCTATCATAAACATTGTCTTTTCTATTGTCATGTGTTTTCCTTTTGGGGATGATGCAAGGCGTTGATACATTTAGGTCTCTTCCATGTTTACCCAAAATATTCTCTTTGTTATCACTCTCTATGTTGTATTCCTCCCTTGTGTTCATTGTTACAAAAATTATTTGGGGAATGATGAGAGTTCCAAGCTCTATTATATCCTTGTAGCAAAGACATGCGTTGACCCCAAATTCATGGATCCCTTATGTGATATCTTTGGATTACATGTGGGGGAAACCTCCTTTTCATGAATTATCTTTACTTGGAAACATATATTTGTCATAGGGCTTTCCAAATAAGCTCTCATGGCCCTTTAATCAATTGCATTTATCATTTTCTACTTTAAAGTAACTTCTCACAACATGGTGTTTAGCAATTCCTTTATAGTGGGTGCATACATTGCCATTTTTACATTGGAATTATTTCATTTGGCATTGAAATTTTTTATTGAAGCCATGTTAGGGTTAGAAGGTAGATATCTAAAAGTTAAATGCAGATTTTATCAATAAATTGAGAAATAAAACACATAGAAAATTATAACACAGAGAATTTAACGTGGCTCACCCAATATGGGCTACATCCACCAAATCGCAACCATCCAATGCTTTTATTATCCAGTGCAAAAACATATTACAATATCGCGAATAATGCCATGCTACATCTCCTCATCCCAACCACTTATAACAAGATTTTAGAAGCTTCCAGAAATCAGGGTTTACGAAGTCGTCTTTTTTCTTTTTCGATAATGAAGCGAAAAAAGGTGATTTTTTTTTTCTTGGGGCCTGCCGCCCTTGAATCCCTACCCGAGGTCCAGCCCAGCCCTAGACTCCAGTGAGGATACATGAAGAGTGTACAGTACTAAAGAGTGTATAGAATAGCATAATCAGTCACCACATGCCAATAATCTCCCACTTGGAGACTGATCAGGCTCCACACCAACATAATCTCCTACTTAGAGACTGATCCTGGATGACACTACTGCACTTACAACTCCCACTAGAAATAAGTACCTTGGACCTTGCTAATCTGTTATAATTTTAACCATGAAGACCAACCAACGCTGAAGAGGAGCTCAACTTCTCCCTTGTCACTACCTTTGTAAACATATCTGTTGGATTGACATATGTATGTATCTTTTCTAGCTTTACCTGTCCATCCTCCAACACCGACCAAATGAAATGATATCTCAGCTATATGTGTTTGGTCTTAGAGTGCAAGTAAAAATTATTTGCAAGATGTATAACACTTTGGCTATTTGTAAATAAGTGATTTTCAGCCTGTTGTTTGCCCAACTCTTCCATGAAAAATTGCAGCCAGATCATCTCCTTTGATGCCTCTGTTGCAGCAACATACTGCCTCCGTGGTGGATAAAGAAACCACCTTTTGCAACCGAGAAATCCAACTCACTACTGTCCCACCAACTGTAAATACATAACATGTGGTACTCCACCTAGTATCTATATCCCTTGCCAAATCTGAGTCAATATAGCCTTTTAAATTTGTATTAGAGCCCCCAAAACATAAACATTTATTGGATGTACCTCTCAAGTACCTGAGAATCCATTTTATCGCATTCCAATGCTCAACTCCAGGATGACTCATATACCTGCTAACAACTCCTATGACATGTGCAATATCCGGTCTTGTGCATACCATGGCATACATTAAACTACCTACAACTAAAGCATATGGTACCTTGGACATTTTTTCTTCCTCCTCTTGTGTCTTTGGACACATATCCTTAGTCAATTTTACATGACTGGGAAAAGGTGTGCTGACAACTTTTGCATTCTCCATATGAAATCTCTACAACACCTTTTCAATATAATCAACTTGAGATAGAAACAATTTTTTATTTTTCCTATCTCTTGTAATCTTCATACCAAGGATTTATTTTGCTGCCCCCAAATCCTTCATATCAAATGAATTTGCTAACTGTTGTTTTAACTCCTTTATGCGATCCATGTTAGACCCCGCTACAAGCATATCATCAACATATAAACATAAAAAAATGTAGCTATCTTCACCAAACCTCTTAAAGTAAACACAATGGTTTGAATTACACTTGTTGTAGCCTTGCTTAGCCATAAAAATATCAAATTTAATATACCATTGTCGAGGTGCTTGCTTCAAGCCATATAAAATTTTATTCAATCTACACACAAGTTTCTCCTTGCCTTTGACCTCAAATCCTCATGGTTGTTCCATATATATTTCCTCTTCCAAATCACCATGGAGAAAGGCAGTTTTAACATCAAGCTGTTCTAAATGCAAATCTTTAGCAACCACAATACCTAAAACATTACAAATAAAAGTAATTTTAACAACTGGAGAAAATATTTCATCAAAATCAATACCCTTTTTCTGTGCAAATCCCTTTACAACTAATCTAGCTTTAAATATTTTCTTACCTCCATCCTCCTCTTTCACCCTATAAACCCATTTGTTTGGTAAATACTTTTTACCTGTAGGCAACTTGCATAATTCCCAAGTCTTATTTTTTAGCAAGGAGTCCATTTCTTCTTCCATTCCATGCTCCCACTGAACCTTGGTAGCCACCTGCATAGCTTCATCATAACATTCGGGTTCACCAACATCAATTAATAAAATAGAATACAAAGAGGGAGAATTTTTTTTCGGAGGTCTACTTATCCTTGAAGATTGTCTAACATTCACTGGAGTTTGTGGTATTTCTTGTTGTTGTTGTTGCAGAGCATGAGGAACCACTGGAACATTGTTGTTTGTAATATCATCCAACACTGCATAATCATTTTCTTTCTTCTCATGCTGCTACAACTGATCTTTGTACACCAGTTTCTCATTGAATATGACATCCCTGCTTCTCACAATTTTCTTATTTTCAAAATCCCAAAGCCTATAACCAAATTCATCAATACCATATCCAACAAATATAAATTTCTTTGATTTTGCATCAAGCTTGGTTCTATTTTCAGAATCTACATGTGCAAGGGCTTCACAACCAAAGGTTTTGAGAAAAGAATAACTCACCTTCTTACCTATCCATGCTTCCTCTGGAATACCACAACCCAAAGGATTAGAGGGACCTCTATTAATTAATAAACAACAGTGTTTATAGCCTCTAACCACATGTTTAAAGACATCCCAACATGAAATCTCATAGTATGTGCATGCTCCATTATTGTTCTATTCATGCGCTCAGCCACTCCATTTTCTGCCTACAAATACCATTAGAGGAACAATAATCTTTAAAATATTTTCTGCAATACTCACCACCATTATTAGATCTGAGACATTTTAAATTTTTACTTGTCTCATTCTCAACCAAGCTTCTCCATTTTTTAAAATTTTCAAATACATCAGATTTCTGCCTAAGGAAATAAATCCATACCTTCCTAGTTGCATCATCAATGAATGTAACATAATACTGAGAGCCACTGAGAGAAGATACCTAAGCTGGTCCCCATACATCCGTATGCACAGCTCCAATTTCTCATCTTTCTTTTGTTTCCCATCTTTGAGAAAACTAACTCTCTCTTGTTTTCCATACACACAACTTTCACATAAATCCATATTAACACATTTTAGACCTGGTAAAACATTCTTTGAATGAAGTAATTTCATACCTTTTGCACTCATATGCCCAAGTCTATTATGCCATAGTGCTAATTCAAAATCCATAACAACTATCTGATTTTCTACCTAGTGAACTACAACAACTATTCCTAAACATTGATTTTTATCTGCAATAGCTAAAGTAGAAGGAACAATATGGCCTATACAAAGATATAAGGTCCCTACTTTCACACCTTTTTCTACCACTAAGACACCTTTTGTAACCTTCCAATTTTTATCACTAAATGTAACAACACAATATTCATCATCTAGTTGCCTTGCTGAAATTAAATTTCTTCTTAACTTTGGAACGTGGCTTACCTCATGTAGTAGCCAATGATTCCCATTCTACAACTTAATCTTGATTCTCCCCTTTCCAACAATCTGATAGGGTTCGTTATCTCCCAAATAAACCAGCCCAAAATCCCCTTGGACATAATCAAGAAAATAATTTCTATTGGGCGTAGCATGAAATGAAGCCCCTAAATCTAACACCCAAGAATCATCAATATTGTCAAGGGAAAGAATCAAAGCATCCTCATCAGATTTATTACTTACCACATTTTCCTCTTTATTTCCTTCCTTTTTGTCTACTTAATTTTTTCGAGACCAACAATCTTTCTTTAATTGACCTGGCTTACCATAGTACCAACAATCCCTCTTGTCTCTAGATTGGGACCTTTTGTCCCTTGATTTTCCTCATGACTTCCCATGACTTCCAGAATTGTTTCCTCTCTCCTTTGTTCTGCCCTTGCTTTCTGCATTCAAAACACTGCCTAATGTGGATGTTCCACCTAAGCTTTTCCTATGAATTTCCTCACTCAAAATAACACCAACAACATCATCAAATTTCAATGTATTCGAACCAGAAATAGAATTGCTAACAACCATTACCAAGCTATTCTAGCTTTCAGGCAAAGAACACAGAACCAAAAGAGCCCTAACTTCTTCATCAAAGTTTACATTTACATAAGTTAATTGACTGGTAATCATATTAAACTCATTTAAATGATCAACAACTAACCCACCTTCTACCATTTTCATATTAAATAAATGCTTCATAAGAAATACCTTATTTGAAGTGGAAGGCTTTTCATATAACTTTACTAGGGCTTCCATCAACTCTTGAGTTGTCATTTCTTTTGTAATAATGAATGCCACCGATTGTGCTATGCATAAACGAATATTACCAAGTGCCTTTTTGTCCAAAATATCCTAGTCCTCATTAGACATTGTTGAGGGTTTCTTATTTTTCCCTTCCAATGGACGCCACAAATCCTTCTGATAGAGGTAGTCCTCCATCTACATCTTCCATAACTAATAGTTCTTCCCATTGAATTTCTCAACCTTCAAATTACCCTCGTCTTCCATTGCTCCCACTCAATTGTGAGACCTTCCTATAGAGGATAACTGCAAACAACCCACTCTAATACCACTTGTTAGGGTTAGAAGGAAAATATCTAAAAGGTAAATGCAGATTTTATCAATAAAATGAGAAATAAAACACACAAAAAATTATAACACAGAGAATTTAACATGGTTCACCCAATATGGGCTACATCCACCAAACCGCAACCATCCAATGATTTTATTATCTAGTGCAAAAATATATTACAATATCACGAATAATTCCATGCTACAACTCCTTATCCCAACCGCTTATAACAAGCTTTTAGAAGATTCCAAAAACTAGGGTTTACAAAGTCGACTTTTTTCTTTTTCGGTGACAAAGCGAAAAAGGTGAATTTTTTTTCTTGAGGGCTGCCACCCCTGAACCCCTCCCTAAGGCCTTGCTCGGCCTTGAACCTCGACCTTGATGAGGATACATGAAGAGTTTACAATACTAAAGAGTGTACAAAATAACATGATCAGTCACCACATACCAACAAGCCAATGGTGGAACATGAAGAATTCTAGACTTGGGAGATGAACTTCTCATACTCTAATGGCTTGTTTTCTAGTGTTCCCATATTCAATCTTCAATTCTTGCTTCACTTTGTTCATAGAGGTTGAAATTAGTGTAGCATTGGCATATCATCTTGATCATGTTGTGTCACCTTAAATCAAAGTTATCAGGGAGTATAAATTTTGGTATGGTTGACACATGGAAGGCCTGTAGAACTAGCGTGACTTTTCCATCTACCACCTTTGTTATGGGTACACACCTTGTAGACCTAGTGTGTGTTTCTCATGTTTCCTTGGGGGATCACCTAGTGTATACTAGACTACACTAGCCCTTGTGAGTGTATTTGATGGATGTGGCATAATACAACTTGCTAGTCCATCCCTTTTTACATTAGCTTTAACATTGCATGCTTGTGCATCTTTTCTTGCTACACATATCTTACACATCTTGTGTGTCCCTTTTTCCTTATGTTAGTTTTCTACGGAATCCTAGATCCTTGGGGCTTGAAAAAAATCCTCTTTCAAGATATTTGTCATCCTATCTCTCCAACATTTGTACACTTGGACCCCTCTTGATGCATATTTGTCTACTTTAGTGTGAGTTTGAGTGAAAGCTCTCACTAAAGTGTGGGGATAAATGTAGTGTAGTAAATTGTATACCTTTACAATTTCACACTATGTTTGGATCCCTTAATTAATTGGACTTAATTAAGCTCCTAGTTTTCCAAATTATGCATTCCAAAGCCTTATTTTGTCCATTTCCTAAAAGGGGAACCTATATTTAACTAATGTAAATAATATTTTAATCACCCTGAAATGAATGTGTCCTACAATTTTGGGGCAGGACCCATTCACCCAAGGGCGAATGGGTCATCCTGAGGTCCTAGGTCCCAAATTTTAATATGTTTTAGTAATATTTTAATGATTCAAATTTCATATGCAAATGTTGAATTTTGGAATCTAATTTTTGGGAAATTAGATAAACACCTATAAATACATGGTTACTTTGTCAATTCAAATCTAAGACACACTATCAATATTTTACAAGAGAAAATATAATTTTCAAGAGCATTCAAGAGCAGATTTTTCAATCAATTGCTACAACATTCAAGATCCTATACTCATGTTCAAGCTTATGTTGTTCATGTCATTTGGTGAAGGCTAATATGTATTGTTGATACTAAAGCACCCAAGCATTCAAGTATCTGACAAATCAAGCAAAGAAAGATTTGATTCCTTGGAGTGATGTGTTAGACTTCAATCTTCTAAGGGAAGCCATTAAAGGTTTAATTTATAGGTGAAAGAAGGACTGAAAAGATCTCAAAGAGAAATTTTGTATTGTTGTCAAAGTTGTCATCATTGTTGTCAATCTATGAAAACTCAATTGCAAATCTTATTTTTAGCTTTCTGATAGTGGGACATGTACAAAATAGAAGCTAAGATCCAATACCTGAAGACTTCCAAAAGTGATTATGGACACCCTATCCAAGACCCATTCGCCCTAGGGAAAACCTATCCTTAAATAGTGCTTAGAACCAAATTTTTATGCTAGGTACATGTGTCTAGATCCTTCTCAGATCTTCCTGCAAACTATCAATTTGATTCCTATAGCTTCTAGATATTATGTTTCATCATCTAGGTTATATAGTTTTACTAGTTTAGTAGCATCAAATCATTTCTAATTAATTCAAAACATAGTTGTTGTAAAAAACCTAGGGGATTCAGGTCTGATTGGCTCACCTTAAGGTTGAAAGTCTATCTCAACAACTTGCTATCGCCTAATTTCAATGATATTTAAGAAAGAGGGACACCATTAGTTCCTAAGTTCTTTGTATGAAGGACCTAGGAAACCCCATTTCCCAACATTTCATCAAGTACTCTCAATAACCATCTCTCACTGCAATAAGAATACCAATATAATAATGGTGACCAAGAATATGGGCTACCAAACAAAATCCACATCAGACAACTTTACAATATTTTCACATATGCAACATCTCAAAGGAGAAATAAATAATCAGTGCTCCAATCTCAAATAACAGAAAAATAGATTGAACTCCACATTAGTATCATGCAAAACAAGGATATTCAGGTATAACATGTGGATTCCAAAGAATCAAACACCAAAATCAATGCTAGATTTGATCTTCCAAACAAACCTACATAGGAGTAACCATAGATCAAATAAGAATCCTCCAAGAAACCATGCAAACTTGTATCTGTCTTCATCTAGAACACCCTAAATATATTCTCATCACAAATCTAGATACCACACATTATAGTTAACAAGTAAAACATGCAAAACCATCTTTGTAAATCTGAAATGAATTTAAACATCCAAACATTCACATCAAACATGGACAATCTAAATAATAGAATAAGCACAGATCTACAAACCCATAGTTGAAAACAAGAGTAAATTACAACCCAATAAGAAAACCAAGTTGTCCAGGAGATTATAACCTATGAAATATATTGGCTCCACAACTCATAAAGAGGTTAGTGTCTTATCTTCTAGTGATTTCATGTAACCAAGGGCTAAAACCATGAAGCCAACACAAACACTCCATTTTGTAGTCCAAATTGAGGGTGTTTCTCCATGTGACCAGGATGTCACTACCCATCCAACACAAACACTTTCTAATTGTACATGACCACAATGTAAAGGAACAAAACCAAAAAACAAGAGGATACACACATATTGTCTAATAATATCTCCAAGTTACCAAAACATATAATGAACTCCATAAAAATCCATAACCATGAGCTTCCAATGCCCAACATAGATCACATTGACAAGATCCATGGATTATAATCTCACAAATCTGCAAAATAAAGTTAACTCACAAAAAAATAATTGTTGCCCCATAAGCCTTCCAACAACCTCAAATTTTTCTAATAAATTTCTGCAAGCTTTCCAAGCTAAGAAATAAAAAGAAGGAATACCTAGAACCTAATTAACCTTTAGCTCTAATACCAAATGATGAGAAATAAACATGCTCAATACCAATTGTTGAAAGATTCAATATCTATCCAAATATGACTTCAATGAATGAGATTCAAGGCCTAGACTAAAACAACATGAACATATGAAACTTATATGCAAATATGAAATTTCAGTTTCCTTAATATGGAATTACCATTATTAGATCCATCTTCTCTATGATGCCAAAAAATAGCCAACATAACATGCTTATAAACACTACCTTATGTGAGCTTATAACAACAATATATGGAAAATAATATCACAATAAGATAACAACAATGAGGTACAAATTAACAACACAAGAGCATCACATAACATAAGATTTTCATGGAGAAACTGTTGCAGGAAAATGCTCCACCAAGAAGAGAGTCCAAGTATGCATTATCTTCAAATAAGTGAGATTACAATACAATCACTTTCATTCTCCTATTTTCCTTCACCATGGAAGCACCTTTGTACCTATGAACAACCTCCTTATGCCTAAACTCCTCCTTGTTCCCACAAAGTAACACTAAATTCAACTATTTCTCATTTCTTTCTACATCCAAAGAGCTGATTTTTTAGATGTGCCAAGAGGTAGATTAAGACCAAGAAAAGGCTTCCAAAGATGAATCTTCAATCCAAATGACCCAACCATTGGAAATCCTCCACAAAATATGAAAGGACACCTATTTTGGCTCTAATACTTCATTCCAACTTGGGCACCTAAACTTGGAAGATAAACATTACATTAAATGCAATAAATGATTGAAAACCAAGTGACACCTACTGGCTCTTTCCAAGAACCCACTTGGAGAATCCAAAGATTCACTCATTTATCTTTTATTCCCATTTTAGGTGTCCACATGTGGGGAAAACAATATTAAATATTTATGTCCACAAGGCACCTTTACTATTACTAGTGGACCCATTACCCCTTAGGAATATATTACAAACAATGGTGAGAATTAATATTACAAAATATTTTCTCAATACACCCTAAGTGCCTAGAGAAACTTTCCAAGGATGGTGGAGCCATGACATAGGATTTACAAGGTGGATGGCACCTTAATCCTAACACCAAGTTGTCATACCATAAAAATAAGTCAAACAAGCCATTATAATTTTCCAAAATAGATTGCATTCTTTAATTTTACACATCTCAAATTTTCAAGGACTTAGACAATTATGCAAGCTTCAATTTTGTACCGAGTGTCACTTGTGAGATATTATTTTCCTTTATTTTGCATGTTATCATGAAGAGTGCCTAATAAAGGAAATACCTACATGATGACATATTACATGATCAATTAATTTATATGAATCCTCCCTTTATATCCTTTTTTAATCTAAATATTTACCTTATGTGCATGTTTGTGAGTGTTGTAACATACTTTGAGATTCATAATAATTTTAGGAATTGCAAGCACTTTAAAGTGGCCCAAGTAAAGTAATGGTGAAGTTAGATTACCCATGCAATTTTCCATTTACTTTTTCACTCATTTTGAGAAAATTTATTCATACATATACTTATTGAAAAGTGAAATATTATGTGGAGTTGGTTGTGTTGTCATATCCATTACCTATTGTTATACACATGTTCATACTTAATGCCCACCTTATCCTCATTCACATATACCTTGATACATCCACTTAAGCCTTGTATTTTTCACTCTTATCTCCAAACTTTCCTTGATATAACAATTGAATCCACCTAGATTTGACCATTATCCCACATAGGGTCACATTTTTAGTTGCAAGACTTACTTCATAGAAGAATTGGAAAATTTAAATTTAAATTTTAGTCAGTTGTCATCCTTTATTTTCTTGCCTAATTCCACTACATGTAGGTTTTGATAAACATGATGTAGTGTGCTAGTATTTAAAGCTATTCATTAGCATTCATTTTACACATCCAAAATCCACAAGTTCTCTCTTATTCTAGAGCATAAAAGGAGCAATCACCAAAAAAATAGTTATATTTTGTGCACTAAAAGAAGTAAAATATTTACATACATAATTTTAGGGAACTTGATTACTATCTTTAATCCATTACTCTAATTTTTTGGGGTTGACCTCAAAGTACACATTTTCTTGGAACACAAGGATAACCCTCTCAAGATATTTTAAAATAATGCTAGTCCACAAATATTAGAAAACAATAGAGTAGAAGAAGATCAATCAAGTGAGCAACATAGTAGAAGTGCACATTGTATAGGGTATAATCTAGACAGCAAGGATGAATACGTGACTAAAAACTAGACCCAAACATATAGACTAAGACTTGATCCTAAATAGAACATCAATTCAACACAAGATCTAAAGAATTTCATTGACTAAAAACTCAGATTTATTTAAAGACAAATCAAATTTGATAATCTTTATTAATGCATGCATTCTTCGGTATCCAAACTAAATATCTTTATTTTTTATTATCTAAAATATTCATACTCTTACATTAAGTATCTACATCCTCTAATTTGAACTATAGAAACACTAATGTGTTGATTAGGATGGGCTAGCTAGGAGAATTGAATCTTAGGGCATGGAGAGGAAGGCTAATGACCAAAAAAAGAAAGATGAAGAAATGAAAATGGTCCTCGAGGAGGACTCATTCACTAAAAAAATAGATTTCCTCAATGGGAAATGGTAGATAGCTAGAGGCTTGAAGAGGTTGGTGGACCTTTGATCTTTTTTCTTTGTTCTACTTTGTTAATGTTTATGTGTTGTTTCCCTTTGTTCATTTTACTTTGGGTTTGTTTATGTATTAAATAGCTTGTGTTGTTCTATGTTTTTTTGAACTCCATTTCATGCCTTGTGAGACTTGATTCTATTACCTTTTGATGGTTTTGTTTTGATAGGTCCAAATCCTCTAATCTCATTTTTTTTTATCAATTTCAAAAAAATTGAATACAAATATCATTAACCTACAACACATTCATTATTAATTTAAATTAATTAAAGAAGTGTATATATATTGTAATGAATTAACCTTAAAGGGAGCTCATTTTCCTTTACACTAGCATAGATTGGGAGGTAGTTACCCTAGCACATGAACTTATAACATGGAAAGGAAATGAAAGTCAACAAGGGCAAAGTATGAATACCTCAATCATAGAGAATAAATCATCCATTCTAGTCTTAGGATGGGGTCCCATGGGGGGGCTTCAGGATCCATTTTCAAGGAGTAGAGGGTCTCATGAAATAGAAGAAAATGTCACAAGATTAATTGGAATCTTACCCTGAATAATAGCAACCCCTAATTTTTAGGGCTGCAAATTTGATTGGGTGAAAATGGGGTGGGGCTAGAAATTGTCCCACCAGCTTGAGAATTTTGTCTAACACTTGTCAATCATTTGAATTTTTACATTTCTGTCAAGAAAAAAAATTGAAGAAAAAATGATCTTTATTTATTTATTTTTATCTCTTTATTTCATGAGACCACCAGCTTCAAAATATTCCTAAAAAATATGAGAAACACCCACTAAAATATTTTAGAAAAAACCATCCATAAAACCCCAACCTAATTTAACTTGATCTTTAGTCTTATGCTACTGTGAGCTTCCACAGACTTACATCCTTTGATCTTTATTCTTATGTTACTGAAAGTTTCCACATACTTCTGTCCTTTGATCCTTAGTCTTATGTTATTGCGAGTTTCCATAGACTTACGTCCTTTGATCCTTAGTCTTGTGTTACTGCAAGTTGCCACAGACTTACGTTGTTTGATCCTTAGTCTTATGTTACTGCAAGTTTCCACAAACTTGCATCCTTTGATCCTTAGTCTTATATTACTACGAGTTTCCACAAACTTACGTCGTTTGATCCTTAGTCTTATGTTATTGCAAGTTTCTACAGACTTGTGTCCTTTGATCCTTAGTCTTATGTTACTGCGAGTTTCCATAGACTTGCATCCTTTGATCCTTAGTCTTATGTTATTGTAAGTTTCCATAGACTTATGCCCTTTAATTTAATCTTATGTTACTGGGAGTTTCCACAGACTTACATTCTTTGATCTTTAGTCTTGTGTTACTATGAGTTTCCACAGGTTGACATCCTTATCAAGCTAACTCGAAAGATAGCAATGACTGGTCCTCGCCTATTGTATTTGTGGATTTGGTAAATCGTCGGTAAAATAATCTTTTAACTAGCACTTGCACCCCAATAAGGTGCAATACTTACGCCGATAGGCTGAACCCACATTATTTACAGCCGTGAAAAGCAATGCATGGCATGAAGAAAGTAGTGATCTATCTCACCTATCCCTCTCTACCTCTCCCTCACTTCCTCCCCCCTTCTCTCTCCCTCTTGCTCTCTCCTTCCCTCTCTATTTATCTCTATATCACATATCCCTCTCTATCTATCCCTCCCTCTATCCCACCTATTTCTCTCTCACTCTCTCCTTCCCTCTCTACTTCTCTCCCTCTCTCTCCTTCCCCCTCTAATTCTCTATAACTCCCCTATCTCTCTCTACCTCTCCCTCCCTCTCTCTCTCTCTCTCACTCTCTCTAGCTCTCTCTTTCCTTCTCTACTTATTTCTATCCCACCTCTCTCTCCCTCCCTATCTCTATCTCACTTATCCCTCTCTACCTCCCTCCGTCCCTTTACCCTCCTCTCTCTCTCTTTCTCTATCCTTCCCTCTCTACTTCTTTACCCTCCTCTCTCTTTCTCTATCTCACCTATCCCCTCCTTTCCCCTCCCTCCCCCTCTCTCCCTCTTGCTCTCTCCTTCCCTCTCTATTTCTCTCTATATCACATTTCCTCTCTACCTATCCCTCCCTCCATCCCACCTACTTCTCTCACTCTCCTTCCCTCTACTTCTCTCCCTCTCTCACTTATTCCTCTCTACCTCTCTCTCCTTCCCCCTCTAATTCTCTATATTCCCCTATCCCTCTCTACCTCTCCCTCCCCCTCTCTCTCTCTCTCTTTGGCTCTCTCTTTCCTTCTCTACTTCTTTCTATCCCACCTCTCCTCTCCCTCCCTATCTCTATCTCACTTATCCCTCTCTACCTCCCTCTGTCCCTTTACCCTCCTCTCTCTCTCTCTTTCTCTATCCTTCCCTCTCTACTTCTTTTCCCTCCTCTCTCTCTCTCTCTCTCTCTCTCTCTATCCTTCCCTCTCCACTTCTTTTCCCTCCTCTCTCTCTCTCTTTCTCTATCCTTCCCTCTCTACTTCTTTACCCTCCTCTCCAATTCATTCAAAAAACAACACTTCCTATACAACTTTACTTTTTCATTTTTCTATTTGTTTATTGTTTGGATTTTATAACACAAAACAAATTATATTTTTACTAAAAATTTATTATATTATTTTATTTAAAGAATCTTTTTTATTTTATTTATTATATAAATTATTTTATTTATTACATAAATTATTATCTATTTTATTATATAAATTAAATAATTTATTATTTATTTTATTACATAAATTAGTAAATAAATTATTTTATTTTATTTTATTTATTATATAAATTATTATTTATTTTATTTATTACTTAAATTATTATTTATTTTATTTATTATATAAATTATTTTATTTTATTTTATTTATTATTACGTAAATAAATTATTATTTTATTATGCTATTATTTTATTATATAAATTACATAAATTATTATTTATTTTATTTATTATATAAATTATTTTTGTAAATATAAATTCTCGAGTTAAATTACTTATAATTTAACACTTTAAATCTCCATTTTCAATTATCTAACATCTTTAAATTTGAAGAATAATCCATTCATCGCTCAAATAAATAATAGTAGATTCAAAGTTTATTTATATTAAAATAAATAAACAAATAATCTTGTTTTCATTAATGGCGTTATGCATTTGAGGTGTATTGATCTGACAAAAGTATAGGATGATTTTAGTTTTTGTTTAGTTATTTTTTTGTGTGGTAGATATAAACGAAGTCGGCTAACTGCTAGACCAAATTCACCTATGTACATCAAAAAATGCATGAAAAACATACACATGAACATACATGGATACATACATAACATGACGAGACGTCATAGTGCGGGGCCCGCCAGATGACTGAAATCGGCGGAGGGGACGAAACGTCCGAGCTAAGGTCAGGCAAGAGTTAATGGCGCCATCAGGTGTGTTTTCCCGGCTATTGCCGAGTGAAAAAGCGGGTGGGTTAGCTTCGTCGGCAAGTTTCTTTTGAGTGGCACGGGAAAAGTGGAAGGGAATGACATGGGCCTTTTCTGTTTGGAGAAAGCAAGGCGAAAATACTATTTGTTTTGTTTCCTGTCTGCACGTTGAAAAGGAAAGCTAAAGGTCTGAGAGCACGTGGACGAATTTGAGGAGAATATCGACCAAATTAGCTGAAGTGTGGAGTGAACGTGAAGGATTTGGAGGAGAATACACACGAAATCGAGGTGAGGGGTAATTTTGTTGCAAGCAGAGGGTTTTACAAGTTCTTTGTGTTTGAAATTTGGGAAACAAAATGTGGAGTATTTAGTTGCTTGAATGTCTTCAAAATCATGCATTCCATTGTTGTGTTTAAATTTCGCACCATTGAAAAAATAAACTGCAAAAAATAATTCTGAATGGGAAACAAAGTGCTGGGTTTTAAAAAAAAAATGTACAAAATTATTCTAAATGGGAAACACAATGCTGGGTTTCATTTATTTGAATCTCCTTGTTTGAATGTAGAGGGTTTTACAAGTTCTTTATTTTTGAAATTAGGGAAATAAAATGTGGAGTATTTTAGTTGCTCAAATGTCTTCAGAATCACACATTCCATTGTTTTGTTTAAATTTCACACCATTGAAAAAATAAATTGCAAAAAATAATTCTGAATGGGAAACACAGTGTTGGGTTTCAATAAAAAAACTGTACAAAATTATTTTGAATGGGAAATATAGTGCTGGGTTTCATTTGTTTGAATCTCCTTGTTTTAATGTAGAGGGTTTTACAAATTCTTTGTTTTTGAAATTTGGGAAATAGAATGCGGAGTATTTCAGTTCCTCGAATGTCTTCAAAATCACACATTCCATTGTTGTTTTAAATTTCGCACCATTGAAAAAAGAAATTGCAAAAAATAATTCTGAATGGGAAACGCAGTGCTGGGTTTCAATAAAAAACTGTAGAAAATTATTCTTAATGGGAAACACAGTGTTGGCTTTCAATTATTTGAATATCCTTGTTTTAATGTAGAGGGTTTTACAAGTTCTTTGTATTTGAAATTTGGGAAATAGAATGTGGAGTATTTCAGTTGCTCGAATGTCTTCAAAATCACACATTCCATTGTCGTGTTTAAATTTTGCACCATTAAAAAAGGAAACTGCAAAAAATAATTCTGAATGGGAAACATAGTTCTGGGTTTCAATAAAAAAACTGTACAAAGTTATTCTTAATGGGAAACACAGTGTTGGGTTTCAGTTATTTGAATCTCCTCGTTTAAATGTAATGGGTTGTCTCATGGTGGGTTGCTTGCTTCTTAACACCCATGGGTTTTCAACACGGAATGTTACTTGAATGTCTTCCAAAATCACACATTCCATTGTTGTGTTTAAATTTCACAACATTGAAAAAAAAGGGTGCAGAAAAGAATTCTAAATGGGAAACACAGTGCTAGGTTTTAGTTATTTTAATCATCCACTTGAAATGTAAAGGGTTTTGTTATGGTCGGTTGCTTGCTTGTTAACACCCACGTTTTTGTTAAGGTGGCAACATTTTGATCCTAGGTTTTTCTTTGACATGGTGCTTCCTGGTGAAGTTGGGGAATGGGAAAACGAGCCAATACCAATCATTTAGCCTAATTTGATGTGGCTCGAGGAGGAACAACTCGACATTGTTTCTGAGCTATGTTTGCTTGCATGGAAGGAAAATTCTAGCTACGCTGAATATTGGAGGGTGATCTCTGTCTTAGATAGAGAGGAAGAGCGAACTGAATTTAATAATTTGCTTAATGAAATGCTTGCGGAGATTTTATGGGGTTCGGCTCCTCCGATTGTTTAGCGAACTTGGTTTCTATCAATAGAAACTGAATCTTTACTTTACATGCATGAAAATTTTGTAATTATGAATAGTGACCGAATTCGTAGGGTGTAATGGAAACAATGTCCATTTATTAATGAATTATTGCAACCTTGGTCGTTTTTAATGAGGATTGCAAAAAATTATTGAAGAAAAAAAATTGGGAGGAAAGAAAGAGATGAAAAGGGGGGAGAAGGGCATTTTCTATTTTTAGACAATTTTGTTACGCAGCCATGGAGCCTTTGAACCCATATTTTGTATTGAAAAAAAAGGAAATAAGATTGAATCCTTTAGTTTGTTAATATTTTCTTGATCACAAATGTCTTTGTGCTTCTGCGATCGTTCTTCAATATGATATTTGCTGAATTTGTGAATTCTAAAAGAAATCATCTTGTCAAATTAGTTTGTTGTTTTTATCTTTCCTTGTCTCAATATGGAATGTTACAATATAGTATGACTATCTTCCAAATCAAAAATTCCATTGTTATGTATAAATTTTAGTCAATTGATAAGAAAACTCCACAAATAATTCTGAATGGGAAACACGGTGTTGGGTTCCAGTTATTTGAATCTACTTGTTTAAATGTAGGGGGTTGTGTCATGGTGGGTTGCTTGCTTCTTAACACCTATGGTTTTGAAACATGGAATGTTACAGGATAGTATGAATGTCTTCCAAACCACACATTCCATTGTTGTGTTTGAATTTTGCATGATTGAAAGAAAAGTGCAGAAAAAAATTGTTATTAAGAAAACACAGTGTTTGGGTTGTTGGACTGTACGATTTCTAGCATGCGTTTGTGTTATAATTTATGCATAGCTCAATTGAATCTATCACCTTTAATTTTCCTCGATTAAAGCCAGAATGTCCTATTGGTTTTACGTGGATGAGAGCAATGCAAGCACATTTTATCTCTGTTTAATGAATGATTTTTTCCTTCTTCACACAATCCACACTAATTTTAAGTATTCATCCAATGTTGTGATTTCCTAGAATGGGGAGAGGTTTGAAATGGAAGAAGCTAGACAAATTGGAGGTGCAAGATGTACAAAATGGAGGCTCTCCTTTTTTGTCTTCCGATTTGGAATGGGCTACTATTTCCATCAACAAGGATAAGGTCCCTCACCTTGTTGCAGCAATTCCTCTTACAAGACTTGATCAGTTCATTCACGGTGAAACGTATGTTGAAGGTGTAGAAACAAAATTTTTGGACAAGAAAATAAGAGAACCTACCACCTCCTATGCCGTCTACGACAAAACTTATAGCAAAACAATTTTGTATAAGAGGTTTGTATATATCAATATTTGTTTCTATGACCGAATGATATTTTACTCTCTTGGTTGAACATGATGAGATGATGCCTTTCTTGCAGCTACTGGTGTCAATACGGTCCTAAAGACAATAGAAACCGGCCTCCACCAAAGAAGAAACCACATAAGACATTTACACAAAAGCAAGGTTGTCAATACCACTTCATGGTAAAGGTTATGGAAGGCAAACCCGATGTTGCCTATATTATCTACAAAGAAATGTTCCACGTAGATAAAAACGGTGAATTTTTCCATGGCATTCATGACACAAGTGGAGAGAAGTGTGTTGGAGTTGAGAAGATACAAAACCACAGAAGTCCAAAAGATCTTTGCAAGCAAATAACTTGTTACAAGGAGAAACAAAGAGAAGCAACAAAGGAAATGCTCAAAAATGTGGAGCCATGAATTCACACAAAATGTAAAATGAATTAATGATACAAAAGATAGTTTTCAACTACATATAGATGAAAACCCTAAAAAGGAAAACCCTAGGCTTGCATAATAATAATTAATAAAGTAATTAATTATTATACACCTAATGTTAGCTTAAGTGAAAAGAGGTAAAAGGGAACTTTACATAATTAAAAAAATATTGTTTAATTAATAAAGTAAATACCCAATTACTCTAACACCCCCCCTTAAGATAGACATAAGGAGAAGCTAAAACCTAGAAGAAGCTATTGAAAGTAAAAGCAATGGGTCCCAACAACAAGGCCAAATCAGGTACCCATGTACAAAATCAATGCAAACTAAATGAAATGGGGTAAAGGAGAAAATCCAGTGGGAACAAAACTCCTCCCCAAAATAGAATGCAAGGAAGGAATGCAATGCACTAATGAAAGAAGGATAGGAGGTGGATAACATGATACCCCCCATAGACAACTTCCATCATATAAGTACACATACAATGATCTCCATAGGAGAAATAGAAAAAGAGAAGAACGCCCCCCCACAATGAAGAAAATCCTATCACAATGGTAGATGCCTGATGTAGAATCCAAAAGGAGATCCTAAAGCAGCAAATGATATTCCTCCCCTTGGGAAGAAATGGATCCATGGACCTGTATCGAAGAAACCTTGTGAAGAATGAGGAACCACTCTGTCTCAAGATGTGTGCCATGATAGGATGTTGAAGAGTCTCATTGTCTGAATGTAAACAAATAATGCCAAATCCAAACTGATGTGGAGAATACTGAAATGCAACCTCTGAATGCATGAATAATGGTGGGCGAACAGTGATAACCTGACTGTCAAGGTAGAGGAGATGAATGTCCTCAAAATAATCCTCCAAATCTGCAATATAGAATTCAACAAACAAGAAAGATATGTCTGCAACATAAGAGTCCAAAGTAGCTATGTCTAGAAGATGTATGATTCCCTGCTGCATTGAATCAAGAACAACAAGAGATGTTGATGAAGTCTCAGTCTGAAGAGTAGGAACTGTGAGACAAACCTCTGATCCATCAGAATAAGTAAGGGTGTCTAAATACTTAAACTCCTCTAAAGTATCATGATCAAATGGTGTATTCTCTCGCCAAGCAATGGGTATGAGACAATCTGAAGCAGGATCCTTTAGGAATGGAGATAGAATAGGGTCTCCATAGATCTCCCAAAGACGTGTCCAAAGTGGGTGAGGACAATCAATGTCCGATATAACCAACACAGTGTCATGATCAACACTAGACAATATAACTCTTGCAATGTGATTTCTAATAATATCCAATGCTAATCTGCCCTCTAAAGTTGATGGTTCAGGTACGAGATCATACAAATAAGGCAAAATATTAAGCCACCTACAATGTGTAAGTATACCCTTTGCCCATGATTCATAATTACCCCGTTCCAGAAGAACAACTGAAGGGTGAGTAGAAAAACCCATGATAACTCTTCAAATGAAAACAAACTGAGAAATATGACCTTACAACATTTAGATCAAATTAATATAACCCATTCCACGCAAACAAAACCCATGAATGAGCCTGAATGACCAAGTAATTGAGCAAAGTGTAAAAACACACAAAGCTGAATAAAAAATACCTAGTAAATATTATGATAAAATAGACTATAGATCTGGAAAGAGCACTGTAACACCTTTCCAATGCCTATTCGTTTGCGCAAAATGAACACCGTGGCCAAAAGTTATGAATTTTTCAAAAACTGAATTTAGATTGCAGGAAACAAATTTTTTAGCAAAAAACATTTATTTCTAACTTGATTTCTAAAAAATCTACTCACTATTTGTAAACAAAAATAAAAACCCAGAAATCATTTCTTGATCCAACAAGCAAAATACGAGAAAATGATTTTTTTTACTTTCAACACAAAAAAAATAATGCACACTATTTTTTCAACAGTGATTTTCTCCATATATGTGCATGATATGCAAAATCTAAAAGATACCCAGTTCATATTTCGACGTTGGCTACAAAACCCAGAAATCGTTTTTCTTGTAAATATGTGAAAACTAAATTTTTGAAGCAAAAATGATGATGACTCCAATAAAAAAAGGCTTGCAACAAACCCTTGTAGCTCCAAAAATTTTCAAAACAAGAACAAGCAGCTACAGATCTGAAGCTCTGATACCATGTTGGAGTTGAGAAGATACAACACTACAAAAGCCCAAAAGATCTTTGCAAGCAAATAACCTGTTACAAGGAGAAACAAAGAGAAGCAACAAAGGAAATGCTCAAAAATGTGGAGCCATGAATTCACACAAAATGTAAAATGAATTAATGATACAAAAAATAGTTTTCAACTACATATAGATGAAAACCCTAGAAAGGAAAACCCTAGGCTTGCATAATAATAACTAATAAAGTAATTAATTATTATGCACCTAATGTTAGTTTAAGTGAAAAGAGGTAAAAGGGAACTTTATGTAATTAAACAAATATTGTTTAATTAATAAAGTAAATACCCAATTACTCTAACAAAGCATTCTATGTTTGCCGCTAATCTATCCACGAAGTGCAAAAGCTATATTGAAAGCCTTTTGCTCATGGATGTCAGTGTTAATGCAATAATGGATAGACACATTAGCGATCCTTTGTTATGTGGCATGATGTCCAAGAGAGATCAATTCCTTACAAGAAAGGATGTAATGAATGCGTGGCGAAAGGTGCGTTGTACTCACGCACAAAAACACAAAGTTGATTCCACAAGTATCCTACTATGGAGTGGAGAAGTCTTTAAAAAATTCTACTTTCAACGGCCCGATGGGAACAATACGCCTTTTGTTATCAGGGTTCAGACTCCATGGATGTTGGATAGGATGGTTAGCTGCTCACACAATTCAGTCATCTCGATGGATTCCACATTTGCAACTAACAAATATGAGGCGAGGCCTTACAAACATTGACAAATAGTTCGTCATGTTTTCAATGATCTTACTGGCTATAAAATTCATAATGCTCATGCCAAGTTGTTCTCTCTACAATACCCATTGTATACTCTCCTCATTTTCGACGAGCAACAGAGTGGTGTACTGGTTGCGTGGGTAGTCTCCTCACGGAACAAGATTGAGGACATCTTTGCATGGCTACACATATTGCTCGAACGTGGAAGAAGAACTAGGCCTGACTGGAGAATCAATTCATTTTTGACTGATGATGCGACTGTAGAGATCCAAGCCATATAGTATGTGCATCCCTTTCTTCATTTGTGTACCTTTCTTATTTGCTATTCATTTTCAATGCCACTTTCTCATGCAGTTGAGCGGTAAACAATATCGTTTGTATTGTCTATTAGGGTTGTCTTTCAATGTTGTGTGCTTCTATGCCTTTGGCATGTCAAAAGGGCTTGGCTAAAGAATGTATACAAGTATGCAGCCAAGGAAAGGGCAATGGATGTCTTCCACAGTCTTGGCACAATCATGATGGCAATCGTTGACACTGAAGATTGCGTCACTCAGCTATTGAAATATTTCTTTGAGGAGTTCAATGATCAGGCTCGATTCTTAGAGTACTTCAAGAAGACTTGGTGCGAAGGAGAAGGTCGAATTGGTCAGTTGACAATTTTCGTCACCTTGCATGATTCGCACCATTCAAATTCTTTGATGTTACGTCTAATACGTTGTGGCTTACTTGACTATTGATGTTTTTGTTCGCAGCCATGTGGGCAAAAAATTGCAGACTATTCCCACATGCCAACCAGGATACGAATGCAACCATTGAGTCGTACCATTGTGTACTAAAAACTCGATACTTGTGCGATCATTTAAAAAAATGCAATAGGAGAATGGACTATTTTTATTACACACTTGTGTATAAAATGGAACCATTCTATAGGCAAAAGAAAAAGTTGCAGCATTATGGTTTTCTAACGAACAAAAAATATTTAAATATGCGATCTAGTGTGGAGCGGGCCAAGGCAATTTAAGATGATGACTATATTCCCAATGAAATAGATCCTGGACGGTACTAGGTGAAAAGTCAAAGTAGGTCAATGCACTACCTTATTCAGAAATTTGGGGAGCACCTTTTTGTTTGTGACTTCCCTTGGAGTTTGGAGGGGAACACTTGCAAACATGTTGTCAAGGTTGCTCACTTGATTAAAAGATCATCTGCCATTGAAGGGGTGGTCCATGGTAAGTGAATTTCAATTCGAATTGCGTTACTTTATTGGAGTCAATTGTGTTTTGCATTTTCTACAGCCTAATACAAATTTCTTCTGGGTCCTCATTTAGACGGGGGAGGTCAACCAATTGATTCAAACATAGATTTCAACGAGACATTGTCAAAGGGGGCCATAGAAGAAACTAACCCTAATTTTCTGACCCCTATGCAAGCTCCTTCTATGACTCATGTATATGATGAACATGTGGTGACAATGTCTCTTTGGAATGACACTAGCGAGCTCTTGAAGAAAGTGATGCGTACATCGCCACAATCTCTACAACAAGTACAGTCATATGCAAAATATGTGGACAGGTTTGTAGAGGACCTACAACAATCAAATGCATTTCTGTTTGAATTCATTATGGATCATGATCAAGTTGCAAGTAGCACCGTTTGCATGAGTCCATGGTTTAGTGCAACCAGGGATTGTCATCGACGTCCAACCCGACGTACGAAGAATTCCACACAACAGTTAGATCACCGAACCCCTTTGGATGACTCCTTTCCATTGTCCATGAACAATAGTTTGAATTTGAATGTCAATATGCAATGTCAGACTTCAGGTGCAACTGCTATGGATGTGGTAGAGGATACAACATCTAATACGGGTGAGTATGAGAAAACCCATTTCAATTTCTTTATTGTAATAGGAAATGGTATTGCAGATTCCTTTTTCCAGTATGTGCTTGTACCACGCCATGAACTTTATGATTTCATTTATGGATTTTTTTGTTCACTTCAACATTCCAAGCTCGAGAAAGGAGTCCTCGTCGGTGACTATCTTTTGCGGGTGTAAACCCAATGGAAGGTATGGTTCGAATTTAATAACTTTGCTTACATAAGTCCATTTTTTGGTATGAGGTTATATAATTTAAGAAGTGTATTTGTTGAATCATGTAGGGGAAGCAAACCATTCAATGTTTGGTTGCTGATCTTTATAAAATATAGAAGATTTCCAGTGAAAAAGGATGCATACAAGTTGATAACTGATGAAAGTGCATTCAAAGGGGCTGAAAGTTGGTTCCTAAAGCATGGGAAAACATTTCTAAACATGTTTCATATGGTGGTAGAGCATGGGAAGGTTTGGAATACAATATTCTATTAAAGCCTCATTTGATAGAGCTTTTTTTGTGCATAAAGTAAGGGTTTAGTAGATCAGCGTTGCCTTGAGCCTTTGTATTTGTAAAAGTAGATGATGATTTTAGACCCGCTCCTTTCTAGATTTCAGCTAATTGAGTGCATTTCCAGCGGTAGAGTCATGTTTTCAAGCATTCTTTTCAAAACAATAGCATCTCAATTTCTGGTATGTAAAAATTGGCACAAATGGGTTTCTGGAACAGAAAATACCTTATGGAACAAACACTTCAAACAAGCTCTTCTTCGCTATCGTGGACCCCAAAATAGGCCTATTTTACAAACAAAATAATTAAGCCTATAAAATTCTTCAAGCACGACTAATTAAGACTTACAAGAAGGTGAACTTCGAGACCTTGTTTTGTTATAGTTTGCAAAAAATAAAAATGTCAGGAAAAACCCACTATGTTTTCCATCGTCCAATTGTGATTATTTGCATCTTGTGTTCGTAATAGAAATATATTTTGTACAATTCATTACTTCAACTCATGTGATTGCAAGAAATAAAATGCTCAAATTATTTTCCATGTTGGAAAAGACACTGTCCATACACAATTACTTAGTTATGAAAATTTTTCTTTCGCTTTCAATATTTTTTACCAACTGTTTCATGTGTTTCTAATTAGAGAAGGTTGTTGTATGTGCTGAATTTTTTGTTCTCTTTCCTTTTAGGCATTGTTCTTCCCACTGTTCGAATCGTGCGTTTCCATATGCCCTTTGGAGATACTGCACGTGTTGCCTCATTCAGTTCAAACAATAGGTACAATCTCTTTAGTGCATACATTATCTAAATAAGTCCACTTTTCTCGCTTATTTTTTCACTGTTTCCATTGCATTGACAATGTCCTTCTAATTAGATAATGCATGTCTACTATCTAAAATAGTTGTTTTGTCTTTCATTTCACGAATTTTACAACCTGTTGCTGCAGTCCTATAGAAGATGTCTCACAGTTCTTGAGCATGGGTGGCTAGTTGGTTGATGAAATACCACCCATATCTGCCATGCAATATTCTTGCTCGAATCGAGGAACTCAGCCTCCCGTACAGGTTGCGAGAAAAAATGTTAAGGAGAATTAATAGAAAAGGTCCAAACCGCACAAATTTGCAATATGATAATTATGCTCACTTCTTCAACAACATCTTTGGAGTTTGGGCGTATATGGGCATGTATGTTCAATATTACAATCTACAAATAGAGATTGTCAATTTATGTGATTGGCCAATGTTTGTTTACCAAAAAATTCGAGACCTTTTCCTAGCTGGATGCATAAGGAAGGTGTGCATTAGACCAACAGTTATCATACAGAGGCATAATCTTACGGATCAACTGAGTATGAGGTTTATGAGATTCCTCAAGGGGGAATCTGTAATTAGTAATCACAAAGGTCCTATGGAGAAATGGTTGCTGGCCGTGTTGAAATTCAACCACATTGTCAGGTTTGAGATCCACCGTGTGAGGCTCTCCTTCAGACTGCTACATGAGAATTACGGGGTGGCAACATTGTATGCTGTCAATTCCACCTTGACAATTAGAGTGCGACAAATACTTCCAGATGCTAAGAACACAAAGATTATACCTGTTTGTAAATAGTTGACATAGTCTTCAATGTGACCAGTATTAAATGTGCATTGTAATTTTGTTCAGATTGTGTAATATTGATGCGAAATATTTTTACATTTCATTGTCTAATGTGTATTGTTATTATAAAATTTGATGGTGAAATTGAATACACTATTTTGTTATGTAGTCCGTGTTTTCCATTCTGCAACTTTTCTTGTGCATATTCTCATCGAAATGTATAAGGATATTGAAATGGAATGCTGAAATGGAATATCAAAATCTGCAACTTTTCTTGTCTTCTTACTATGTGCATAACACTAGCTGTTGTCTTCTTACTATTTTTTTTAAAGCAAGGGGTGTCATAAAACAAGAAACTGAAGTTGAAAAGACTATTTTGTTACAATCCAAAAAATAAAATAAGTGGGGCACAACCCACCGTGCTTTTGATGATGCTACTGTTATGTGAATAATGTGTTGGGCAGAGATCGAACAAGAGTGTTTTGTTGAAAGTAAGGGTTCTTAAAAATTATGAAGCTCAAATTCAATACAATGTCCTCTTACTATGTGCATAACACTAGCTGCTGTCTTCTAACTATTTTTGTTAAAGTAAGGGATGTCATAAAACAAGAAACTGAAGTTTAAAAGACTATTTTGTTACAATCCAGAAAAATAAATAAGTGAGGCACAACCCACTGTGCTTTCCATGATGCTACTGTTATGTGAATAATGTGCTGGGTAGAGATCGAGCAAGAGTGTTTTGCTGAAAGTAAGGATTGTTAAAAATTATGAAGCTCAGATTTAATGCATTGTCCTCTTACTGTGTGCATAACACTAACTATTATCATTGAACAAGATATTTGCTAATAATGGTTTCGAATGCCACGTTTTTGGCTTTTTGTCCATCCACGCCGAATAATTACTTTGAGAACTTGTCGGCGCTGACACGATTTATTGGCGACGGGACAACAAATGGCACACGGGATGAGACGTCCCACCCTCAAGTCTTTCCTTCCCGTCCGACAACCTTTTCCCTTGCCAATCCCACCTCTTCCGTCGTGACTCTTTTCCCCATGCGTTATGGGGGGCATATCCTATGTTATATACATAACTGAATTTTCTCCAGGAGTTAAGGAGGGAGCAAGCTAACTCCTGCACAAAATTCACATACGTATATAACATACGATATGCCAGTTTCAGGCATAAATTAAAATATGTATATCACATAGGATATGCTGATTTTAAAATCCTAGACAAAATTCACCTATGCACATTTCAAAAAAGGATGAAAAACATACACATGAACATACATGGATACATACATAACATGAGGAGACGTCGTAGTGAAACAGTGGGTTTTACAACAGTCCGAGTTTTAGGAGACAATGTGTTTTCCAAAACAACAGTGTATAAAATGGTGGAAAAAATGGGATTGGATGTGGGATTTTTGCCAGTTACCAATTATGAGTTTTAGGAGAGAGTGTGTTTTTCAAAACCCTCGACAAAAAAAACATTATCAGACCTGCATTTCAACTAAATTAGGTAGACAAAATTCACCTATGTACATCAAAAAACGCATGAAAAAAATACATAAGAACATACATGGATACATACATAACATGAGGAGACGTCGTAGTGAATCAGTGGGTTTTACAATAGTCTGAATTTGAGGAGACATTGTGTTTTCCAAAACAACAGTGTATAAAATAGCAGCAAAAATGGGATTGGATGTGAGCTTTTTGCTATTTCCCAATTAGCTTTCGCCAAATGGGCGAGAGCCGGCTAGCTGCTAGACAAAATTCACCTATGCACATTGAAACATGCACATGAACATACATGGATACATACATAACATGAGGAGACGCCGTAGTGAAACAGTGGGTTTTACAACAGTCTGAGTTTTAGGAGACAATGTGTTTTTCAAAACAACAGTATATAAAATGGCAGAAAAAATGGGATTGGATGTGGGTTTTTTGTCAGTTACCAATTATGATTTTTAGGAGACAGTGTGTTTTTCAAAACCCTCGACAGAAAAAACATTATTAGACCTGCATTTCAACTAAATCTTAGACAAAATTCACCTATGTACATTGAAAAACGCATGAAAAAAATACATAAGAACATACGTGGATACATACATAACATGAGGAGACATCGTAGTGAATCAATGGGTTTTACAATAGTCCGGATTTGAGGAGACATTGTGTTTTCCAAAACAACAGTGTATAAAATGGTGGCAAAAATGGGATTGGATGTGGAATTTTTGCTATTTCCCAATTAGCTTTCGCCAAATGGGTGGGAGCCAGCTAGCTGCTAGACAAAATTCACCTATGCACATTGAAAAAATGCATGAAAAACATACACATGAACATACATGGATACATACATAACATGAGGAGATGCCGTAGTGAAACAATGGGTTTTACAACAGTCCAAGTTTTAGGAGACAGCGTGTTTTCCAAAACAATAGTGTTAAAATGGCGGAAAAAATGGGATTGGATGTGGACTTTTCGCTAGTTACCTATTATGAGTTTTAGGAGGCAGTGTGTTTTTTAAAACCCTCGACAGAAAAAACATTATCAAACCTGCATTTCAACTAAATCCTAGACAAAATTCACCTATGTACATCAAAAAATGCATGAAAAAAATACATAAGAACATACATGGATACATACATAACATGAGGAGACATCGTAGTGAATCAGTGGGTTTTGCAATAGTCCGAATTTGAGGAGACATTGTGTTTTCCAAAACAACAGTGTATAAAATGGCGACAAAAATGGGATTGGATGTGGGCTTTTTGCTATTTCCCAATTAGCTTTCGCCAAATGGGCGGGAGTCGACTAGCTGCTAGACAAAATTCACCTATGCACATTGAAAAAATGCATGAAAAACATACACATGAACATACATGGATACATACATAACATGAGGAGATGCCATAGTGAAACAATGGGTTTTACAATAGTCCGAGTTTTAGGAGACAGTGTGTTTTCCAAAACAAAAGTATATAAAATGGCAACAAAAATGGGATTGGATGTGGGCTTTTTCTTATTTCTTTTGTGTGGCGAGGGAAAAGTGGAAGGGAATGACGTGCACCTTTTTTGTTTGGAGAAAGCAAGGCGAAAATACTATTTGTTTTGTTTCCTGTGTGCACATTGAAAGGGAAAGGTGAAGTCTGAAAGCACGCGGACGACTTCGAGGAGAATACCGACCAAATAAGCTAAAGCGTGGAGTGCATGTGGAGGATTTGGAGCAGAATATAGACGACATCGAGGTGAGGGGTAATTTTGTTGCAAGCAGAGGGTTTTGCAAGATGTTCTAATTTGAAATTTGGGAAACACAATGTGGAGTATTTCAGTGGGCTTTTTGACTATTTCCCAATTAGCTTTCGCCAAATGGGCGGGAGCCGGCAAAATGCTAGACAAAATTTACCTATGCACATTGAAAAAATGCATCAAAAACATACACATGAACTTACATGGATACATACATAACATGAAGAGACGTTGTAGTGAAACAATGGGTTTTACAATAGTTCGAGTTTTAGGAGACGGTGTGTTTTCCAAAACAACAGTGTATAAAATGGCGAAAAAAATGGGATTGGATGTGGGCTTTTTGCTATTTTTCCCAATTATGATTTCGAATGCCATGGTATGCCCTTTTCTATCCATTCCAAAAAACAATGCAAACAATGGCAACATTTCGGGTTTTACATGATTTTTTAAATATAGCATTTCATTGCAGAACCCACAGGTTCTGCTTTCTACAAACATTATTCAGTAATTTCACTCATATTTTTACAATGGGTTGTCGCCTTTTTCATTCGGAAAGGGAAAAATTCGATAACCAGCAAAGGGGAGGAAACGAACAAAAAATTTCAAAACCCTCGACAGAAAAAAACTCTTTCAACTAAATAGATTTTTCGGCAACCCCATAATTTTAAAAACACAGATGGGAGGAGACGAAAAAATAAAACCCTCAATTGAAAATAACAAATCCTTAATGGAGCAACGAATACCTGTTCATTTCTTCGTTGTTCATGGCATAATGGCAAGATGGCACATACATAGAGCGGATATACATACCTAAAGGAGCTCCGCATGGCTGCTACTCTAGTGCTATCTTTCCCTCGCTATCCACCAAACTGTCGCCGTCCAAAAATGGCGAAAATGGGACCTTGTCGACCCTTTTTATTATTTGCTAATAATCGTTTTGTATGGCCACATTTTTGGCTTTTTGTCCATCCACGCCGAACAATTATTTTGAAAAACCATCAACGTTGACACGATTTCTCAGCGATGGGACAACAAACGTCACGGGGGATGAGACGTCTGGCCGTTATGTCTTTCCTTTCATTCGACAACCTTTTTCGTTGCCGCAGATCCCACCTCTTCCGTCGTGACTCTTTTCTCCATGTGGTATGGCCGCATATGCTATCATATACACATAGGTGAATTTTGTCTAGCAGTTAGCTTTCACCGATATAAACGAGGTTGGATGAGAGCCGACATGGCCGAAAATACAACTGGGTTTTGTTTGATGTACTTTGATGCTTCGTGTTCCACGATGTCCCTTTGAAAAGTAGTTATTGTTTTTTGGGTGTTGTGGATTTAAAATTAAAAATTTTAAAAATGATTTTGTCCTGCTGTAAATTGCGTGGGGTTCCCACCGGCGTTGACTGCTAGAAATGCCGGTGGGGTTCCCCATGTATTATAGCCTATCGGCTAATTATTCGAAAGTTTGGAAAAACATTTTTAGTATTGGTTGTGATAAGTTCCATGCAGTTTCCTTGACGAAGATCAGCAGGCTGACGTCCTTATCGAGCTGACTCGAAAGATAGCAATGAGTGGTCCTCGCCTGTTGTATTTGTGGATCTAGTAAATCGTCGGTAAAATAATCTTTTAATTATTCTAAAGTCTGGAAAAACATTTTTAGTATTGGTTGTGATAAGTTCCGTGCAGTTTCCTTGACGAAGATCAGCAACCCACTCCGCTATGTTCAAATGGAGAATTCTTCCAAATCAGGAAATGTGTTTTTTTAATGGATGAATAGAAATACAACCTTTTCCAATGTATTTCTTTCACTTGTGCCTGCCTGTACGAATGGTTTCGATCAGCGATTGATTTCTTTCTTTCTATCATTTCAATGGATTTTCTCTTCCCTTCATCTCATTCAATGAAAAGTTCTCCCCCTTCCACAGCAAACACTTTTGATGAAATTACACCACGACCATTACCATTACCCACAACACCAACTAAAAAGAAATCCTACGATGTGTTCATTAATCATCGCGGGTGTGATGTAAAACAAAAATTATCCAGCAATATCTATCATACACTTATGATGCATGGGTTTAATGCATTTCTAGATGTAGAAGAGCTAGAGTTGGGCGATTGCATACCATTAGAAATATAGGAGGCAATGCGCAACTCTCTCCTTCATATTGTTATTCTTTCATAGAACTATGCGTAGTCTCCCTGGTGTCTAGCAGAGCTATCATATATACTCAAAACTGGCACCAAAATTCTTCCTGTGTTTTATTATGTTCAGCCCGATAATGTCCGATGGGTGGCTCATGGGAAAGGAATTTATGCTTCTGCATTTTGCCAACACCAAAAGAAGAAAAGGTATTCAGCAAACATGCTGGAGGAGTGGAAAGGGGCACTCCAAACAGTGTCAAATCTCAAGGGCTATATGCTCATTAAGGATGATGAGTAAGTATTGTATTCATCAAATGATTTGTATGGGGATGAATTTTTGTGATATGAAATCAAATGAATCATTTAAACAGTCTTTAAATTTAAAATATGTTGTTTTGATTGTAAACTTTCAGTGACGAAGGGAAGCTGTTAAAATACATAGTGGATTATGTTAAAGAGTCCATACACAGCAAGGTAAGTGGTGATATTGGGTTTTAGTAAAATTCATCACTGACAATTCACCGTCAACAAATTCATCTTCAGCATGAATTTACTTGAAATCATAATAGTGTATGAAGAATTGCAAAACTATTTTGACTTTTGTCATGATGATGAACAGTTGATAATAGATTGTTGAAAGTGAATTTATTAATGATGAATTATTGATAATGAATTTACTTGAAACTAAAGAATTACAGAACTGTTTTGACGTTCATATTACCAAGATTGTTTTGATGTTCATATTTGATTCTTTCTTTTTTCTCTTTTCAGTTGTTCCTTTCAAATTGTTTCCCTAGGGCGATGTTTCCCAATAAGTTGAAGTTCTCAATGCCTCTTCTTGGTGAGCTATTTCCAGGAAGTGGTGGAGTTCAGGTACATATCTATATATAATTGCATGAAGTTTGAGGTAATCATTTAGAAAGAGTTACTGTATTAATAGTATAAATATTTGAATTTTTTTTTAAAATTACTGACAGATATTAGAAGTTATTTTATTTTTGTAAATTGAAAATTTAATATTTAGTGGGAAGACCCTCAAAAATATTAGGATTTAAAGAGCTGTCCACTATAATTTTATTATCCAGCAAAAAATCTATAGAACTTCTCATTCACTCTCACCTCGCAGCATAATCTATTGCTACGTGCTAATAAAAAGTACCCACCCTTGTTCCTTGAGCTTTCACATTTGCAGTCATACAAGAAATAATCAATTATTTTTGGTGTTGTTCCCTTGTACTCCTCCATAATATAATTTAGGAATAAAATATAGCTGTAGCATGATCAGTGGTCACATACCAAAAAAAACAAAGTTCTAACATACATCATTATAACTTCCCTTCATCAAAGGAATTGAACTTGCAACTATTATCCATATTTTTCAAAGGCTTGAACATGAGTCTAGCCCTAAGATTTTATTTTCAAATTATTTATTTGAAAATATATAAACTTTTATTTTTTATATAAGAATTATTTTTATTTTACTCTCAAGAGATATGCAAATTTTGATTTTACTTTTCAAAAAGCTATCATTCCCTAATTTTTTTAGTTCTTGCCTTTAGGAGGAGGCTTATGTTTTTGCTTGACTACTGTCAATTAATTTGGTCTTCGTGTCAGCAAACAAATAAATAGCTTTTCCTATTGTTTGGAGTGTTTTATTTTTAAAATGACAATTTTTGTCAATTTTTTCTTTTTCTCATTGGCCCTTGTATTTTTGCTAGGGGTTTTCTAATTTTTTGATTAAAAATTAGAAAAAAAAAACTTCTGAACAATGAGCAACAAAGTAGGGGCGATGCCCTTTGGGTAGAGATAAATGTTGCTGGGGTTGCGGCTGATCTGGTTTCTGGTGGTGGGGGCTGTGTTGCTGGGGCTCCTCCCAACCTTGTTTCTTCCTTGTTGGGGAATGGCATGGATACAGCATTGCCTGGTGTGGGTGTTGTTGTCCCCTCTATTTTCCCTAAGGTGTCATTTGCTCCTACCTCTGGTGCTCCTGTTGGTCAGAAGTCTTTCTCTGAGGCGGTATCTAAGGTTGGTACTCGTTCTGCACATGCTCCTTCTAAGGTTCATCCTCTGCCCTGTGCTCGGGCTTTCCTTGTGGTTGTCTGTGGTCCTAAAGTGGCTGAAAATGAAGATTATTATTTGAGGCAAGGTGTGGTTTACAATTTTAATGGCTTGTGGCCCTCCCTTCTAGATCTCCATGAGTGGGTTTCTGTTTCTTGGAAGCCCATTGTCTCTGGACAGATTGAGCTTTACCCCAGTGCTTGAGGGTTTTTCTTTGTCACTTTTTCCTCCCCTGCAGAAAGGGATTGTGTGTTGGATAGGGGGTGGATGTGGGATATCCATTCACTGTCCATCAGGCCTTGGTCACGCTCTTTCAACCCGCTTACTGAGCCGCTGAATATCAGACTTGTTTGGGTCCGTCTATTGAATCTCCCTCTTCAGTATTGGGAGCTGTCCTATTTTGAAGCTATTGGCAACTCTATTGGACATTTCCTCAAGGTGGACTCAATGTTTCAGGATCTGGGGCACATTACGGTGGCTCGTATCTTGGTTGATTTGTATATCTCCAAACCCCTCTATGGTGATGTGGTTTTGATGGTGATGGACAAACCTTAGTCGTAGCTGTTGGACTATGAGGGCCCCCCCTTTCGTTGTAGGAGGTATTTTTCTACTAGTCATTTGGCCTCGAGTTTCTCTCTTGCTCGCCATAAGGGAGTTGCTACTTGGTGGAAGAATGCTTTATCAGATCACCTCATATTCGGTTCTCCCTCTTCGGACTCTTCTGATGATTCCTCTGAGGAGGGCGATCCTTCTGTCCCTCCTTTGGTGTCTAAGCCTCTTCAGGCTCCTCTTTTGGCTACCACTATTGTTGATCCTTTGTTGCCCTGGTCCGTTGTTGCTGTGTAGTCGGTTCCTGCTCGTCCCTCATTAAACGACTTTGCTAGTACTTTGATCACTCCGATCTCCTCTTCTTCACTACCGACACCCACGTTGCGTGGTGGCTCCTCACTCGAGGTGGCTGTTGGAGATCCTCTCCCCTCGCCCTACTTGGTGGATGTTTTCGAGCCTTCTTGGTCGGTTGTGCTGAGAAAAAAGAAGGGACTCCCCAAATCCGTTGCTTCTCTATGGCCTCGAGTTCAAGGAGTTAGCTTGGTTCCCTCTAGTTCTAAGACAGTTTGACCCTCGTTTTGTTGTCCTATAGCTGTCGATCAGCTATCTCTGTTTGTTTTTCTCCTAGTTCACATTCTGTTTGAACTTGCTTCATTTTGGCCCCTTAGGCTCTTCAACATGAAGGGTACAACACCTTGTAAATGCTACTTATCTTTTCAAAAACAAAGTAGGGAAAAATTTAAGCTATTGTTAATTTTTCAATGCAAATAATTAGGCATTAAATACAAATTGTGCTAGCTTTAAATTTTGGTAAATATTTAGGCATTAAATGGAAATTGTAGGAGCTTTGTTGGTGGGTACTGAAGGGCTCAATGCATAGTTAATGCATTGAATGCCATGATAGCCGAAGAGACTTTGTTGGAAGCATTGGGTTTATTGTATGTTGATTCTCTTTTGTTTAGTATCGATTAATACCTTGTATGTTTGTCTTACAAGGTGAGGTCTATAGAACAAGTCATGATTGCTAATTTAAGATTGTTTAATGAATATTATGTTTTTTTTGCTAAATTATCTGCTCATTGATGTTGAATATTGCAGAAGATGCCAGCAAATCCTCTATTATGAAGTGCATGGTAATTTTACCATATATATTTCCCCACTTTAATCTATTTGAAGTACATTGTTACCCATAGAAACTAATGCAAGTTTGAGTTTTGGCTGTTTTTCAGGCTCAAAATATGGACACACAGTCTTTGCAACGGGGTGAGTGGAAATGTAGAACACATTTGTTTAGGGACCTTATCAGCAACCTAATTTCAGTTTTCAATTCTTGGTCATTATAATGTTTAGGGACCTTATCAGCAACTTAATTTCAGTTTTCAATTCTTGGTCATTATAATGTTTAGGGACCTTATTAGTAAACCTAATTTCAGTTTTCAGTTCTTGGTCATTATAAGTATTTTTCATTGAATAAAAATGTTTTGGGTTTGTCGGTGTAATTAAGCAAACATACAGTAATAACTCTTGTAAAATAATTTGTTGCTGTGTATTTTAGGGCTGGTGGCTGGAGTTTACTCAGGAATCAACTCTGGTATGCAAAAAGTAAGATTGCGTGAGAACATTACCTCCTCGTTTTTATGTGTTTAGTCTTTTATAATCATTTAGAAGCTTCCATGGAATGCGAATGTGACATTTTTGTGTACTCTGTTATTCTGCTAAATTGTAGAAAAATGCATTGGTGGGAGGTGCTCTAGCAGGTGCTGCATTATCTCTCACAGAGCCAAATCCAAGGCATGATCATGTTGTGCAAGCAACAATCAAATGGGCAGCCGTTGCAACTGCTTCTGAGCTTCTTAGGAATCTTACCCATTGATTATATCGCTTGTTCAGATTGATTACCTTGATTATGCGATATACCAAACACCATTTCATAATAAATTAAGTTGTTTCTTTTGTCTGTAAACCAGTTTTCTGTGCATTAGGGCTTTTTTTGTCAAAAAAAAATCTTGTAGAGATATTTTCTGCAAATTTTGTACCACTTCCCTTGTGGACTCCTCATTCAAGGTCGTTTAATGGCGCCACAAATGTGTAGTTCTTTTACGTATGCGAATAAATTTGGAGCATGAATTTTATGTTCTTTTAGCATGAATGTTTTCTGGAATATGATGCTTAAAGTTAAGTAGCTGTGTAAGATGGTGATTGGCATTTGAAAACAAGATATTATTTATCTAGTTTCATGATAGTATGCTTAGAACATTATTGAAGTATTCTTCCACTCAGTCTCATATCTTTTATCTATATAGTGTTGTAATGAATACCTGCAACTAAACTCAGATAACCTGCATGAAGGATTCAAAACAAAGTAGCGATTGCAACCAAAGGCAAGGTTATATCTTAAAAAAAAAAAACATTGTGGATGAACTATTGTTCTAGTTTATGCATTTCGTAAAAGGTGTCTTGTTTACATCAATCTAAGATCGGTATTGGCGTTGTTGCAAGGAATTCTAATCAATGCTCAGTTTCTTAGACCTCAGATTGATAGTGTAACAAATGACAACATTACCAATAACGTATATAATGGCTTAAATGAGCCTTTCCTATTGTCATGGTAGGTCCTGAGTCTGTTTTTTTATCAAATCTCATTGTTTTCAATCACTTGTACTGGAGTTTACATTAAGCTGATATACATGTTCTCTTGTGTTTTTGGAACTAGCTAACCATATCACCTGGAACAAACTTTACATATAAGTTCCAAATCAAGGATCAGATAGCTAGAAACATTTTTCAGCTAACCAAATTTCTAAATATATGTCTGCTTTTATGCACATAATCATGACATGAAACTTTATATTCTATTGTAATACTAGAATGTCTCATGACACATTAATATAATTGAATATATTCATCATAAATTTATTAAATAATTGTAGTGTTACAATTACTGTACAAATAAACAATACATGCAAATGATTTGTAAAAGGACAAAATAATTATAAAGAATAAATTCACATTTTTAAAAATATTGAAAAAAGACATACATAATGAATCTAAAACTTTAATACTTTTTTTTTCCTAAGCTGAATGTAATGTAAATTTATTTGGAAAAAGTCTTAATATTAATCATAACTTTAAATAGTATCCCCAATCCCATTCCTAAGCAATTCATCCTTCTATCTAGACTCCATAATCTTCTATTGTTTTTTTGTCCCCCAATCTTCTCTTGATGATGAACTAAATTGGGAAAATTATTCCACTAGTTTTTGTTCTATCTTTGATGGATTTTGTAGCTTTTGTCCCCCCTTCATGATTCCCTTTCTTAGGATTCTCTATGGCTCAAGGCCTTTGTCCCTAAGATGAACAACTTTCCTTGGTTGGTTGCTTAGAACAAAGTCATGATTGAAAACTTAATTAAAAGGGATTTCTTTTTATTCAAAGAGTTCAAAGGCCATACCTCTCCCCCTTTCCCTATCCCAATCTCCCTTGTGGGCCTTGTATTAGTGGATAGAAGAAACTCAAGAATTGATATTAGAATTTATCTTTGCAATCCTACCTTCAATAATTCCCAAGTTTGATGGAGATTTAATCAAGTTTCTTGGTTCAAGTTTAAATTTGATGATGTTTCTAAAGGATATCTAAGAACTTTTGGTGTAGGTGGAGATAAGATACCACACTAGTAAAGTGATGGGTTCTTATGCTATCAACCTTGGTATTCAAATTAACCATCTTGTGAAAGTTGGTGATGCATTCATGGAATTCTCCTAACCAGAGAGATATGAATTCAACATTTGGAAATTGAAGGGGACTCTCAAAACATTGTTAATAGTCATTAGAAATTTCATTCTCCTTCCTATACAATTAGTCACCTTATTGAAGATTCTATTAGTTTGTTGGATTCTCTTAGTGACATCAAAATTCAATACATCTACTATAAAGGAAAGAAAAATACCAATTTATTTGTGAATTTCGGTGTCTCTCAGGAGGGTTATTCTAAATGGGAGGATGCGACTTTCTTCACTATGGAGGTTATCAAAATAAAAATAAATGAGACTAAATATGGATATACTTTATCTTACCACCAAAATTTTGTACAAGTTAGGGTTGGGAAACTTATCAATATTCATGATAAGTATTCTTGATTTTTGAGAGCCTTCATAAGTGTATGTATCCAAAAAGGGAGATTGTCTTCATATAAAATAACATCTTTAAATTGAGTGATTGAGCCTTTTGAGAATTTGATCAATAATTATTCAAATTATTATTTTTAGTATTAAAATTGAGTTAGCATTAATTATTACTTAATAACCAATATCTCTACTAAATATGTACTTCAAATAGAAATAAAACCAAAATAATCACTTAATATTTCACAACAATTACTTTCATTGAAGTTATCTTTTAAAGAACCATCTCAATTATGTTTAACCATCCCCATGATTAGTAAAGACCAAAATATATAATTGTAGTCATCAAATAATGGTAGAATCAATGACTTCTAAGATTTCCATAATTGTGGATATTGAGTTTCTAACACAATCGATACCTTTAGTTCCCATATAAAACTATTTGAGTAAATATATCATATTTTCAAATATTATGAAGCGTAGTCCAAAGAATTCTAATTTAGCATGAATAACAAAAAATATTAATTGATTATGTTTGAGCTCAAGACTAACCATAAAATTAAAAAGGTCCCGTTTAGCCATGTGATAAACTTGTTTAAGATCCTTGTTGATAAATAGGGAATTGAGATGGTTGCTACTAGCGATTCCAACCTAAGGTTTAATGGGCATGATGATATGTGCAATAATAACATTCACACATTGCACGAAAAAATATTATTTCTCTCCTATATCTTCTAAGAAAATTAGTTTCCCTTGCACTTATCCATGAACTTGAACTCAAAATTGATAGAGATAAAATGATAATCCTCTAATTTAAGAAGCAAGAATTTAAGAAGCAAGGAAGACCCACCATTTTTCTTAAAAAATAGATTAAAGTAATATTTCATTGAATACTATGATATTATTTATCTAATTATATTAAGTAAACCAAGACACTATATAACAATTCAACAAGTCAAAGACTATAAGTTAGCAAATGTAGTGCTTATAATTTGTCATATTACATAACACATAATTGATCTAATTTTATGTCTAGTTAAGTAACGGTTTCCGAAATTAAGTAGAATTAATTTTGAACATTCTCTTCATAAGTAATAGAATTATTTCATTTTTTTTAAGTCAATAAGGCTAAATTTCCAAGAAAAGATCCCAAGGAATGATGTTTTTCTCTCAATTAATCAATATTTCCATATAATCCTCCAAAAATCCTCTTCACCAATGTAGATGTGAAAGTCAAATATTAAGCCTATTCTATGAATCCAACCCCTCAATCCTAAAATAAACAAAATTTCATATCCATGCAATCATTATCATATCACAATCTCTCTATTAAAATAATAATCACTAATGGGCTTTTAAGCCACTCCAACTCTTGTTTATAAAAACTCTCCAAATATTCCATTCTCTTATAATTTTCAATGGGGGTTTTGAAGCCAAAACTCCTTTCCACTAGTGTTGAAAGAATCCCAAAAACCACTACATAGAAACAATTATATTGCTTTCCATCTACCTTTATCATGCATGCTTTGATAGTGACAATTATTAAAATGGAGGACTAACCATCTAACCCCATATCTATGCTGCAATATAAATTAGTTAAGTGATGACATGACTACTATTAATTAATTAATTACAATTAATTAAAATGTAAAATAAATCTTATTAATTTTTTTTTATTAAAGATGTCTATAAGTAAAGCCCAAATGATAAATACTAGTAAACAAATTGTAATTGTAATAAAATCAAGACACCCTACAATCCTGAATAAATATGTATTTTTCATCAATGAAAATATATTATTAAAATATTGAATTATATGCACAGGCATGCTAAAATCAGCCGATAGGGATCCACTGCATGTGGTTATTCAATGGGATGTAGGAAACAAACTATGTGGTTATTCAATGGGATGTAGGAAACAAACTTCTTTTCATAATGCAATGTGAAATATAAATAATGAGCAATATTTGCAATTGTTTGATTGAGTCGAAAGGGAAAGCGTGTTAATAAACCAATATGAAATAACATGAGGTTAGTTTATAGTAGGACATGAATCTTTTGATTTTGGATTTCGCCCAAGATAAAATAGGCGGAATAGAACATAATGAAGAGATATGTTGGAAAATAATATTACTATATATAATTAGATGGATAGATCATGGATATCGACACATATGTATTAAAGTTAAAGCGAACCTATGTGTGCATTGAAATAAATCAATTTGAATCACCTAACTTGAATATATTATAAATCACTTAATTATGGCAGAGAGATTATTTTATATGTATTCATTTAATTGGAGCACTAGAAATAATTTTAAGCCTGATGTTATAGTCTATTTCTCTGTTCTTATATCACACGTAATGCATGCAAGATTCTCTGTTCTTATATCGCATGTAATGCATGCAAGATTCTTTGTTCTTATATCGCACATAATGCATGCAAGATTAAGAACCATTCACATAAAACGAAAAATTGATCTTTGAATTTCCACATCAAAATTTATTAGTTGGAAGTTGATTATGAAAATATAAAAAATAACCATAGGTTATGTTGAACGAATCTTAATATTTTGCAATGTATCTATTAATTTTAATTTTAATTTTAGGTAATTAATCATAAATAAATTTTTTATTATTAATATGCAATATTTAATAATTTTAATTACAATAGTTATTTAAAATTTATTTCAATTAACTATCTTAGGAATCCATAGTAAATTATTTTTCAATGAAAATGATTTTTTAATAAATTTATTCTTAAAAAAATACAATTGGAAAATTAAATAAAATTTAAATTTTGAAATAAAGTTTTTTTATAATAATAATAAATTCTCTCCAAATTTTAAGGTATGATATAATTTAATTTATATTTTAGTTTTATATTTATTAGAGCTAGATGCACATGTATATTTGACATTTTTGTGTAGGTTAATGTATCAATTGATTGATTATTATTTAGTTACCTTAAGATACATATGCACATAAACACATGGCAAACTTGAAGTTGTCGATTAAAAAATATTTATAAAAAGTATGGAACATCAAAGGATTCTACTTTTATAAAGAGTTATTAGTCATACCTTTAATTACTAATATTGAATAAAAAAGTATTCTTTAAAAAAGCTAGTACATAACTTTAGGTATGACATATTTGTTGCAATGCTTATTTGGTTCTAGATAATTTATTACTTTGATGTTATTTATTGTGATTTTTTAAAATTTGAATATTAGTTATGATGGTCATCACTAATGGCTTTTTGAAAAAAACAAGATCTTTAATATTGAATACTTTTTATAAGTAGTATTTACTCCATAATTTTGGAAATAAAACCATTGTTATGCATGTGATCTATGGGTTAGTAGTGGTAAAATAAAATGGTGACAAGTAGAAAGGATTCAAAATTAGTCAATTAGAAGGAAATTGAAAATAAAAATATCAGTTTTTTATGAATTACTTCTAGTAAAGACATGTTCCTTTATTGGTGTATGAACAAAATTAAAAGGACTTAGATAAAACAAAATAATAAATGGATGACCACATAGAATAACAACTTGAATTGTTTTCCAAATAAAATAAAATATGTAAATGCATTTATTTAGGAAGATAATGAAAATATTATATAATTGATAAATTTTAGACCATTTGATGAACAAAAAAGGATTATATAGGGGAAAATATCACTTAGAGAGTAAAGATATTCATAGTCCAATCAGAGACTCACTCACCCCATATTTTATCTAAAATAAATAAGAAGGCCTCACAGAAAGAAGAATGTGATGACACGATACACATATTTTGCATTGTTAGGATAATTGAATGAAAAGGTACGCCTTGTTCTATGGGAATAAAATCATACATTTGAATTGAAAAAAGATATTCTACTGTACCCATTGAAATAAAAAAGGAAGTATTAAAAGTGAGTAAGTATATATGCAAAATCATTATAGACAATGTGAAACTAAAATTAATTAATAATATTTACAATTGGTTGACTGAATCTATTTATTTATATGCAAATATTATTTAGTTGGGAGTGATGAACATATTTTTTGGAGCACCAATGTTGAAGTAGACATATACGCAACATGCAATGCCCATAATCATTATCTAGAAAAATCAAGGCACACACATCAAAATAGTTTTTCCCTTTAGTGGATGCAGTGAGAAGTGCTATAAAATCCATGGCAAGTAGCATAACTTGTAATTTCTTGGAAAATTCCATGACAAGTGCCATGAATTTTATAGCATTTCCCTGCATTCTATATAGGCCAAAATAGCTCCTTTTTTTCTTCGTCCTCAAAATCTTAAATGTAGTATGAGTTTCACAAATATGTAACCAATGAACTGCATATCCCATGATTACAATTATGTAGATTTCTGTCTACAAAAGAAACATGCTTATCAAGAAAAAAATAGTTTCATGTTTATGAATTACATGGAATGTCATTCACTATACTCATCTATCTATCTAGAAACCAAGATTCTTGAGAGAAATAAATTCCATTGCAAAGAAATTGAGAGAAATAATTACTAATATTTACAATTGGTTCACAAAATCTATTTATTGATATTGGAAAAGTTTTGTACTTACATGTATTGTTGATGGTGTTTAAAAAGGGCAATCAATATTGGATCGTGTTGTTGGACCATAAAAAAAATTGAAATAGACAATTTACAATATACCAATTTTCTTGAATGTCTATTGTATCTATGCAACATTATAAAGGAAATAATATAGATATACAATAAAAGAGGTTAGTATTATATGTTATAAATAGAAAGAGATAAAATCAATCATTTTCAATACATGGCATCTTGCTAAATAATTGTGTATAAGCAATCTATTGGAGAAGTTGAAAAGAGAGCTGTGGAAAGAATGACAAATACAATGGACAAAATAGAGTATGTTTTTGGTAGGTAAGTTGATGTGAGAATTTGGGTGTCCATGTATATAAGCAACAACAAATATATGATGATGGAAGACAAAAGAACTAAACCCACATTCGTTATCCTCCCTACCATATTGGAATCATGAAGCCTCACGGGCTCTAGCCAAACCCCCGAGCAAGAAAGGTAGGTAAGGTCCATGGAAAATCTCATGGAATCTTATCATACATCACATAATAACAAAGTTGGGGAAAAACGGGTTTTGACAAACAAGATCTCTAATATTGTAGTCTTTTTTTTGCTCTGACAACTTGAGAAAAGTAGGTATCTTGATAAAGATTTGGCATCATGGGATTCAAAGATGGATGGAGAAACATGGATAGATGGAACATATAGAAGAGTGTATAATAACTAAAATGGTGCATCTAGCTTCACGAACATATATATTGGTATAGATTTTGTTTTCTAAGTGTTTATATTTGTACCGATTTTCTTGAATGTCTATTGTATCTGTCCAAGATTATAAAGGAAATAATATAGATATAAAATAAAAGAGGTTAGAACTATGTGTTGTAAATAGAAAGAGGTAAAATCAAACATTTTGAATACATGGCATCTTCGTAAATAATTGTGTATAAGCAACCTATTGAAGAAGTTGAAAAGAGAGATGTAGAAACAATGACAAATACAATGGATATAATATAGTATGTTTTTGGTAAACAAGTGTATGTGAGAATTTGGCTTTCCATGTATATAAGCAACAACAAATATATGACGATGGAAGGAAAAATCACTAAACCCATTGTGGATGCTAAAATCTGCAAATGGATTTAAATTAGTTCATGTTGTTAGCACAAGTTAATTTAAATCAGCAAACTCAAACATCTCTATGAAATATAGAATCATGTTAAACAATGCAACTAATCAGAACAATGCAAAAAAATGAATCATTCCTATCCCATAGTGGATTGATGCTCTTTGAATATGTGAAAGAGCCCTTTCCCAATCCTTGATAAGCCAAATTAGATGATAGACAATGAGATGCTTGGTGAACTCAAGTTGCCTATAATGGAGATGCTTTCAAATGTGGATGATGAAGAGCAAGATTGATTCTCAAATGAAGAGAGTAACCTTGCATCAAGATGTGTTCTCAAATTGTGTGTTGTTGTGATGAGCAAGATTAGTTCTCTTATGTGGAGAGTAACCTTGCATGAAAAAGTATTGTTGTTTGAAGGAGAGAAGCCTTCAACTTATAGTTGAACTTGAAGAGAGGAGAGGCCAAATTGATGAATGTGGGATCATTCATGGGCCAACGAAAAGATGCCACTTGTCAAGGTGTGAGAGGGTGAGGAATGTGCAAGTCTTGGCCAATGTGCCAATTTCAAATTTGAAAATGGCCATAAATGCATGTGGTTGAGGGTTTTTGGGGGCAATTGTGTTTGTCCAAAAAGTCAAACATGAGAGTTAATGAGGGAAAATAAGTGTTTTAATAAATGAAATAAAGTGATTTATTGTGCAAGTGGATGAATCTAGAGGATTCATGTAGTTAGGATTAAACTAATCAGGTTTTGATTAATCTAATAGGTGATTTAAGTGATATGAAATTTGATTTTAGATTTTTGTATTTCTTTTAAAATCAAATGAGAGGAAATGAGCATTGATCATTTAATTTAATATTGGTGATTAAATTAATAGACCTTAGGAGATTTATGATTTAATTAAATAAAACTTGATTTATTTAATCAAAAGGTGAACATTGACAATGATGTCAAATCTGCATGTCTACATTTTGCCCCTCTTTGAAGCAATGTACTTGTTGCATTGGTTCAAAGAAAGCCGCTGCTGACATCGAAATTAAAAAATTCTTTGGTTTTTTCGGATGCCCCAGCGGAAATAAGTACATTAGTACATTTCCCCCTCGAGAGATCGAGTGAAAAGATTCGATTTGAGGTCGATCTCGTGACAAAGAGGTTCAAAATGGATGTATGGATGATAATGATGATGTAAATGAGATGTTTGGAAGATGCTTAAAATAAAAAATCTATATTATTTTAAACATGTTAAATGATTATGCAATGCATGTGAGATGGATGATGTTGTCCTATGATGATATGATGTTGTCCTATGATAATATGATGTGATTATGCAAGATGGATGCATTGTTAGTGTGAAATAGGATAGAAGAATGAGAGGGATCAACCCTTGAACCCAAGAAAATAAAAAAAATAAAAAAAATAAAAAAATCTTGGCAGATCCATTTTGTGGATATCTTTATGAGATGACATTTTTTTGGGACATACTGTCAATAGTAAACCCCAAAGTCCTTGGCACTTTCTCTCGGGCATTCTCTCATGAATATAAAGCTTGTTTGATGTGCAGGTCATCTCTGGCAGCGACAGTAAATGCCATTGTTTATTTTCAGTGCCCGATAGGTTCATTAATATCAAGTTCACAGAATAAAGGAAAATAGAAAACCTTTGACAATGTCTATCAGCAGAAGTGACTCTTTAATCTGAAATCACTTTTCATCTTGCATCATTTCCTCACATGTTCTTTAATTCGATGATGCTTTTTAAATGAAATTGCTCTATTTTAGTGGAGTAAATTTGATTGATAGCCAAATTAAAAACTAATGTATTTTATGATGTGTGCTTTCAGGTTGTGTATGTGGAATACTAAATGGGGCACTCTTGTGGACTTCACCTTTGGACTACCAACATTAGCTTTTTAAATCAATATCTTTGTACTTGGCATAATCGGTGTACAAAATCAATGGTGGTTTCTCTCAAATGGAGGATCACTAATATGATGATGCATCAAGGTGGATGAAAACAAAATAGAGTGTAGTTCAAACATTGAACTTAAGCTTGAAAAGAAAAAGCATTTTTAAATGCTTGTTGTAATAGCCTAGGTCATTCATTTTTGCTTTCATTTTTTCTATTTTGGACCAACTCACTTTCAATTTGGATTTAAAATTAATCAAAATGGTTAAAATTTGAACCTTAGAAACACTTACTAGAATTTCAATTTGGTTTAAAAAAATGAACAAGGCAACCTTCACACTTGGATTTTGGTGCTTAAAACGAACTCATCACTGCTTTGTGGTCTAAAAAGAACAAGTTTTTTTCATGCTTTGTAATCTTTTTCATAAAGTAATATCATCAAAAAGACGTATGCGCTTCTCTCGTGCCTCATGGCGACCTTGAGAATCAAAAGTCTTTTTTCTGATATTAAGTTGTCAAAAAGATTGCCTTCACACTTTCATTTTGGGAACTTAAAATTGAACAAAACACTTTGTGAGTGTGAGTAAACTTGTTGCGAGTGTTCTCCCTTTGTTTCTAAATGAAGGTTGATCGAACTACGAATGAGTTTATTCGCTTTTGTTTAACTTAGAGGGCCTGCCTTGTGGGAAAAAGTACTCACCTAAGGGAATGACCCAACCGGGAACACGCTAAAGCCAAGCAACTTCCACCCGGGATATAAGTGTGGATATTGGAACAAAGGCCAATATCATGAGGATTATTCCGATGAGATGGACAAAAATGGACTATCACCAATGTTGGATAATCCCCCACGAACGGAATGCCTGAATTAAAACCCTTTGTTTAGAAAAAGGCCAAAACCTTATCTATCTTGTTGGTGCAAAGGTCATGTCCTTTGAAGCCGCCCCACATTATACATGCGGTCTTGTTGTGGAAATGGAAAGTATGCCATGGGAGATTCATGGGTACTAATGCTTGGTTGACCCAAATAAGTGAGTGTCATGGAGGGGAGCCAGTGTGGTCAAGCATTTAGCCATTCGCACAAGATATGCGCAGGTGGATTCGTCCAAGTGGGAACCCAACAAGATATTGACTCATCATCCTAGGGTTGTAAAAAGTGTTTGGAAGTAAAAGATGTACATTGCTTGGTTCTCGAAACGATTAAAAAATAGACATTCATAAGAGCCTCAAATTTCAAATACCTTGGAGGAAACAAATATCCTTTGAAGAATTTAAGCACTCTTGCTTTCCCTAGGGATCATATCCTTAGAGGTTTCTAAGTGTTTGGATTCTATCATCATTTGTTTTCACTAAGGATAAAATTAGGAAACTCTTGCCCTAATTTTCTTGATTTTCACATAATGGACCTTGTGGGATGAAAAAGAAAGCGGGACGTTAGACATATAGTTTGAAAACATAATCAAGCAAGTGCTTTTGGCAAAAGGAATTCACTAAGACAAGATAAAAGACAAATTGGATTACACATGTATTTTCTAACACGATTTCCTACAAGATCAAAAATCCCAAAACCAAAGTTCAAGAAGCTTAGTCTGAAAGCTCGTGAGGGGCGTTTTGAGATCCTGAGTTGTATGAGTTTTACTATCAGCAGAATCTCAAACTTTTTGAAAGGTTTTCTTTCCTCCCATAGGAAATATAGTGTGCTCTTCAACACCGAGGTCTTGTAAGAAGAAGTGTTATTCTAGGTCAAGTCTAGGATCAAATTCAATCACTTTCATCCATCTCTCAACCATTAAATCAGTCAAAAGTCACCTCACCAATAGCTCTTGGAAACTTTGTAAACATCTGTTATGCTAAACTTTTAGGTGAAATCAAATCAGTTTGGTTGACTTAACACACCTAGTCAAACCATCATCTTATACATGAGTTCTCTCTTGGATAATACAACTTCCTAGGGTTTATGAGTTCATCTTGTTTGGATTAACACACCTAGCCAAATTATCAAATCATCACCCCATTTGACTTATCATACTTAGTCAAACCATCCTCTTATGTACAAGTCCACTCTAGAATAACACAACTTCTTAGGGTTTTACAAGTGCATTTATCACATGTTTTTTGACTTAACACATTTAGTCAAACTATCAATCCAATCACGATCAATCAAAGTCCTAAACGGTTTCGCATTTCTTTCAAAGTTTCTTTAAGAGTTCCATTCATCCGTATCACTCATCTTTCATTTATCTCATCCTCGTCATCGCTTTGATCCTTCAATTATCCTAGTTCTTCGCTTCTTTAAACCTAAGGTTTAGACCGATCTAAAGAATTAGAGGTTCATCTCTTACATTCTTGAAAATTGATCTTCATTTTATGGTTCAAACTTGATCTCAACACAAGAGGAACATGGAATTTAAACTCGATTCATACATCATGAGCAATTCGAGTCAACCAAACTATCCAAGTCTCACAATGCCAATTGATTATCGAAACTCACATTTATGCAATTCAAACATGGCATCATTATCTCTTCCAAACTTCAACGATACGAATCTGAGTATGCCCAATCTAAAGTTTGGAACACCTTTCCCAATGATAGATTTAAATCCAAGTCCAAATATGCAAATCTATCAACCAAACACTCAATGCATGAGTTTTCCAAAAAAAATTATCCCACCAAATCCATACATGCCAAATACAAGTTTGTTGAACATGAACATTTCTAGTCCACACTTGGTGAACTTTGGGATAGACATGCTTGCAAATCCCCCTAATGTTGTTCAAAATCCTAGAAATATATTGGCAACTCCATATGTTGATTCAAGTAAAGGTAACACCATGCAAAATCAAAGTTACCTAAATCAAGGCAATATGATTCTCAACCACAAAAATGTTCAAAGTCAACCTATAATGTTGAATCAAAACATCACAGCAAATCATCCCATTTTTTCATCGATATCGTAACAATAGGTGGCAACCATCCAAGTAATCCCAACAATCAACACCATCCCCAACCCACCACCACCACCGCCAAAATACAACATGAAAAATTCATTCTCCATCATGTTGCAAGCCGATCAAGAAGCTTCCCGCAAAAAGGCACTCCAAAACCAACAAGCCGCACATGATGCTCAGATGGCACAAGCAATCCAACAAGCACACGCTCAAGCACGAGTGCAATTCCAAGCTCAGCAAGCGCAAGCACAAGCACAATACCAAGCTCAATCGCAAGCCCAACAAAAAGCATTGTTGGCACAACAACGACACGACCAACAACAAGTGTTGTTGGCTCAGCAGCAAAAATAGGAATTACTCGCTCAACAAAGCTTGCAACAGATTCCTGCCATAATTCTTGAAATAAAAAATCAAGATCAATCTGTCAATAAGCACCTTGAAGATTTTTCCACATCTTCTGATGATCAAATCAACACACCCCAAAATCCACTTTTCAATCATGATCAAAACTAACCAACGATGTCCAACAATGATCTATTCAAAGGAGGGTTAACATTATTTGATCCTATAATTTGTGATCCTTCAACTAATGATCATGTTGAAAGTGTCTCTACATCACCTAATGAATTAGAGGACATATCTCAAGATTTTTCCCCGAAGCATGATCAATATCTTTCACTTAATTCTAGCAATGGTCCTTTCCAAAACATATTGACATCTTTTGACCTCATGGTAGCAGATATTGAAGAAATCCCTAGCTCAACATTTGATCCAAATCCACTCAAAGTTCAAGAGAATATTGAGCCACTTCCCAATGACGATGTCCAAGAACCCACTACTAGAAATCCATCCTTTGAAATTGACCCATGTCAAGAACTTGATCCAAAGCATGTTGAAAATAGTTCTAAAATCACTCAAGATCGAGAATTCGTATCTCCAAGATACTACAATGATCTAATGTGCACTCTTCTATCTATACAAAATGTCACAAATGATGATCATATCCATATAACACACATTCCTCCATCTACCCACAAGATGCTTTCTTTGGACGGACACGTAGATGATCTTCATTCAAAACAAGAGTCTCATACTCTTGACATCATTACCAAGGAAAAAGAGTCTCCTACTCTTAACATTTGTACACAAGACCAGGATGTGGATAAATTAGGAGACATAGTAGAAACAAATCATGAAGAAGGCTTCTATAGAAGTCGTGAATCAGAAACATCATGTGAAAGCATATCAAGAATGAATCATGAGGAAGAATTTTACAAGGACAGTGAAGCATCAACACTCTTTGAAGAAGCACTACAATCTGATATTTCACAAGATCAAATTAAAGATATCAATCAGGAAGATCCTATCACTTATAAATTGGGATCACTTACCTTTCTTAGAGGAAGCTATCTTATCAATGAAGAAGTTAGGACCTTTGAAGATCTACGACAAAGAAGAGAAGGATTAACACCTCGTTTCCAAGGTAAATCATATCCTATTGCAAATAAGTTTTTTCAATAGATGAATTATCAAGGAAGAGGATTAGGCCTGCATGAACAAGGTATCTTAGAACCAGTGCAGATCATCGACAATCCTAAACATCAAGGCCTTGGTTATTCAAAAATCAAGGAATATAAACATATCAGTGATACCTCTACAAAACTAGGGGCAACTTCATCTCGAGTAAACATCAACATAGGGAGCACGAAGGATCCTTATCATGAAACCAATGCCAATACTACTGTAAGTGTGAATATGTGAATAAGATTAAAACACTTCTTAATACAACATTATATTTCATTAGACAAGTTAAATGAATCAATTCAAAGGAATTATCTATCAAAAGCATCGTATTGCTCTCTATCTTCAAAGATTTATTAAATCCTGATTGCTCTCATATTGTTTAAGCAAAAAAGACTGTTAAAATGACAATTCAAAGAATGAGATGATGCTAATGTAATGCTAAATAATTAAACTAGCATGATATTGATGTGAAACAGATAATTGCAGCTACAGGAGGCAGCCATGGTTGAAAACTTGATTTCTTGATGCTTGATATGTGAATGCTTGATGCTTGATGCTTGAATTCCTGCAGAGTAAGAGTGTAAAAGCTTGATTATCTGGATCCTTTTCTTGGTTCAATGGGGCTTTATTTATAGAATTCTTGGCTGTAGAAATACACAGGGAGAGCTTTGAGAGGCTTGGATTCAATCTGGAGGATTGAATGGTGAGAGATGGAGGAGATTGAGAGAAAGATGGAGATTGTCTCTACCCATGAAAACACCAGACAAGAGAGGAGGAAGGATTGATGGAGGAGGATTGAGAGATCAAATTCCAAATTTGTCTCCAAAACTTCCCGTGAAGTTTCAAAGCATTAATTGTGACAAATTTAGACATAGATTAGACATAGGAAATCTAATTCATTTTTGAGGAAATGTAGATTGGAATATTCCTTATGCTCTAATTCAAATATTTTTGATTTATTTAAATTAGAAAAAGGTAGATAAATAATTTTAATAAAATGAACTATAGGATAGTTGTTTATTAAATTAAACAGAAGAATACGACAATTAATAAATAAAGTGTTTTGATCTTTATTTAATTAATTTAGGATTGATGTGATAGAATAAAATAGGGATTTGATAATTAAATTGAACAAAGTATTTAATTTTGTTTATTTAATTAAGATGAATTAAAATGTGAACTATATAAATAAATATTTCTATTTATTCAATAGTAGAGGAAATTAGGATAATTAATCAAATAATTTGTATTTAATTAATCAGAATGCTCCAGACCAATTTTAGGTGTATACATTTTGCCCCTCTTCGAAGTGATGTGTTTACGCGTTGTTTCGAAGAATATTTTTGCTGCTACTGCCAGGATTGATGATTTCAAAAAAAAAAAAAAAAATTTGTATGCCCCAAACATGCCCCAGACATTGATTTCCAGATGATTTGATGATAATATGCCCCCTCGGGAGATAAATTAATGATCTGATGATTTTTAGAATTTTATAAAATTGTTGATGATTTTCTGATGATTTGATGATGATAAAATAATTTATCTCTTGACAAAATGATGAAGAAATAGAACCCTCAAATTAATTTTAATTAATTTCATGGGTAAAATTAATGAAAATATAATAAATTCCATCAAAAATACCTTTTTAAAATTTATAAATAGTGCAAAAGGTCATTTTCATTAGTTGAGTTCAAAAATCTTTGTGATAAAGGCTATTCTGCCAGCTCGAGCGAGATGCCTATCCCCTACCACACCCACTGATTCGAACGCGTTCGATGCTACCAACGGCCGCTTGTGTATGGACCTCCGGTATGTACCCCTTGACCTCCTCGTACTTCGTGATTTTTTTTTTAATGCTTTTTAGGTTGTAGGCATGTCTAGCTTAGTTTCAGCACTTCCAAGCCACGCTGTAGTGCTTACACTCTGGTGTAGTGCTTCCAGTAGGTTTTTTAGCACTTTGAGTTTTAGTGCTTGCATGAAAAACTCTAGCGCTTTGGTTCGGTAATGTAGCGCTTTTGGTCAAATAGCACTTAGGAGTCAAATTTTAGCGCTATGATGCCGACTTTTAGCGCTTTGGGTCAGTTGATTAGCGCTTTCAGTGTCTGTTCTAGCGCTTCTGATATAGTGGCGCTTCGATGGACTGTTGTAGCACTTTGATGCAAAAATGTAGTACTTCAGGACTTTTAGCGCTTCAAAAGCCTGTTTTAACGCTTCAGAGTGCTGGAATAGCGCTTTCAAGGTTTTAGTGCTTTGGATCTCTGATTTAGCGCTTTTAGATGATAAAGTAGCGCTTTTGGTATTTAGCGCTTTGGAAGCCTGTTTTAGCGCTTCGGGTCATAAATGAAGATTTTGACTTAGTGAACCTTTATTTTGCCAATTTTGATCATGTCCATTCTACGGATTGGTATGATTGATAATCCAACTTCTTGATGTTGGATTTGATGATTTAAAATAAGACTAACTTTCATGATAGGCGAGAAGAAATCCTATTTGTGATGATCCTCATGATAGGCGAGGAAATGATTCAATATCTGATAAATCTCATGATAGGCGAGATCTAGATAATGTTTTGATGAACCTCATGATAGGTGAGGTTTGATGTTTGCCTATGAATTTTGATCAAAAATTCATACCAATTTGTGATAGACTTGATTGTAGAATAACGTTTGATTTATTGACATAGTTCACTGATTGTGGAATTTCGTTATGATGATAGGAGGATTTGGGTACTCTCTAGATTCAAGAGAGGTTTCCACAGATGACAGATTTGATTCCTCATCTGACACCAGATGAGGTTCAGTTGATAGGCCAATGCAGCCTATCTAGTTTTCTCGATATGCCCCATATTAGGATTAATTAGGGTCTATTGATTGCATTAGCTGAGAGGTGGCATAGCAACCACAACACCTTTCACTTACCCACTGGAGAGATGATGGTCACACCTGAGGATGTGTGGCATATCTTGCGCATTCTGTTCGTGAGGGAGATCGTGACTTATGATTCACATGGGATGAGTAGTAGGGATGCTCTTCAGAGAGTGTTTCAGGATCAGGACATAGAGGGTCCAAGCATTCGATGGCGGAGGATTGCGGATTCGTATGCGACACTACCAATAGTGCTAGCTAGATTCGTTGGAGGTTTCCTTTGCCCTGATTGTAGGTCAAAGGGATTCCTCATCGACTGGGGCAGGACACTGGAGAGCATGTTGGTACATAGTACCAGATATGTGTGGGGGATGTGCATGTTGGTGCATCTTTACCATGATCTATATTCAGTTGTGTACCTAGGTGCACATATAATATCTGAAGGGATGACCCATTTACAAGTGTGGGTTTGGGAGCATTTTGACATTTGTCGGCCATTTCCATTGGCAGATAGACCAGCTGGCAGACCATATGTGTTTAGATACAAAGGTCAATTTACATAGGCCCGGATGGGAAAGTTAGAGCACTGGAGGTGGGTTTTTGATGATATTGAGACAGTGACATGGCACCCATACCTTGACTGCGAGGAGTGGGATGAGGATGGTGCAGTGTTGGGGTTCTTATGTGATTCCATGTACCTCATTGGTTGGACTCCATTTGTTTTAGAGAGATTCCTACTACATCAGGTATACAGACAGTATGGTATTGTTCAGTGCATGCCATAGGGAGTAGCCCACTATGTACGGCGACGGATGGATATACCCGATTGGGGTCCCACACTGTCGTATGATGTTCTCATAGAGGGATATAGGTCTTTACAACCATTTCCTTGGGACATGCAGAGAGACATCTTAGAGGCAACTGTGACAGAGGATTATGCAACATTCCTGGCCTTGGTCCCTCATCCTCGCATTACCATTCCGGATGAGCTAGCACCTTTACCTATAGAGGAGGACATGGGAGAGGGTTTTACAGGCAGTGGGGGTGTAGATGATTCTTCATCCAACAGTGGCTCAGAGAGTAGCAGTAGTTCGGGTAGCAGTGGTGATGATAGTGATGACAGTGGTGGAGGATACAGAGGGGTAGTTCCAGCCATCAACAGTGTTCCTTCCTCTAGCAGGCCTCGCAAGAGGCAAGCAGTGATAGCACCAGTAGTCGGGCGACAGAGACAGATAGCTGGGCTCTAGGCACAAGTCCAGACTTTGCAGGGGTAGCTAGTTCAGACTCAGGGTATGCTTGTGCAGACTCAGACCCAGATGCAGGCACAGGCTCAGGCTCATGCCCAGGCTTTAGCACAGGTACAGGGACAGCTAGCCGCCATGCAAACGTAGGTTGATACCCTGACAGCTGAGCGAGATAGTGCTCGACAGATTGCTGAGAGGGCACAGGAGACAACTGATACGCTTCAGAGATTGGCAGATGACACCTCCATAGGTGATTATATGAGAGAGGTTCTGCAGGTTGGCCGAGAGGCCAATATCATGATGCAGTGCCTGCTGAGCATCGAGTCAGTTATGCCCTGTCTAGATCTGGGTGGACTCATACACGGACAGTCAGTGCGGGGGTGACACAACCTCCACGCAGAGATTCTAGAGATTTGGGTCCTTCTAGGGGTGGTGGTGGTACAGGTCCTGTTGGGCCTGCTCACTTTGGCAGTAGCAGGTCATAGAGGCTATTGATGATCCTCATTGATGTATTTTATGATGTATTTTTAGACTTCATTGTATACTTGACACTTGATGATATATATGAGATGCATTTGATGTGATATGATGATGGTTTCATGATTTCTATGTGATGGATTGTTTTATTATATGAGTTTGTGATAATTTAAATGTGATGGTGTATATGAATGATTATTTATTTTAATGCAATGATGCAATGATAAATGTATGTGTAGAATATATGATATATGGATATATGATGTGATGTGATAATATGTATGGATGGATGGAATGATGAAAAATTTATTTTATGGAATGATCTTATGATGGATGATCTTTGATGGGTGTAACGATGTGATTTTATTTATTAAATGTATGGATACATGATTGTATAAATAACATAATAATAATGATATAATGATGTTTTATGATGTAGGTGATAAAAGATGTAATGAAAGTGATGATATAAATGCACGATGTATTTGATAAATGTATATCTATTATGATGCAAAAATCTCTATGGATGATGAAATGATGAAAAATTTAATGATGAGATGATGATTTGTAACTATATGGTAACCGATGATGATTTTGGATTTTATGTCAAGTATACTCGGTCTTATTTGTAGATTAGATAATCATTGATTGAAATCCTTTACGCAACAAATACTCTGTAGATAATGAATTTATTTTGAATGCATTCTAATTTAATCATGCAATGATATGCAAAACATATGTCCTTTTAACATTCTTTTTGTGCATGGTATCATCATAGAGCTTTTATTGTATATTGAAATGTGTTAATCCAATGACAACCTGAGTACTAATTTCATGATTTTTGATATTGCAATCGAACACAAGCATCGAGGTATAATTGAACCGAGATGACCTGAGCATTCATTGCGTAAACAAGCAGTGATTAATCATTTCAATGTGTAAATTCTGAATGTCATCGATGATACATTTGCATAGTACATCCCCCAACAATTCATACATTTATATGATTAATGTACAGATAGCAGACAATAAAAATAGCATTCTTTTTCCTTGTTCTTCTAGTTCAATACATCATTGAGTTACTCCAAAGAAATGATAATCAAAAAGTACAATTTATCCATTGTTTACTTAGAGTGTTCCATTCATTATTCAGATTGTAGATCATCCATCCTGATTTTGACATGTTTTTGGATTTTCAAGATTTTTGACTAAAAAGACCTAACCTAGTAACCTATCTTAGGGGTCTCGGGGGCTGATTTAAGATTAGCCTTGCCTACATTACACATGCAGAGACCACATAGTTCGACTGACATAGACCTATGTTTTTGAATGTTGCTTTTTCAGACTTACCTTTTTGACATGTTTTTGGATTTTCAATATGATATGGATGGTTGATGCCTTCTGATGATGATGGATATTGCACTTTGATTTTTATTTTCGGTTTTTTTTTTTTGTGTTTTTGTGTTTGCCAAGATGCCTGTTTGCTAGGTTTTCACCAAGGAAACAATTTTCAAAAGTTTTCCCCATGCACTAGGAGTTTAAGCATAGAATTTTCTGAGATGAATACTATTGATAGGTTCATCAAACAGATCCCCTTCTGATGTTGATAACTGATATGCTCCTAATCCATATACTGATGTGACGACAAAAGGACCAAGCTAGTTAGGCTCAAATTTTCCTTTCTTCTCCCTGTCTTGCTGATTCCTAGGGTTTTCCTTTAGTACCAAGTCACCAACCTGTAAGACCCGCAGTTTTACCCTGTGATTGTAACTTCTTGACATCCTCTATTGATAAGTCGTTAAATGGTTGACAGCTTGTTGATGACGCTCATCTAATAATTCCAGTTCCTGCAGTCTAGATACCCTATAATCTTCATCTGAAATGATGCCTCTGAGTGATACCCGAAGGGATGGAATTTCAACTTCAATGGGAAATATGGCTTCTGATCCATATACCAAAGCAAATGGTGTAGCTCCCATCAGTATTTTGATGCTTTTTTTGTAGGCCCATAGTGCAGGGTTGAGTTGAACATGCCAATCACGTCCAACATCATTAACCATTTTTTTGAGGATTTTGAGTATGGTTTTGTTTGAGGCCTCTGCTTGGCCATTCCCTTGAGGATAGTATGGTGTTGAAAACTGATGTTGGATATGAAACTTATCACATAGTTCTTTGACATCTTGATTCTTGAATGGTCGTCCATTATTAGTGATAATGGATTTAGGGATTCCATACTGACATATGATGTAGCTGAAAATGAAAGAGGAGATCTGCTTCCCAGTGATGGTAGTAAGAGGTACCACTTCAATCCATTTAGTGAAATATTTCGTAGCCGTAATAATGGAATTGTGTCCATTAGATGAAGAAGGATTGATTTTTCCTACCAGATCTAGGCCCCATTGACAAAAGGCCATGTTGTTGTAAAGGGATGTAGTTCCTGTGCTGGTGCATGAATCAAATTGCTGTGAATTTGACACTTTTGGCATTTCTTAAAAAATCGATAGGATTCCTTTTCCATGCATGGCCAATAATATCCCAACCGGAGGAGTTTCTTAGCAAGAGTTATTCCACTCAAGTGAGTGCCACAAATACCCTCATGAACCTCTTGTAGGGCCGTTTCAGACTCGTTGCATTCTAGACATCGGAGTAGGGTACCATCAAGACCTCGACGATAAAGTATGTTAGCTATCAAAGTATGTCTTGCAGATTGGTGGATGAAGTTCCTTTTTTGGTTTTGGGATAAATCAGGAGGAATAACATCATTTTTCAGATAGTCATAAATTGTTTCATAGATGGAGGTTTCAGTGGTTTCGATATGGCAAATGGTAGTGGATTTTGGATTGTAATGGGAAGGACATGATACTTGTTCTACCAAAAAATCATAACAAACATGTTTCTCAGGAAATTGTAGTAGTGAAGCAATTGTAGCCATGGCGTCTTCAGCTTTCTTCTCCGCCCTTGGAATTTGATCAAACGTGATATTGGCAAAAGATTGTTTCAGATAATCTATTTGTTGTTTGTAGGGCATCAACTTTTCATCTTTTGTCTGATATTCGTCATTTACTTGACAAATGACTAGTTGAGAGTCCCCATAGACCTGTAAGTCTTTGATATTCCACTGAATTGCTATTTTGACCCCAATAATCAATGCTTTATATTCTGCTACATTATTTGTACATTGGAACATGAGTCTATATGATTTCAGAATTATGTGTCCTTGGGGAGAGATGAACAAAATCCCTGCTCCTGATCCTCGTTGTGTGCATGATCCATCAAAATATAGTATCCATTGTTGTGGCATTGCTGTCATAATGTCTGCATCTGGAAATTCCATTGTCATTGGGCGATCATCTGGTAGAGGAGCTTCAGCTAGCTGTTCAACAATTGATTGTTCCTTGATTGCCTTTCTCTCAACGTATTGGATGTCAAATTCACTTAGGAGCATAACCCATTTCGCTAGTCTACATGTTAAGGAAACTTTACTTAGTAGATACTTCAAAGGGTCGATCTTTACAATTAACCTGATTGTGTGAGTCATCATGTAGTGTCTCAACTATTGAGTAGAAAATACCACTACTAAGCAAGACTTCTCTATGAATGTATAGTTTATTTCATAGCCATTTAAAGTTCTACTGATGTAGTAGATGGCGTGCTCTTTTCCTTCATTATCCTCTTGTGCTAAAAGTGCCCCCAATGAGATATTTGTTGTAGCAATATACAATATGAGGGGTCTACCCTCCGTTGGTGGCATGAGAATGGGTGGCGACATTAGATATTGCTTGATCATACTGAATGTTGTTTCACACCCTTCGTCCTAGTTGAAAACTATATTCTTATGCAATAGATGATTGAAAGGATGAATTTTATCTGCCAACTAAGAGATGAATCTTCTGATTGACTGGAGCCTTCCCTGCAATGATCGAAGTTGACTTATATTCTTAGGAGGTGGCACCTCCATTATAGCTTTGACTTTTTCCGGATCCACTTCAATGCCCTTTTCTGAGACAATGTACCCTAGCAGCTTTGTTGATGTAACCCCGAAGACACACTTCTTAGGGTTTAACCTGACATTGAATTTCTCCATTCGTGTGAAGATTTTGTCGAGGATATGCAAATGCCCTTCCCTAGTAGTAGATTTTAACAAGATGTCATCCATGTAATCTTCCATGAAGGTGTGCATCATATCATGGAAAATTGTCATCATAGCCCGTTGATATGTAGCTCCTGCGTTCTTTAGACCAAATGGCATGACGTTCCAGCAGAAGGTTCCCCATGGACATGTAAAAGCCATTTTTTCCTGATCTTTTGGAGCTATTCTTATTTGATTGTACCTAGAAAATCCATCCATGATTGATAACATGGAATGCCCTGCTGTCAAGTCCACAATGATGTCTATGTTTGGTAGTGGAAAATCATCCTTCGGGCATGCTTTATTAGGTCCCTGAAATCCGTGTAGATTCTGATGCTGTTGTCTAGTTTTGAAACAGGTACTATGCTTGATATCCACTCAGCATAGTCTATAGACCTTATGAATTTAGCATCCAATAATTTCTTTAATTGTGACTTTACCATTAATGCAATGTGAGGATGCATTTTTCTTAATTTTTGCTTGACAGGCTTAATTCCTATTGGCAAAGACAAATGATGCATAAGCAGATTTGGATCTAAGCCTGGCATATCAGAATATGACCACACGAAGTTGATGCTTCTTGCTTTAAAGAAATTGATAAATTTCGGTCTCTATTGATCAGTCATTGAATCTGCTTGATGTAGAACTTTTGCCTTCTCTTCTATTCCAATGTCCACCGTTGTGTAGGTTCGACCAGAACTAATGATCGCTCATGATAGTGTTTTGGGAGAGTGCCAAATCTTCCATCCTTCAGTGCCTCAGAAAGGTTTTCATCGTTGGATGCGTTCTTTATTTTTACTTTTTTCAGATCTAATGCTGCCATAGAATGGTTTTCACCATTAGATATATTTTCCCTGTTGTCAATTTTGCAACTGGAATATTTGACACTCTCCTGCTGAGTCGTATTGTTATGAGTATTATAGATAGCATTTGTATCAGGTCCGGTATGACATAGGAAATGTATGATGGCATCATTATTTGCAAATTTTGGTACAGTTAATGGTTTGATAGGTTCCCAATCAATAAGTTCTGGATGGATTAATGGCATGGTATCATCGGATTGATTTAGGTCAATGGAGGTAAGGGTGAGGAGAGCAAAATTGTCATAGTCATTTGTTGGAATATCGAGATCCATGATGGTACTTTCTTCTAGATTGTCTAATTTGCTCGAGGTCTGTTCGTCCCCACTCGAATCATCGATATTTAGTGACTCTTCCACGATTGGTCTAGACCCAGAGCCTTGGCCCTCCTCACATGTGTGTGTATATTGTTGGATAATATCACATGAATATCCGTGAAAGATACATTAGATAAGGAATCCCATTCATACTCATTGGAATCAGTTTCAGAGCAATTTCTTAGTTGAAGAATTCTTTCAACAACCTTCTCCTTGAGTTCCTATTTTGCTCCCTCAGAATATCCTAGTCCTGGCTTTTCTTTTGTGTGGAGAGTGAGATGTGTGATAGGTTCTGATATTCCCTCCTTTCTTAATCCAATGGGTCCTTGTCCTTCATAACCCATCTTTTCAAGAATAGCCTTTCCTTTTCCATACTTGTCTGTGTTGATGCTAATATTTTTGATACCGATCTCTGATGTTGACATTTCTTCATCCTTATAAAGCCAATCCAGGATTGCTTTACTGTCTGTTTCTTTTGCTATAGTTCCGGATTTTATAAATGTTTCTTGAAGAACTATGCTAGGTAAAGATGTTGGAGGTTTGATCATTGATGGTTGACCATATTTCCTAGGAGATGGCATTAACTGTGATAAGTTAAGCGATTGCTCCATTGAGTATTGTCCCATTCCTTTATCTATCAACTGAACTTGCTTTTGAAATTTGTCTGATAGAGAATTTGTGTATCTGAATTGTTTGTTTCAACATGACTTGTTTCCTTTTCTTTACCTTTCTTTTGCACCCACTTGGTAGTGATGCTTTGAATTTGTTTGTTCTTGGATGATGATGAACTTGAAGCTTCCCTTTTGTGAGGGACAAAGGTGTCTTGAGATATTCTTAATGTGTCACAATGTTGCAGATGATTATAATCAGCAGCAATAGTCACCTCTTGTCCGTTTACTGGAAACTTCAGGCATTGATGGTATGTCGAAGGTACGGCCTGCATTTCATGAATCTAGGGTCATCCTAAGAGTATGTTGTATGTCAATTCTCTTTCTAATACTTGACATGCTATATGCTTCATCATGGGTCCCACTTGAATGGGTAATACAATTAAACCTTTGGACTATCTTTCCTCCTCATCATATGCTTTGATGGTCATTTTCCATCGAGCATCAATAGCGTCTTCGAAATATCCTAGTGCATGGACTAATTTGAGGGTGCAAATGTTCAGACAGCTCCCCCATCTATTAGAACTCTCTTAACACGATGATTATGGATACATACTTTGATATGCAATGTTGTGTTATGTGAATGGTTTAATGAGATGTCATCCTGTTGAGAGAATGACAGACAATGCGGGGTAGTCAGATGTCCCACCATATCTTGGAATTGACAAACATCCAGATTATTTGGTATGATTGTGGCAACTAATGCTTGTTCGAGAACTTCCTTATGTGATGGTGACAACTTAAGGAGTTCCAATATCGATATTTGTGTAGGGATGTTTTGTAATTGATCAACAATATTATAATGAGATTGAGGCGTAATCGCACATTGAGATCCTACACCTTTTAATACTACCTTGGCTTGCCCCCTAGTCATGACATTTGTGATTGATGTGCTTGATTCTCTCAGGGGGTGTTTTGCATTTGATTGATAACATCATAATGTGATGGAGGCAGAACTGCATGTGTGGAGCCAATTACCTTTAACATTACTTTGGATTGTCCCCTAGTTTGCAAATTGGTAGGTTGATGTTCTTGATTTTCTCTAATTTTTAAGATATTTATTTGATTATCAGAGTTTTGTGTGCTTGGGATTAAATCCAAAGAGGAAATGGTGTTGGTTTTGTTTTCATCAATTTTATCACCAACTGCATGATCATGTTTGACTTCAAATAGACAAAGGATTGTTGTGTCATAGAGATGATTAGCGTTCTTTCCTTTGCTGTTTGAGGATGATGCACCTTTGTCATAATTTGGAAAAGGATCTTTGAAGGCTGAATGATCATTGTTATTTTGAGGTCCTTGCACATACACTTTGTTGCTATCCGCCAAATCTTGTACTGCATGTTTCAATTCCATACAGTCATTTGTTTTATGACCCTTGTTATTATGATAGTTGCAATAATCAGCATCATTCCACCATGATGGTTTGACTTTCGAATCCCAGAACCTAGCTTCACATGCAGTGAGAAGGCCTCTGGTAACTAGTTCCTTCATTGTTGATTCCATTGTTTGACCCAAAGGTGTGAACCTTCACCGATTTGACGGTTTTTGATACGACTGTGGTTTTATGAGTTCATTGCTTTGTAGGGTATTTGATTTGACATTTTGCTCGTTGTTCTGATTCTTTGATGTGGACGCAGTCAAATTAAAAACCGGTTTGATGTTTTGGGGATCGTTTGTTGTCTCATGTGTATTTCAGTTCTTTTGCCAAAATTTTGGCTTTTCATTGCTTGAGTATTGATTTGAGGAGTTACTTGTGTTGTTTGTTTTGTCATTAAAATGTTTGATAACTCCTCTCTTGACTAATGCCTCTTCGATTTTAAGACCATTTTCTATCACTTTCTCAAATGTGGGAGGACATTGTAGTTCCAATCTATAACTCATTTCTTCTGTCAAGTTTTCAATGAATAATTCCATCTTTTCCTCTTCAAGAATTGATCTAGGATATCTAGCGAACAAGCGTCGCCATCTTTGGAGAAAAGACAAGAATGTTTCTCCTTTGTTTTGTTTCAGATTGTAAAGATCTTTGATAGTAACATCATGTTGGATGTTGAATGAGTACTGAGAAATAAATCTGTTGACAAGTTCCTCAAAAGTTTTGATACCTGGTTTTAACTTTGAAAACCATTCCATGCATGATCCTCCCAAACTTCTTGGGAATAATCTCATTAAATAAGTTTCCTCTTGGGAAAACTCCAGACTCATTGTTTTAAATTCTCTGATATGATCAATTGGATCCGTTCTTCCATTATACTTATCGTATTTTGGAATCTCGCAATGTCTAGGAAAAGGTATCAAGCCGACCGTTACGTCGAAAGGATAAGGACAAATGTCCTGTATCGCATATCGCTTGGTAGTCCCTTTCATCATATCTTGTATTTTTTGCTGTAACATTTGCATCTGTGATGTTAAAGTAGCAACTGGATCTATTGTTTGTGTAGGTTGTGGTATCTTAGTCTCATTCATTTCCGGTGTTTCTTTCAAACGGTTTACATCAAAATCTTTTGGAAGTTTTGCCCCTGATTCAGCTAACATTAAAAGATATTTTTCCATGTCTTGTTCTAGAATTTTCTCCATAAATATGTGAAACTTGGGATCTTGTTGAGCCGCTTGGATATCTTCTAGAGTTATTTCGTTCTTGTCATTGCAGTTCAGATTATTCCAAGGATTTTCTTTTGCCATTTCTTGTGCTTTTAAAATTTCTTGTTCTAAAAGTCTTTGTTTTTGGTACCTAGTTAAGATTGGCATACAAATTTTTTCCTTTTCTTTTGAAATTTTGATCTTATGTGTGGGATAGTGTCAATTTTATCTTTTTAAACAAAGTCGAATAAGATGACTGATCTTATTGATGAGACAATATTTAAAAAATTTAATCACTATACTTTGTTTCGTGATGAAGGATGATAGTATCCTGATAATGAAACTTCAGTGTAGTAATTGATTGTGTATTTGATTTTTGACACTTGTGATTTGCAAGATCTTGTTTCAGTTGATGAGTTTATAAACCTTTCTGACTTTGGTTCCTAGATAGTGATTCTGATAAAAAAATAATTTGACTTTGATGAAAATGTGGATAAAATGATAGACTGATGGATTGGTAAAAATTTT